>CM076580.1:1694277217-1694724243 GCA_034641835.2 Pinus albicaulis | reverse complement strand
AGGCTTTCGATAAAAAAAGTTTTGATAATTTAGAGTCTTAATGGAAATATCGGAGGTATCAGAGGTGCGGGATATCAGAGGTGAAGGATTTCAGAGGTGTCACTGATCCGGATTTATGCAGGAACGCAACAGAATAAACATATAAACATAAATACAGAGATGCAGCAGAAATAACACTTCACTTCATTAATATCAAAGAACTGAAATTTGCTTACAGACAGAATGGAAATAAAACTAGCTAGGGCGCTGGTAGCTATCTCTGAGAAGAGATGTGGCGGCTACAAGCCTCTGAACTGAGTTACAATGAGGCTCGAGGGCCTATTTATCATTTAGAAACAATGGGAAATCCTAAACAGCCAAACCCCTAACCCTAGGAGATGAAGCGCCAAAACTATGGGCCCCGTTTGGGTAAATTGGTGTTTCAACTTCCCAGGGGCGTAACTTTGGCATACGATCTCCGTTTGACGCGTACCATACCTCGTTAGAAAGATCTATCTGAGGACTACAAATTTGGAACGAGCAACATTGGTCCATGGATCCATGTTGCTCTCCGTTTTCCCAAAAAACGTCGTTTAGGGCCTCAAAACGGCTCCGGAAGTTTAGGACCCGAAAAACTGCTAAAAATAGTAAACTGTGCCGAAACTGAAAAACTGAAATAGACAATGGTGGAGCCCCAAGTGGAATAGGCGGGTGACCACCAATATCCACCTGGATCATTCCTCCCCCCTTAGGAAGCAATGGTCCTCATTGCGTTAAGTTCCTCCATGAGATGAGGAAATTTCTGCTGAACTTGGTCCCTGGTGAACCACTTTCCTTGGTGCAGGAGTTGGCCAACTTTGACAACCCGATATAGTTGGATCTTCTGCTGGCGAGTGTTCTTGATTTGCATGTCCATGATGCAATCTGTGGTGGCCTGTTCCATGCAGTCTGGATTTAACTCAGTTGGTGTGAGTTGTTCTGCAATGTCCGAGGTGTCCAGTAGAGGTGGGAAGTAAGGACGAAGGCGATCCACATTGAAGACTGGGTGCAGACCAAGGAATGGTGGAACACTGAGCTCGAATGCATTGTTCCCTACAGCCTTGGTGATGGTGTACGGCCCGTATCGGAGCGGGCGAAGCTTGCGGTGGGGTCCAGTGAGGCGCTCCTTCTGCAAATGTAGCCATACTTTGTCACCCACCTGGAAGTTGTGTGGCACCCGGTGTTGATCATGGCGTTGTTTGTACTTGGCATTGGCTCTGTCCAATATATCATGAACCTGTTGGCGGATGTGTTGAATGCGCTCGATGAAGCTACTGGCTTTGTCAACTTCAGACTGGACATGAGATGAATTGGCCTGAGCAGCTGCAAATGGCATGGCTACGTCAATGGGACATAGTGGCTGGAATCCCAAGCCCACCTGAAAGGGGCTATGGCCGATTGAACTGTGGAGAGCCCGATTATAACTATGTTGTACATAAGGGAGGCTTTCGTCCCATGTGCGTGGATGCTTTGAATTGTACATGCGCAGAATGTGTACAATCATTCTGTTGACGACCTCTGTCTGGCCATCTGTTTGGGGATGGAAAGCCGTGGACTTGGTGAGCTTGGTATCCAACATCGACCAGAGGCTGGACCAAAATGTGCTGAGGAACCTGCTATCTCGATCTGATATGATAGACTGTGGGATCCCAAAGTGCACCCACACTCGTTCAAAGAAGAGTTTAGCAGTGGCTTCTGCTGTGATATTCTTCTTGCAAGCCGCCATAATGGCCATCTTCGAGAATCTGTCGACGACCACAAAAACACAGTCATTTCCCTGCTTAGTAGAAGGTAGGCCCGACATGTAATCCATGGAGATGGATTCCTAAGGTCGACTAGGGGTAGGTAGAGGAGTATATAGGCCTTGCTTCTTGATGGTCGGTTTGGCAATGGCACAAGCAGTGCAGGATCTGATGTGCTTCTCGACATCCTTTCGAAGGTTCGGCTAATAGAAATACTTTTGTAGGATTGCTACTATTTTCTTGACCCCGAAATGCCCAGCGACTCGACTGTAGTGTGCTTCCCATATCATCTTGGCACGCTCGCTTGAAGGAACACAAAGGTGTCCCATGTGACATAAAAGTGCATCTTGGAGGTGAAATTTTGGAACTTGTGTACCCCCCAAGAGTGCCTTGTAAGTTTGGCCAAATTCTGGGTCACTCTCATAAAGAAGCGGCCAATCAAAAGTCTCGTGCCCACAAGAGTTGAGCACAGTGGTGAGCGCCACGATCGGTGGTCGGCTGAGGCAATCTGCAACATGATTGGTGCTACCCTTCTTGTACTTGATGTTCAAATGAAACTGTTGCAGATATGTGGACCACTTCTGATGGCAATCATTCTGCAACTTCCCTTGTGTCTGTATGAACTGCAGGGGCCTGTGGTCTGTGTGGATGATTGTTTCCTTCCCAAAATGTAATGCTTCCATTGTCGACAAGCTTGCACAATGGAGTACATTTCTTTGTCATATGTGGGTATCATAACTCAGAAGGTTTGTCAAATGTTCCACCAGAAAATGCCACCGATGTCCTCAAGTGAGCAAGAACGCCTAATAACATACTTCTGAGGCATCTGGCTCCGATCTCAAATGGTCACAAAGTCTGGTAAAGTGAGCACTGGGGTAGAACAGAGGCGATTTTTCAGTTCTGTGAATGCCTTCTGTTGAGGTTCCGACCAAAAATTTTTTTCTCTCGCTCCTCCCTTGGTGACTTGACTCAAGGGCCAAGTGATATGAGAGAATCCCAACACGAACCTCCTATAGAAATTAGCAAGACCCAGAAAGCTGCGAAGCTCTGTTATAGTGGTTGGGGCTGGCCAATCCCGAATGACTTGGATCTTGGCTGGATCCACATGCACCCCCCTTTCATCAACAATGTATCCCAGATATTGAACCTGGGTCATGCCAAAAGTGCACTTCTCCAAATTGGCACACAACTTGTGTTGCCGCAGTGTTTGGAGGACTTGTCGGATGTGGTGAAGGTGCTCTTCCCAAGTCTGGCTGAAGATCAGAATATCATCCAAGTACACCACTACAAAGGAGTTGGTGAATGGCCGCAAGATGTCATCCATCATCCTCATGAAGGTGGCAGGAGCATTCGTCAACCCGAAAGGCATGACCAGCCATTTGAAAAGGCCTTCCTTGGCTTTGAAGGCAGTCTTCCACACATCGGAGGGTTCAATTGGTACCTGGTGATACCTAGACTTCAGGTCGATCTTGCTGAAATATTTTGCACCTTTGAGTTGGTCCAGAAGGTCATCAATCCGTGGGATTGGGTACCTATTCCGGACAGTGATCTTGTTCAGCGCCCGATAGTCAATACATAGTCTCCACGTCCCATCCTTCTTCTGTACCAACACGATCGGGCTCCCACAGGGCGATGAACTTGGTCTGATGTGACCTTTCTGCAACAGCTCCTGAATCTGCCTCTTGATTTCATCATTCTCCAGAACAAAGCGCCGATAGATCGGTCCATTAGGTAGCGGCGCACCGGGGGTCAAATCAATCGGGTGCTTGACCTGACAGTGCAGAGGAACCCCTGTGGGTGAGGTGAATATGTCCCCGTACTCCTCCACAACCTTATCCATTTGTTGTTGTTGTGCAGAGGAGCCTTGTCTGGAGGTCGTGGCCACAGTCTTCTTCTTGCCCTGGGGGCGGATCATCAGGAAAACGAATTTCCTGGTTTGGGAAATGAGCTTACTACATTGTTTTGCAGTAACCAAAGAGATAGTCGTAGGAGGTGGTACCTCTGGTATCCCGTACAACTTATTTCCCAAAGTAATAATAACAGCACGAGGTCGAGACTCATACACAGCATGACGCTTCCACAAGTATGGTTGTCCTAATAATACATCAGAAACATCAATAGGAGCAACGCCACATAATACCTCATCCGTGAAGGGCTTGATGCTATAGGGAAGGCGACACTGCCGGCTGACGTGGAGATCTCGTCCTTGGTGAAGCCACCCGATGGTGTATGGATGTGGGTGAGCTGTGGTTGGCAAGCCCAACCGCTTCACGGCATATGCTGAAATGAGGTTCTTTTGGCTCCCATTGTCGACAATGAACTGTACCGGGGAGCCCTTTACCCACATCTGGGAGTGGAAGAGACGTTCCTCCTCCTCTGGATCTTCCGGTTCCTCCTTTTGGATCTTTGCAATGGCAACAGTGGCGTTGGGCTCCGCATCAATAATCTGTTTCCCTTTTTCATTCGCCTTTTCAGGTTCTGATTCGGAGTCAGAGCATGCATCTGACTCAGAAGCCCTCATCTCGGCCACTAGCGACTGCCTGGCCCGACACTCACTTGTGTTGTGAGTGGAGCTCTTATGGAACTCACACCACTTTCCCGTGTCCTTCTTTGGCTTTGCGGTGCTGTTCTTTTCTTGTGGCTTCGATGAGTTGTCTTTAACCGCCATGCCTTGGCTCGGTCCTTTGTTCTGTGGTTTGGAAGCACCTTTCCCTTGCTTTTGATTCGCAGATCCAAAGTCTCGCTTCTTCTGCTTGAATTTCTGCTCAATCTTGGCAGCATACCGGTATGCCGTACCAAGCGAGGAGATGTCAAGGAACTCCATTTCTTCCTGAATGTATTTGTGCAGACAGCTGCGATACTTTAGCACCAGATGTTTCTCTGAATATTTGATACCCAACTTTGTGCGCAGGGTATGGAACAGATTCGTCAGCTCATGCACATCTTGATCCCTTTGTTGTCACAACATGGTCCATTGTATGCACTTTTCCTCATAGCTCCCCACCGGATAGTACTGTTCCTTGACGGCGTCTCGAAATAATTCCAATTTGGTACAGCCGAGAACATAGAGGGTTCTGTCTGGTCCTTTTTCCTACAGTAGGTTTCCCACCAGTCCTTAACATGGGGGGTAGCTTTGAGGAGTGCAAAAATAATCTTCTCCCGGTCTGAAAAGTCATGAACAGAGAAATATCCTTCTAATAGATTCAACCATCTATCTACGACATCTGCATCTATTTGAACCTCAAATATGGGAATGTCAAAATTTACTTGTACCTTAAAGGGAGTCGCAACTCCAGAGTGGCTACTGGATGCAGATGCGCCGCCGGTGGGCAGCCGTTGAAGGATCTGAGCAAAGCTATCCATCATCGCGTTCCTTTGTTTTTCGAGGGCCTCCTCGAGCAATATTTTAATAGGATCTCCTGCTCCCTCATCTTTCTTTTCGTCCCCCATGGGCGTCCGTTGAGGTTTGCGAGGCTGATCTTGCAAAGGTTCCACCAGATCAAGCCCTAGCTCCTTATACCCCGACCTCGTTGGGGACATGCAAAGAAGGATCGAGAAAAAGCAGACCGCTCTGATACCACTGATCCGGATTTATGCAGGAACGCAACAGAATAAACATATAAACATAAATACAAAGATGCAGCGGAAATAACACTTCATTTCATTAATATCAACGAACTGAATTTTGCTTACAGACAGAATGGAAATAAAACTAGCTAGGGCGCTGGTAGCTATCTCTGAGAAGAGATGTGGCGGCTACAGGCCTCTGAACTGTGTTACAATGAGGCTCGAGGGCCTATTTATCATTTAGAAACAATGGGAAATCCTAAACAGTCAAAACCCTAACCCTAGGAGATGAAGCGCCAAAACTATGGGCCCCGTTTGGGTAAATTGGTGTTTCAACTTCCCAGGGGCGTAACTTTGGCATACGATCTCCGTTTGACGCGTACCATACCTCGTTAGAAAGATCTATCCGAGGACTATAAATTTGGAACGGGAAACATCCATCCATGGACCCATGTTGCCCTCCGTTTTCCCAAAAAACGTCGTTTAGGGCCTCAAAACGGCTCCGGAAGTTTAGGACCCGAAAAACTGCTAAAAATAGTAAACTGTGCCGAAACTGAAAAACTGAAATAGATAATGGTGGAGCCCCAAGTGGAATAGGCGGGTGACCACCAATATCCACCTGGATCATCTATTATCATGATACAATCTTCTTGACTTGGATTTTCAAGCGTAAGAAGAAAGATCTACTTTCAGCCCATAGTTCATTCCTCTTCATGGGACTATGTCACAACACTAAGGAGGGATAATTCATGGGTCTTAGCATCATATTTCTCTCAGTACATGTTAAGAATTGTTTTTTTTCACTTATTGATTATCTAACAGAGTATTTTCATTCTCTTACGATATCTATATAGTGCATTGCTCCACAAGAGGGAAAGCCTCTATTTGGGATTCATGGTCATTTTGGGACCAACATCTATGATGGAGAGAACCATTTATTGTATGGATTTGGGAAAGTGTTGTACTATTTCCTGTATTTTGAGTTGATATACAATGCCATTTACTATTCACTAGTAAGTGTGATGGCATGTACAACTAGCAATTTGCTGGGAGACAACTTGCCACATCATGTTCTGAAACTGTAGTTGGTAAAACTGCACTGTGACCACTTGAGAAACTATTGGTACCTTCCAGCACTATGTAAAACGTTTTGTACCTCTCTTATCTGGATTCCATATGATGATAATGTCATATTAATTTTGTATGGGATGATTTGGGCAAGAACCAAAGGGGGGAACTTTGAGGACCCTATTGCCTTTTTTCTCCATGAAGGCAACATTATTGCAGCCCATATTCAGCATCAGCTCTACACTTATCATAAGTGGAGAGAGAGACAGTGTGGGATGGAAATTTTGATCCATCATATTCAGCTATACAACCCACCTTCTTTGCAGGAGCCTGAGGTGGACTAGATGTTTCAGGAGTTACCATGTTGGAGGGTGAGTCACTTTTTGTGGATGATAGCTTGGGGATGGAAGCTTCACATGGGAATGATGGTTCCCAATATATTTTAGATTCCATGCCACAAGAAGGCCTCTAGACCACATATATTTTTTTCCATGGATATCCCACTTTTTCATGATGAGAGCCATTTGGATTTTTCACCAAGGGCATAATTACACACATGGGAGGAACAACTTGAGAACATATTAATGAGAAAGCATCTTGTTCTTTTGGGGAACTTATCACTTGAGGATGCTACAGCAGGAAGAGGAGAGGCTCTTCATTTCAATCCTTGCAGTTTCTTGAGGATAAGCAACATTTGGGAGGGGAGGACTGAAATATTCCTAAATTAGCATGCAGCTAATTTGAATATTATTTTTTCTTTTAACATATAGTTAGATGAATAAATGGGTAGGGAGGCCCATAAATATTTTTAGTAGAAATTAAATCCCTCTTAATGTGAAAAGGGATCATATTCATAGCTGGATAAAGCACCTTCATGTGTGAACAAAGGCTAATGCATGTGGATGAGTGTTGGAAATATGATGCAGGATGTTGTCCTTGATGGCAACCCACTGAATGAAGATGAAGACATTTGACGGTTGACATGTGTTGTCCTTGATGGCAATCCACCTGATGAAGTTATGCTTGACTTGATGGACTTAGTAAATGATGTAAATCTGATATGATATAATGTTTGTTGACAATATAATGCTAAGTGTTGTCCTTGAAAGGCAACCCACCTGATGAAGATGATGACAACTTACTTGATGAAGTTGTGCTTGAGAGAATATGTTTCTGATGAAGAAAATATGATGTTTCTACAGTGTGTACAGAAGACTATGAAGAAAGGATTTCAGAATGTACTCAAAGTATGATGAAAAAGAGTATGTCTCTTGGTATACGCGGATTGGCCTAGGGGAAGTCGCGTATGCACGCGGAAAAGAACGTGCCAAGTAGCGTATGGGCTAAAGCGCTCAAAAAGTGCAAAACCAGGGGTAACCACTATGGTATTGACCCATTGTATTGGGTAATGATCCGCCTAATTGACCCCGTCCAGGTAGTTTTGGGCTCATGGTATTGTTTTGGCCCATGGTATTGAAAAAGGGGCTCATGGTATTAAAAAGGATAAACCTATATAAGGAGAAGAAATTCATTGTGCAGATCATGAGTGTGAGAGCAAGATGTCTGAGCTTGAATGAATACTTCTCTCTGAAGTATATCTGAATGGAAAGGGTTACACTTGAATGATAGATCTGAATGTATGATGAAGCGGGATCTTTAGATCTGAAATGTACTTGTATCTGCTAGATCTGTTTATGGAGTGATTAGATCTGAGATGAGGCGAACATCTGTCTGAAGTAAAGGGTTGAATCTGAACTGAATATCTGATCTGAAGAAGTATGCTTCTCTATAATGATTGAAGATCTATACGCTACTTTACTGTGGAGTGGACACAGATATACGTTAGGCTTACGAAGAAAAGCCAGATGCTCAATAAATATACACCGAGGCATAATGCACTGCCTTGTGGATCTAGCGATATACGCGGCACGCGTGGAAGGGAGCGCGTATGCAAACTAGGCTCACAAGCAAGGGGCATGCCATCTGATCCGTTTCGCCGTGCTCTCGCTTATCCGATCCGTGCTGATATGTATCTCACAGACGTGGAGAACAGGCTTAAAAGTATGGAAAGGGTCCAGTGTGAAAATATGATGAAATGTGGCCTGCAAGTTGAGTTCTATTGAAGTTGGTTGGATCCAGTGTGAAAATTGATGAAACGTGGTCCAAGGTGGTGCTGAAGGTTGTAGCCTTCAGTCAGGGGGTTGTAGCTCCCTTCCAGGTGAGGCCGGTAAACGAGATCAGGGGGTCGTAGCTCCCTTCCAGGAGAGGCTGGTAAACGAGTCAGGGGGTCGTAGCTCCCTTCCAGGAGAGGCTGGTAAACGAGCGCAGGTGGGTGCCTGCGTGCTGGTCAAGTCTGCGCCAGCACATATGTTGTAAGATGTTTTCTCTATAATAAAATATTGAAGGCCGAGCAACTGCAGCGGTGGTTTTCTCCCGATTTGGGTTTCCACCTAAAAATCCTGGTGTTCATGTGTGATGCTTTGTGTGATGGCTTATTCTGTTCTTACTGCACATGTTTACTGTTTATTAATCAACTGATGAAAGAATGATGGAATAATAGGAATGAATGATGGAATGATATAAGTGAAGAACTAATGGCATAATTATATCTCTGTGTATACGCGAGTTTTATGAAGGATATCCGCGTGTATACGTTACTTGGCTTCAGAAAAGTAGCGTATGGGTTTTAAGGAATGAAAAGTAGAAGTTTTTGAATATGCAGTAAATACTGATTCACCCCCCCCTCTCAGTATTTTTCCCAACAATTGGTATCAGAGGGTGGTCCTTCTGCAGAAGCTTGATCGCTTGAAGGAGATCCGTCGCAATGGGAAAGAAGCAAAAGAAGAAGCCTATTCGAAGAAAGGAGATATTTCAGAGAACATGGAGACCAGAAATCAAAGGAGATGAATCTGATAGTGATTGGGATCATCCTTTGAAAGATCTTAGTGGTACAAACAATAGTGAAGAATATGCTATCGACCTAGAAGAAGCCGAAAAAGATTCTGACCAAGCTCTACAAGTACTCATGGCAAAGAAGCAAAATACTCAAGGTAAGGAGATGTCTCAGAAAACCGGTACAACAAAAGTTGACAAAGATGAATCTGATAGTGATCCTTGTAATCTTATCTGTGCAAGCAATGATGTTGAGGATTTAAAAGAAGTTATCAAAGATCAACAAAGAATATTTAATGAGAAGGACGCTGCCTCCAAAGCTTTGTGTTTTAGACTGAAAAGGATGTTCGATGATGTATACAATCGAAGTAAAGGATATCAAGCTGGAATCATCTCTCTGCAAGAAGAACTTGAAGAATCAAATGAGAAGAATGAAGGACTTGAAGCAGAAAACGTTTCTCTAAAAACAGATCTGGAAAAATAAAAAAGGAAGAATGAAGGTCTTGAAGCTGGAATCATCTCTCTACAAGCAAAACTTGAAGCATCAAGTAAGAAGAGTGAGGAACATCTACCATCATTTGATAAGGAAGGACTTGAAGCAGAAATCGTTTCCCTCAAAGAAGACTTGGATAAATCAAATAAGAAGAATGCAAGACTTGAAGCAGAAATTGTTTCCCTCAAAGAAGATCTCATAGCATCAAACAAGAAGAATGAAGAGCTGCAGCAAACATGTGAAGACAACGGAAATTGGTTGAAAGAAGAAATCCTAAATCTGAAGGATCAAGTAGAAGATGGAAGAAGGAAAGAAGAAAGCATGACAAAGCAATGCCAAGGCTTGGAGGTTGAGGTAAACATTCTCAAAAGTAAATTAGAAGAAAAGATTAAACTTTTGAGGTTTCATGATAGTACTAATATCTTGGACAATATTCTGAGTAATCAAAGGTCTCCTGCTATCAAACATGGTCTTGGTTTCCATGAAACCATTAAAGGTGAATCTAGTTCACACGGGAATGCTAATGATTCAAAGGAAGACAATGCAAAACCTGAAGTGTTGAAAGAAACAAAAGGTCAACCAACAGTCATGAATACTCAAAGGAAATCATTAAATAATGTTGAATGCTTTAGATGTCATAACTATGGGCATGTTGCAACAAATTGCAGAAGTAGATTGTTTCAGCCACAAACAAACAGATCCTACTCAGAAAGGTACTCTAGTCTCTTCAGAGGATATTGTTTCTCATGTAACATGTATGGGCATAAAGCAGCTGATTGCAAAAGGAGGAAGATTAGAAATACTCTTTATGATTCTTATGCTTATTTTTCTGACCACATGAGATGTTATGCTTGTAATAAGTATGGACATGTAGAAAAGGAATGCAGGATGAACAGATCTGGGAAAGTGGATAACTTCCAGCACTCAAATAGAAAGTTCAAGCAAATTTGGAAAAAGAAGGAGGACCGATCACAAACGTAGGGAATTCTGACCCTACTGCAGTCATCCGCTTCTGAAGCTTACTTCTCTGATTGACTGCAGGAATGATGTGAGATACATTATGAGATCTAGTAATGTATCGTCACAGGTGGAGCAATGTATGATGTCTCTCATGGTTGATTTGATTAGTCTGGTTATATGTATTTCTAACAGAGCATCTGGTGTGAAAAAGGACAGGAACAGAAGGTAAATTTGCAGGAGAAGATGAAAGTGTGAAATTTTCTATATTTCACTTTCTATACGCGGGTTCTGTGAAACAAAGTCGCGTATACACGTGAGTTCTAGCTGACACAGCCGCGTATGCATTGATGACAAGAAAATTTATCTGATAGCTGAAGATCTGGAGCAGAGGTCCAGGGGGAGCATCAGTCTGACTAATAATAACTGAAGTTTTGACTCTGTATCAGCTTAATTTATCAGTTCTAAATAATGATGTTATGATACATGGTTTCTTATGTTGAAGACTATGGAGGAGTCCTGTTTGCTTGAGTATTCGTTGCTGAGATGAAAGTCTTATAATTCAGAGACAAGGACAGATCATGCAGAGATTGTTGCTGATGACTTTCTGTTGAAGGTGTTTCAGATTGCACAAGTTAAGGAAGAGCACTGGTTTAGGGGGAGCAGCAGGTTGAATACTAATGATTGCATTGTTGGCAATATGACTGATTATTCTTTGGTTATTGTGATACTCATACTCAAATGATGATGACTTGGTACATGGATTATTATGATGAGATTTTGAGCCCTGGTTGCTGATAAGTATCTTTTGTGCTCACACATGGATGAGTTGGATATCGTTTGATTCAGATCATGTAGAGTTTGTTGCTATGGTTGAGATCTTTTGCCTACATATGTTACTTCATGTCACATCTTGAAGATCATGGTGATTTTGGATCACATGGATGATTGCTTGACACATATTTGAAGATGTTGTTCTTGTATGATAATCTCTTTTGGAAAGAATGTATTGATGCTGCAAAGGATCTGAAGGCTTGGTTACTAATGGGCTTATGCTTGAAGACACAACTACACTATTCTGTTATATCTGTAGTCCAGGGAAGCAGTCAAATATCTCAGAAATAAGCTGAACATTGTCTTTTCTCACAGAGAATCAGATCTGGTTGAAATTTAGAATATGGCTTGGGATACGCGGGTTTCCTGAAACACAGTCGCGTATATACACGAGTTCCTGCACAGAAAACCGCGTATGTTTGGTTGCTGGAAATTTTTGGTTGGTTCAGCTCTCTTCAGCACAGCTGCAGTGCTGTTTGGTATCTCTGATACTGTTTGGTATCTCTGGTGGTGTTCCAGTTCTCATAATTCTGTTTCTAATGTTTCGATGAAGATGCCTTGATGATTTGTTGGTGAAAGTGTTCAGGATGCACAAACTAAGGGGGAGCCTTAGTCATATGGAAAGGATGCTTGGATGCACAGATTCAGGGGGAGCATTGGCCTTGCTGAGTATAATGCATTGTTGGCATTATGTTGATTCTGAAATATGTTCTCTTTCTTGAGGACTTTCTGGTGTTGGTCATAAATGGTCATATTTGTAATTTGATGAAAAAGTCTTGTTGAGACCCATAATGTAAATTTGTAATATTCAGTCATGTAAGGACTTGTCAAATTTGTAAACCCACTTGGTTGGGTAGCCGAGTCAAATTTTGTAAACCCACTTGGTTGGGTAGCTGAGTTGAAATGTGTAAACCCACTTGGTTGGGTACTTGAGTCTCATATGTAAATCCACTTGGTTGGATATTTGATGTAAGTATGAGTCTTTTGTGATAGGAAGTTCATAGAGTCATGTACTTCATTGAAAAATATGTTTGAAGATTCAGCATGAACTCAGGGGGAGCTTGGTCACTTCAGTATACATCAGATCTGCAGAACGCTTCTTCTACATGAGGAGAAAAGGGGGTGAGTGTGTTGGTTTTGATCCACCCGTTGCCCTTGATGTCAAAGGGGGAGAGTGTGTTGGTTTTGATCTGCTAGTTTTGTCCTTTGCCCTTGATGTCAAAGGGGGAGAGTGACATGGTGTTTGAATGAAGATAATGATGTGCCCTTTGCCCTTGATGTCAAAGGGGGAGAGTGACATGGTGTTTGAATGATGCCAAAAATGGAGAGAGTGACATGGTGTTTGAATGATGCCAAAAATGGAGAGAGTGACATGGAAAATAGGGAGAGTGACATGGTGTCATTGTATTCTTAATGTATCTATCTGTTGTGGTAACCAAACACCATCATGGTTGCCATCAAGTCCAAAGGGGGAGATTGTTGGAAATATGATGTAGGATGTTGTCCTTGATGGCAACCCACTGAATGAAGATGAAGACATGCGACTGTTGACATGTGTTGTCCTTGATGGCAATCCACCTGATGAAGTTATGCTTGACTTGATGGACTTGGTAAATGATGTAAATCTGATGTGATATGTTGTTGAGTGTTGTCCTTGAAAGGAAACCCACTTGATGAAGATGATGACAACTTACTTGATGAAGTTGTGCTTAAGAGAACATGTTCCTGATGAAGAAAATATGATGTTTCTACAATGTGTACAGAAGGCTATGAAGAAAGGATTTCAGAATGTACTCAAAGTATGATGAAAAAGAGTATGTATCTTGGTATACGCGGATTGGCCTAAGGGAAGTCGCGTATGCACGCGGAAAAGAATGTGCCAAGTCGCGTATGGGCTAAAGCGCTCAAAAGGTGCAAAACCAAGGGTAACCACCATGGTATTGACCCATTGTATTGGGTAATGATCCGCCTAATTGACCCCGTCCAGGTAGTTTTGGGCTTATGGTATTGTTTTGGTCCATGGTATTGAAAAAGGGGGCTCATGGTATTGAAAAGGGTAAACCTATATAAGGAGAAGAAATTCATTGTGCAAATCATGAGTGAGTGTGGAAGGTGTCTGAGCTTGAATGAATACTTCTCTCTGAAGTATATCTGAATGGAAAGGGTTACACTTGAATGATAGATCTGAATGTATGATGCACCAAAGATGAAGAAGAGGATCTAGATCTGAATTGCTCTTGTATTTGTTAGATCTGATTATGGAAGGCTTAGATCTGTGATGAGGCGAGCATCTAGGCGAACATCTGTCTGAAGCAAAAGGGTAGATCTGAACTGAATATCTGATCTGATGAAGTATGCTGCTCTGTAATGATTGAAGATCTATACACTACTTCGACGCGGAGGAAGCGCGTATATACGCAGCTTCAGCGAAGAGAAAGCGCGTATGCGCAATAAAATATACACCGAGGTATACGCCGGTTTGTGTGGACGGAAGCGCGTATATACGCGAAATCAGTGAAGTAAAAGAGCGTATGCAAACTAGGGTTTGCTGAAGCAAGGGGTATGAAATATCTGAGCTGTTCTGCTGTGTTTATGCTATCTGATCCGTGTTGATATGTATCTGTTGATGATGTATGGTTGTGCTTAAAAGTATGGAAAGGGTCCAGTATGAAAATATGATGAAATGTGGCCTGCAAGTGGTGTTCTATTGAAGTGGTTGGATCCAAAGGTGAAAAGTGATGAAACGTGTCCAAGTTGTGAAACATCTTTGTACCCTCTTACTGTGGGCATTTGGGGTTGTAGTTCTTCCTTGAAGGAGAGGGCTGGTAAATGAGATCAGGGGTCGTAGCTCCCTTCCAGGAGAGGTTGGTAAACGAGTCAGGGGGTTGGAGCTCCCTTCCAGGAGAGGCTGGTAAACGAGCGCAGGTGGGTGCCTGCGTGCTGGTAGGAGTCTGCACCAGCACATATGTTGTAAGATGTTTTCTCTATAATAAAATATTGAAGGCTGAGCAACTGCAGCGGTGGTTTTCTCCCGATTTTGGGTTTCCACCTAAAATCCCGGTGTTCTATCATAATGCTTTCAGGTGATGGCTTATTCCCGTTCTTATCGCACCCGTTTATCGCTTATTGAATATCCTCAAGGAATAAATGATGGAATGGTTTAAGTGAAGATTTAATGACATATCTAAATCTCTCGTATACGCTAGTTTCATAAAGGGATCCTCACGTATATACGCGTAAGCCATCAAGTAAATAGCATATGGGTTTTAAGGAATGAAAAAGTAAAAAGATTTGATTATGCAAGAATGACCAATTTCCTCTGCATTTTCCACCATTTAACCTTCATGGATTGTGACATTGTAACAAGCTATACACAATCTTTATTTTGTAGGAAAAGTAAATAGTAGTGGAATTTGGATTTGCATCACTTTCATGTTTTATTTTTATCTCTTTTTTGTTTGGGGTCTATTTTTCTATTCTTTTTTTATATTTTTTCTTTCAATTCCTTTGATTTTTCTTTTAGGACTTTTACCCTCTTTACATTTTTTAATTTTTCTAATACGGGAAAACAATTTTGCATAAAACAAAGTATATACATATTACAAGACTAATCAAATTCAATTCTAAATTATGAATCCTATTATTATAGGACCCTAATAGACATGATGACCCAAAGTTGTCAAACTTGTACAACCTTGTGGAATCATCAGCAATGCTAGTAGCTAAAACATGTCTAGGATCTTTTAGGTCCTTGATTCCAACATCATGAGGTGATAATTCTACTAATTTCCCTTCACCTGAATGAGTTATCTGATAAACAGATAGAAGGTTGCATGACAAGGTAGGAACACATAGTACATCATTAAACTGACCATTATCTAGATGAATGGTTCCAGATGCTACAACACTAAGAGATCTATCATCACCAACATAAATATGTTTGGTGTTACAATCATTTAAAGAAAAAAACATGGATTTATTTTTAGCCATGTAGTAAGAAGCTCCAGAATCAATGAGCCACTCATGAGAAGGAGAAGAAGAAGATACATTTAATGCATAACCAGATCTTGATGCTTGACAACCACAAGCAGAAAGTGCCATGCCTGAAGATGAAGGTGAAGAGTTCTCCAAATTGATGTTGTGCTTCTTCATTGTTGCTTCTAAGGCTTCCATCTTTCTAAAAATTTGATTTCCCATGTGGCCATCACGAGTACACGATTACAAAAGTTGCAATGTCTATCTATCTTCTTCCCTTTGTTTTTATTTTCCTTATCATTTTGGTGAGTTCTTTTTCAGTTTGCGGTTGAAATTTCTTAGGACCCTTGTTTGGTCTTGGACCATACTTTTTAGGATACTGCTTCTTGGGATTCTTTTGATATGATTGTTGTTGGGCTACTAAGGCTTTCTTAGAAGTGTTTCCAGAAGTGATAAGACCAAGGTGTAAGAGTTTTTCTTGTTCTCTTATCAAAGAATCGAAAAAGGCATCAAAAGAGGGGTTCTTGTAGGTGGTTCCTGAAGAAATGATGGCTTCTCTAGTGGAATGAAGCCGGAACAACAGCGTAGAATGCAAGTACAAGTTGTAATGGAGAATATAAGGCTACTCATTCCCTTTTTTTACCTTACAAGCCTCTTAAACAAGTATAAGGGTCTGAATTTGGACAAAATTTCATAGAGGAGAAATATAACAAATCCAGCATGCAAACAACTCATTTTCAAGCTGGCGGGCCCTGATTTGATTTTGAATGCCAAAAACAATATTTAGCTTTTTCAGGGCTTCATCAGGGGTGTCAATTTCAAGGATATGAAATCGAAGATCTTGAGCAATGGACATTACTATCAACCTTCGTGCTTGATCTTCTTTATTTTCCCATTTAGTGGCTTTATCATCATCTGAAGGTTTAGTTTCTTGTCCTGTGGCTATTCTACAAAGCCCTTTACTTCTAGGTAAATCTACCATGTGAGGTAGCCATTGGAAATAATTGGTACTATTAAGAATGACCGGGCATGCACTTTCCATTTTTTTAGCCCTGGGTTAAAAAGGCAGAAACGAACCTGCCCAAGAATGCTAGATCTAGGCACCTGTTTTATAAAAAAAAATGGCTTCAAACAATGGCTTGGATGAAGAAGTTATGCCTCTTTGAAAAAATTGTTGTAGATGTTGAATAGTTACGGAATGCTTGAAAGTTGATGATGAAGTTTCACCTTAAAAAATCCCCTGCTTTTTCCAAACTTAATACAATAAAGTCACTTTAAAACTACTCTTATGTGACCCACTTTTTACAAATAAGTGAGAGTCACTTCTTTACAATGTTACTTTACATGTGCTGTAAATAAAATCCGTTTAAACTGCAATATGCCAAAGGGCTTTATAAGAAAAGTAACTTAATAACAAAAAGATTTTTAGAAAAAGAAGCTTGAGAAAGAGACTTGAACCCAAGACCTCTATTCTCATAAACTGACTTTACACAAAGTGAGCTAGTAAAAGGATTTTGTAATTGTTTGAAAGGAGGAAGGTTTTTTTTTTTTTTTTGCTCTTCAATGTGCGAGCTTTTTCCTGCAAAAAAAAACAAAATCCGTGCAAAAAAAACAATCCTTACGGCAGAATGTTAGTTTCTCGATTAGTCTTACCAGTAAATATCTATTTTTTCACTATTTCTGATTTCCCGAGATCGCACAAAGACGTGAGGAAAGAGCATACGTAGCAAAAAAAAATCTCGTCTTCCTGTTTCTGATTTGCCGAAATCGCACACAGCGCAGAGCAAAGAGCATACACAGAGAAGAGGGTACAGATCCGGCAATAAAAAAAAACATAAACCGAAATAAACAAAAGGATTAATAAATATAACTGCAAAATAGATATTGTATACCTTTAGATCTAAAATGACATAACTTGGGCAACCAGAAACCTTTTTGTATGAAACGAAAGGGGTTCCTCACTGTAACAGAAGCTCCGGACACAATAGAGCAATTCTCCAGGCCCGAAAAAGTTCATAAATAGTAGATCTGGAAAACGGCAGTCGCATGCAGTCAAACCAACTTCGGATTTGGATCAACAACAAATGCGGCCCTCAAAATGGCTCTGATACCATGTAGGAATTTACAAGATAAGTTCCTTAGATCAAAAACCAAAGGTCACTGCTTACAAATAGATCACAGATCAGTACACCAGTATTTGACGTGGTTAAAACCCTCAAAGAGGGAAACAATCCACGGTCTGAGCCAACGTGGCCACTTCAAGCAATTTAGTAATATAAAGAAAGAAAATTTACATAAGATTATCTCATAAATGGTTATCAAACAAATGACCCTCCATACTCTTTAAATAGAGATCATGGACCACCTGCTGTTAAGCCACGTATCAAGTGTTCGGTAATACCGAGAGATATTGAATCGTCGTAGTTAGCCCCCCTATAAAGTTTTGACAAGAAAACAGGGGGCTAAATGTTTTTGAGCCTACAAGGAATGCATTTCCTTTGGAAACACATCATCCTTGAAGCATCCTTGTGCCTTTTGTCCTTTGATAAAGTCCCCTCTGCTGATTTCCATTATAAAACCTCTCTGTTTGTGAAGAAATGCTCAAAGGCCTATCTCCCTTTCCCCTTATTTCACCCCCACTTAGCCTCTATTTTATTCGCCCTTGTCTCCCCTTCTATTTCCTTTCTTACCCTTCAAATCCCCCCAAAATCCCCTTTAATTTCTTTCCAAATCCTTTATAACCACTTCCCCTTTCCATACCCCGCCATGTATTACAAATAAACTCTATTGTAAAGTTTATGTTATATAATATGTAACCCGCCACTATTTTCATTGCGAATATTTTCCATATGTGATCTGATCGCACCGTCGCACTTTCTGGCCATCGAAAATCAAACTCATCGTATGATCGCATTTTCACTTGTTCGTTCGATCGATCCATCGCAAATATTTGAGATGCGATCCGATCACGTCGCAAATTCTCCACTGTCGATTCCCGTGCGAACCCAACCGTCATCGCACTTCCCAGTCGTTTCCCCTTCCTCGATTGCAATCGCAAGTTATAAGTGTGCATCCCTCTCATCCATCACGATTTCGATTCCCCGACTAAATCTTGGCCAACCGTTGGGTTTAAGATCCAACGGCTCAAAGCAAATCCCCATCCGCCTCCGGCTGGGTTCCTCCTCATCGCATTTCACTGCCTTCCCTTCAAATTTCTTTGTATTTTGTTCGAATTCCAAAGTCTATGAATTTACACTAAAGTCTTATGTTTCGGAGTTGTTTCCGCCCACTTTCATATATCATTCCGCTGCTCGATCCCCACCGTTGATCTTCGCTCCCAGGCCACGATCTAACGGTCTGCGCTGCATCCTGCCATCAAACCCTATTATTCAGTCTTCACCAGTTCATTGCATTTTGTAACCATTTTTTGGTGAAAGCCACCATTCCGTTGTCGCGCTATCATATTTTTCGCCCTCCGCTCCACCAGTCTTCCATTGCATTGATTGTCTACACACAGTTGTGAGTTTCTACAAAGTACAAGAGTTGAAACGCTGCCATAATTACATAGTATGGATGCAGCAGTAATTTTTGCACTGACAAAGGCAAGGAATTTAATGAAGGGCAGGTTTCCACACCAGCAGAATGTCCTCTTCCGAAGAAGGACGGATTGCCCTTACCCTTTGATTATATTCCATGCTCCAGAGGAGATCTTCGCTTAGAACGCAGTCCAAGGAGATTAGTGCATTTGCTGCTCAAGTATGGCGGACCATTCCATTTTTCATTGCCATTTTATTTATTCACCAAAGGTACTACAAAGTACAACAAACCAGAATGCATATGAGACATACCTGGAATTAATGAAGCTTGACGAAGACCATTATTTTCTCCAAAGAGTGCCAATAATTAAGGCTCAGAATTTAAAATAGAATGGACTTCGGCCCTCTCCTTCTTTTCTAAATTTAATGTTATATTTAGTGTTCTACCTAGTTCCTCTGCTCTTTTTCAGCTATAAAAACTATGAGGAAGTTGTTGTAAAGGTTGTTGATTAGATAGCAGAGAGGTGCAAGCAGTTTCTCTTGAGATAAGTTCTATGTGTATAGTTGTAAGATAGATTGAGGAATATGTATTCAGACTGAATGAACAAGCTATTGGCTATGTTGTACCTGATTGGTGTTTATGTTTAATATGATAAGCACATTTCATTGGATCTTGATCTAAATCTGCGGTGATGTTTTTCTATCTCTGTGTTTATTTCCATTTCATTTTATTTCATCTGGCTCGCATCAGAAATTTGGCATAACATTCACCCTTGTTAGGTGCCTTATGTTTCTTCTCTCCCAGCCCTTTATATTTTCTTCTGAGTGTGTTTATCTAAAGATTGATTTCAATTGATTTAACCAGTGTAGTGGATGTTGTTGCCGACTAGCTGATGTATGAATTAACGGAATCTGTTTTAGATTTTCTTGTTAGGATTTAATGGAATGTGTTGAGAACACTGGGAGGTCTAGAACCCTGTATCTACCTCACTAGGATCTTTCCATTCTGATTAAGCATTTCCAAGTTCCCTTGTGCTGCCTCTAATTTTGTCCAAGCAGATCTGGAGTTAAATGACCTCTGACCTGATCTATAGATGGGATTAGTTGGTTCTCCCCCTTTCACTCTCGGTCCTTAATGTCCCATACCACCCTATCACTTTAGGATCCAAGGTTTTAGAGGACTATCCCAACTGAAAGCTTTCATGTTGATAACAAGTAAATCCTTTCTTGACTCCATTACCCAATGGACTTGGTTTTCTCTGGATTATCTATCCTTTGCCTAAATTCTTCTTTTCCCAATCCTATCTCATGATGAACCCTTCCTTCCTGATTCCCAACAACCAAACTCTTAATCAAATAAACAAACCCTCTGCATATAACTAGCTTAAAATCATAACTTAGAGCTTCAAAGACATACACTTTGACTCATAATGAGAGATCCCTCTCTAGACCTAGGAGGGCTAGATCCTAAGGTCTGAAAGTGGTTCTGATGTTGTCTCGTCTTTTGGTCTTGCCAATCTAGCCAAAACACGGGAACTCCAACATAATGGCGACTCCAATGGGGAACTTTCTGAATATTTTTCATCTCACTCCATCATAAGCTTCAGAAAACCTTCAATATTTGGTTAGGTTGGCAATTAAACAAGATTTCATATCCTCACATCAACCTCTACACCATTTTTGTGCTTCCCCATACTCTTGGACAGAGTCTCGGAAAGGGCCAGGTAGCCTCTCGGATCTCACACTCTCTCTCGAGGTGACACATCTGGTAAATGCCCTCCCGTCAATATTCAAGAGTTTGTCGTGTTGTGAAGATATCCTTGAAAGAGGACATCCCACAAGCACCGTGGTGGACAATGTACCCTCCCAAAACATCTAAAACCTTCCACCTAGCTTACTCCAAGGTCTACAAATGTTTCAAAGACTCCACCGGTGAATCCGTAGGCCTACTAATTATCTTGGTTTCACATAAGACTCCACCGGGAGACCAACCTTTAAACAACATCAACCACAATAGGAAAATCAAGTAGGGTTAGCTCTTGGTTGAAAGGCAACATTCTGGCTTTCAGAACCATTCACACAAGAGCTTATCCCAACCCTGACCCACCTGAAATAGTTGACAATCTGGAGAGTATCCTCAAGGGAGCTCCTACACCTAAAAGAACAACTATTTCCAGTCACATTCATAGAGCTAATTCTGCACCAGAAGAACTAGCAGCTCTATCACATTTTCTCCCTGACCTAGACATACCTGATAGACTACCAAGGACCAGGTCATTCAATCATCTAGACCAGCCTGACCCTGAGTTTCACAGTTCACCATCTCATAGTGGTCAACACACTAGGGACAGAGGAACCCCTCCATATACACCACCTGATATCCACTTCATTCAAAACTTGGGGCTCTCCCACCCTAGATCTGCCCAAAAAACTTCTGCTGGTCCTAATATCCCCATCACCCATTTACCAGCTGCTCAAGTTAACCCTGTACCCCATCAGAACATTATCATGGAAGCCTGGTATGCACCTTTGGTTTTACCCCAGCCCTTGTTACCCTTGCCCAATGATTATCAGTCAAAAATCCCACACTTCATTGCTAAAGAATCCATCATAGCCCAGCAACATGTAGACAAGACGGAGGATACTTTTGACTATATGGAAATTGATGATGAAACAATCAAAATGAGAATATTTGCCCAAAGCTTAGGGGGTGATGTAAAGAAATGGTTTAAAGGTTTATCTCCTGGCAGTATCCAAGATCTCCCTGCGTTATATCAGACCTTCATAAACAAATGGGAAGTTAGAGCAAACCCTCGCCGGCTCTTAGCAAACTACATGACCCTTAAGAGGAACGTGGGAGAGAGCGTCCATGATTACACCACTAGATTCAACAACATTTACAATTCTCTCCCTCCACACATGAAACCTCCACAAGGTATGGCCCTAGCCAAATATCATGATGGATTTGACGCTGACATGGCCTATGAGCTTAGAGATAAAGAGCATAACACATTGGAATACATGCAGAAAGGAGCCATAACTATAGAAGCAAACTTGATGGAAAAGAGGGCAAGATTGAGAGCTGAGAAGAGGGTAACATATAGGGATGACACTGTAGCTTCCACTTCAGACCCAAATTATGATAGAATATCTAAAAATGTGGAAAGACTACAGCAAATGATGGAAAAAATGGTTGTCACAGTTAGTAATCAGAACAAAAACCAGAACCAAAATCAGAACCAAAACTTTAGAAGAAACAATACCACTGCCAATAGACAAAGAGAGTCAGACCAACAAGTTGTTCCCCCACTCCAAAAATTTCTTGACGGAGATGAAGGAATCATAGAAGAGTTTGAAGGGAATGAAATAAACATGTTTGAAACAGAAGAATCAGTCCTTAAGTGTGATTCAGGGGAAGACCAGCCCTCACCTTCACACTGGGATGAGGGATAGTTAGAAACTGAAGATTACAGATTAGGATTTGAAAATGCCATGTTACAGGTCAGAGAACAATATGAAATTAGGAGCAAAAAGAACCAAGAAAATTCCAAAAATGAGACTCCTGAGGTTACAATCAAGAAAAGACCTGATAAAACTTCTAAAGTATCTGCTCTAAATAGCAAATCAGCAGTTGAAAGTTCTGGAAAAAACAAGGAAAAAGACAACCAAGACACTAAAAAACAAAGCCAACCAACCAACAGCACTAGCACTGCAGTTAGTGCTCCTGATAAAATGATTCTTGACCCTGTACATAGTGAGAAATCACAAACTGATCCAGCTACTAAGGCAGTAGCAAATAAAATAGAGTTGAGCACTCCAAATAGCCAGTCCACTTTCAACTTAGAGAGTGAGATTGCAAAAATTAAAATCTCTGTCTCGCTCTCTGAGCTGGCCACTCAGGATGTATATAAAGGCCAAATTTTGAAAGCGTTGAATCTGGGGGAAAACAACGACACTGTGAATTTGAGTGATGATCAACCTGCCCTCCTGTTTGGTCCAAAGATTGAGGGAAAGTTTTAGGAAGGGGTGTTCCACCTTTTTATATCAGTCTCAACATTCATGACAAAATACTCCACAATGCCATGCATGATTCTGGAGCATCGCACAATTTAATGCCTAAGGTGGTGATGGAAAGATTAGGCCTAGAGATAACCCACCCTTACAAATATTTGTATTCATTTGACTCTAGCAGATTAAAATGCCTAGGTCTAATCAAAGACTTGTGTATAAGCCTCACCCAGATTCCTGCTAAGTGTATGGTCATGGACGTGGTGGTGGAAGATGTGCCACCTAAACATGGCATGTTACTATCTAGATCATGGGGAGCCAAACTGCAAGGGACAATGCAAATGGATGGCTCCTATGCCACTGTCCCTATATTTGGCCAACTTAGAAGATTGTATAGGGAGTCCCAAATGAAATTCCTAGTCAGTAGCCCCGAGAAGCCTGAAAAATCCCCTTTATACTCTGTGCATACAGATCTGGATTCATTCATCCTGTACAATGACCAATCCGTAGGAGAATCAGAATCAGAAAAGAAGCGCAAAGGACAGCACCGAGCACATGAACGTAAACATAATGGCTACTTTAGAGGAATACGATGAAGAAAACCATGGGCAGAGTACTCAAAATGAAACTCAAAGTAAACAGGAAACTCAATGCATTCAACCTATCAGTCACTCTCCTCAAACCTACCCACCACGCGAAGAACAAAACGATTCACAACCTAGCACAAACCCCACAATGCAATATAATGGCGAACCCCTGTGGGAAATGAATTTCGATGGATCCTGTACTAGGAAAACTGCCAGAGCAGGGGTGTGGTTACATAACGTAGAGAGTGATTATGTAGAGAGCCACGCTGTCAATCTGCACTTAAAATGCACAAATAATATTGTAGAGTATGAGGCTCTTATCCTGGGCTTAAATCTGTTGAAAAAATTAGGAGCCCATAGGGTAACTGTGCTATGAGACTCTGAGTTAGTTATCAAACAAGTGAATGGTGAATACGCAGCAAAACAACCTAGACTGAGGACATATAGGAACGATGCCATGGATATATTGAAAAATTTCATGGAATATGAATTGGTGTTTGTTCCCAGGAGTCAAAACGTTATTGCTAACGGATTAGATTGCCTGGCTAGTTCATATCCTAAGACTCCCCCTGACCAAAAAATCATCATTCAGACCAAGTTCAGACTTGCAGTGCCAGACAACAAAAAATATTGGCAGGTCTTTGAAGGAGACAAAAAGATTGAAGATTTTCTGGTGGGCAGAAATGAGTTTGAATTTTTTGGTTCCGACTCAAAATATGATGACAACACCAAGGAGGATCCCCTCAGACGGAACGCAAAAATCGCAACTAAAATAGAAGAAAAGAGATATAAACACCTTATAAATAATCCACTTCAAGGGGGAAACCTCCAATACATTACAATGAACAATTCTTGGATGATACAAATTACAAAACCTCCTTTCTATATATAGGAGTCCATGGGGCCACAATGTAATCCTAGTGGGGCCACAATGTAATCTTAGCTGACATAACAATAACAATTAAAGGGCACAATAATAACAATATGGGGGTTACAAGGGTACAATAATAACAATACGGGGGGCTACACTAACATAATAAGGGGCTACACTATTAACATAGGGACTTAACATGCCCCTCTCCTTCAAACAATTGTTGTCCTCAACGCTTGATTATTTCTTGATGCTTCTGTATAAAATTATCATCCTCCCATGTGAAATCCTCTACAGGAAAGTTATTCCACTTGCTGAGATACTTTGAAATTGATCGTACTTGTTGAGTTCTTGTTTCTATGACTGCTTCATAACTTCTTTCGATGTCATGTTGATCTTCCTGTTGTTTCATTAGATTCTGCACCAAAGTTGGGTTATCCTTTGAGAGTTGAAGAACTTGTTGTTGATGCTCACCGTGATCTTCCACTACTAATTTATCATCCATATTAGCTATTATTTTATCCTTCAAACCATCCAACTTAGCCTCCATTTCTTCTTTTAAACCATCTATGTCAGCTTCGGTTTCTCTTCGTAAGATCAAAATTTGTTGCACTTGGTACCGTAATTTTGAGATCTCATACTGCAATTCTTCCACTTCATGCATCATAGTATATATTTCTGAGGGCTTAATGGGTGTTGAATTTTTTTAGGAGGCATTTCAGAACACAATACTGAAATATATGCTCAATAGGCTCTTGGAATCACTTCAAATTGATTTTTCAAACAAGATTTATGCAATTCGGGAAAAACAATACACACCTTTTACTTGCTTTTGAGGAGGTCGATATTGGAATTGGATTATCTCTGTGATTGCGACTCTTCAATATCTGAAATTCAGCAATGAAATAGCCTTCTAAATTATCTTTTGAATGCCACAAGTCTGACCTGATTTGGATTCTCCAAGACAAAGTTGTGTCCAATCTCCCACAATGACCTAATTATGGACTGGTTCAGTAGAGTGAACTTTTACGAATTGCCACGTGTCACCGTTTCGTCTTTTGTCTCTGAAATTGATAGCCAAGAAACTACAGTCCGTGTACTTGCGACCAATTTTACGACACTCCAATCTAATGCCCGAGAGAGAGTTATTGAACTTTTCCCACGATCACCTCTTTGAGATGCAATCAGGACCCGAAAAGCATCAATTTTCCACATCATATCTCCAAAAATATTGCGAACCAAGATCTGAAATTTTTTGAAATATTTCGTCAGGATTTCAGCTTCGCACCATACAAATTTCAGATTCTGAGCCTTCGTAGAAAAAAAGTTATAGCGCAAATGCCACGATGACCTGTTTAGGAGCCTAAAAAAATACCTAACTTCCACAGATCATATCTCCAAAAATATTGCGAACCAGGCTATGCAATTTTTCGAAAATCTTCCTCAGGATTTCAGCTTCGCACCCTAAAAATTTCAGCTTTTGAAACTTCGTAGAAAAAAAGTTATAGTGAAAATGCCACGATGACCTGTTTGGAGTAGCGAAACCCTAGAATCCAAAGCTCTGATACCAAATGTTGTGTAACCAGCTCCAAAAATAGAAGAAAAGAGATATGAACGCCTTAGAAATAAGCCACTTCGGGGGGGAAACCTCCAATACATTACATAAATGAACAATTCTTGGATGATACAAATGAACAAAACCTCCTTCTATATATAGGAGTCCATGGGGCCACAATATAATCCTAGCGGGGTCACAATGTAATCCTAGCCGACCTAACAATAATAATGTAAGGGCACAATAATAACAATATGGGGGTTAAAGGGGTACAATAATAACAATAAGGGGGGCTACATTAACATAATAATGGGCTACACTATTATTATAGGGACTTAACATGAACAATCAACACCCTATAACATAGAGATAAACACCCTGAATGAAGAAACTGGAAATCCAACCGAAAAATGTGGAAACGCAGATAGCGAAGAGATAGAGGTGTTGCAGGCCAAAGACAAGAATATGCCCAAAGGCCTAGCACCCTTGGAGGACCTTTTTGACTTTGATGATGTAGCAAAAAAGCCCACTATAGAACATGCAGACTCGGATATAGAAGAATGCAACATTGGCACTGAAGATAAGCCCAAAATGATTAAATTGGCTAAGTCTGTGCTTGCAGACATGAAGAAGAAATACATTGACCTGTTTAAGGAATTCATTGATGTGCTTGCATGGAGCTATGAAGACTTAAAGGCCTATGACACCAACATCATACAACACAGGATACCCTTGAAGGAAAATCAGAAGCCTTTCAGACAAAAACTCCGCAGAATCAATCCAAAACAATTGCCTGTAGTTGAAAAGGATATTAAAAAGATGTATGAGGCAGGCATAATAGTTCCTGTAAGGTTCTTTGATTGGGTATCAAACTTAGTGGTTGTGAGGAAGAAAACAGGGGAGATCAGATTGTGTATAGATTTCTGAAATCTCAACAGAGCCTCACTAAAAGACAATTATCCTTTGCCTAGAATGGAACATGATCTGTTGGTAGTGGTCACAGAGAATCTCCTCGCTAGATGGCTTTTTTGATATAACTAAGTGTTGTACTCTAAGATCAACTTAAAATAGCTTTTACCACTCCATGGGGCACCTTCATATGAAATCTTGACGATGATGTTGAGCTACCCAATCTATAAATAAGTATACTTTTGGGATGAGATATATACTTCATAGTACTACTTGATGACTGGACAAAGATCAAAACTGAGGAAGAACATCTCAAACATCTGAGGAAAGTTTTCAAAAAATGTAGAAGGTACGGTCTGTCCTTAAATCCTAAGAAAATTGTTTTTGGGCTGCAAGAACGTAAACTTCTTGGTCACATTATATTCGAGAAAGGGATTAGGATAGAGCCACAAAGAGTTGAGGGGATACTTCAAATCACACACCCGAGAAACATCAAAGAATTACAGTCCTTCATTGGGAAGATCAATTTCCTTAGGAGATTCATTCCCAACCTAGTTGAGCACCTTAGGAAAATGACTTACATGCTAAAGAAAGGTGCACAAATTAAGTGGACTGTTGAAGCCAAGAAATCTTTTGAGTCAGTAAAACTTGCACTCACACAAGCTCCTGTCCTTATCAGCCCAGACTTCTCAAAATATTTTCTGATCTTTTCATTCGCCTCCCAGCACATAATAGCTATTGTCTTACTGCAAAAAAACATAGAGGGTAATGAACATCCAATTTCCTTTTTCAGCAAAGCCTTAAGAGATGCACCCTTGAAGTAAAAAATTATGGAAAAGTAGGCCTACGCTCTGGTTAAGGCCTTAAAAGATTTCAAGGTGTACATTCTACATTCTCACACCATTGCTTATGTGCCAAATATAGTGGTCAAAGATATCTTGTCCCAAGACCCTGATGGGAAAAGGGGCAAATGGATTGCTACTATCTTAGAATATGACCTTGAGATAAAGCCCACCAAACTGATCAAAGGTCAAGGCCTGGCCCAATTAATGGCTGAATCTAACCTGCAGGCCCTTGACATTAACATGGTAAATGCCTTAGATGAGCAGGAAGGATTGCCCCACCCAACTGTTGAGGAGAAGTTTCAGAAATCTCCTTGGTATTCCGATATCCTTTATGTGCTCACCAATCTCAATGCCCCTCCAGAACTGTCCAAAACTAAGGCCAGATTCATAAAACTAAAAGCTAGAAACTACTGCATTTGGAATGAAAAACCCGAACGGCCTATTGCTGAAATGTTTGCCTAAACCTGAAGCTGAAAGAATTAAACAAGAATTCCATGTTAGGGAGTGTGGAGGCCACTTGAGTTGGAAAGCCACTGCAAACAAGATACTTAGGGCTAGCTATTATTGGCCCACTCTCTTCAATGATGTCCATAAAATGGTAACTGCTTGTCATAAATGCCAAATCTTTGAAGGCAGAAGAAAGCTCCTCCCCCTCCCTTTACAACCCATCACTGTAGAAGGTCCCTTCATGCAATGGGGCCTAGATTTCATCGGAGAAATACATCCTGCCTCTTCTAGACAACACAAATGGATCCTAACAGCGACAGACTACTTCACCAAATGGATAGAGGCCATACCCACTAGGAATGCCACTGATTCTGTCATTATTAGGTTCCCATAAGACTTCATCCTATCTCGGTTTGGCTGTCCAAGAAAAATAATCACTGACAATGTTGTTGCTTTTGGATCCAAGAGGATGGTCAATTTCTGTCATAGGTATGGAATAGCACTTGGTCATTCAACTGCCTATTACCCTCAAGGTAATGGACTAGCTGAATCTTCAAACAAAAGCCTAGTGAACATCATCAAGAATATGTTAGAAGAGAACAAGAAGTCATGGCATAAGAAGTTGGTGCACGCCTTGTGGGCTGACAGGCTTACAACGAAGAATTCCATTAGTATGTCACCATTCCAGCTCGTTTATGGAGCAGAAGCAGTTTTTCCTACCAGCCTTGGAGTGTCAGTGATTAAGCTTGTTCAGGAGATTCAGACAGAGGAAGACAGTATGGTGAGAAGAATTAATGAAACAATCCATCTTCAGCAAACGAGGGAGCAGGTTTATAGCAGAGCTGTCAGAGTTCAGGAAAACATAAAGAGGCAGTTTGACAAAAGAGCCAAAGCTTCAGATTTCAAAGTTGGGGACAAGGTTCTGAAATGGGATTCAAGGAGAGAGGACAAAGGTAAACATGGCAAGTTTGATAGTTTGTGGCAAGGTCCATATATTATCCAAGCCACCGTGGGTCCTAATGCATTTGGGGTCCTGGCTAATGGCAGGATGCTCAAGCATTATCACAATTTTTGCCAGTCATTTATTGTGAAGTATACTATTGCAAAGGGTTTACGTCTTTAAAAAAAGTTGAGAGTTCATGAGCCCAAAACATGAACTCAAATATACAGAGTTTTACCCCAACATGTCTAAAATCTGACCAAATGCACAGAAGAAAAGAAATCACTTCTAATGAGCCTAAAAACCAGAGCTGAAACAGTAAAGGAAGTGACCCCACATGCTTTCAAACCCGACAGCCACAAAGCAGCAAGGATGCTCAAGAGAGTTCTCAGACTTCTAGCCTTCAAAGTTTTGTTTCAAATTTTCTTCTGGCAGAAAGTTTACCCATGAGTAGTTTTTGTCTTTCAGTGGGGAGAACTGCATGTTAAGCTGCATAAATAATTTATCAATTGCTTCTACTACTTGGGAATGGGAGAGGTAAATTGTCAGACAACAATCCCAACAGGTATTAGATTACGTAGAAAAACATATGAGACCAACAATCTAATCTGGTCTCATGGAGCAATAAGGGTAGATTTATAATAGGTTTATTTTCTGTTGCAAAAATAAATGATGTAAAGGGTCTGCTAGTTCAAATGCACCCTAGAAGAAAAAATGCTAGGATTGTAGGATGGGTAGGTAGACTGTTAGAGAATGTTTCTGCCGATCTATCATATTTGTGGCAGCTAAAAATCAAAGAAGAAAGGTGGCTTCGGCAGTGTGCATCTAGCCTACACCAAAGATCAATTTCTGAATTCTTAACTCCTTCAAGAAGAAGCCATCCCCATGTGGAGCCACTGTTAGCACCCCTATAAATTTTTGACAAGCAAACAGGGGGCTAAATGTTTTTGAGGATACAAGGAATGCATTTCCTTTGGAAACACATCATCCTTGAAGCCTCCTTATGCCTTTTGTCCTTTGATAAAGTCCCATCTGCTGATTTCCATTATAAAACCTCTCTGTTTGTGAAGAAATGCTCAAAGGCCTATCTCCCTTTCCCCTTATTTCACCCCCACTTAGCCTCTATTTTATTCACCCTTGTCTCCCCTTCTATTTCCTTTCTTACCCTTCAAATCCCCCCAAAATCCCCTTTAATTTCTTTCCAAATCCTTTATAACCATTTCCCCTTTCCATACCCCACCATGTATTACAAATAAACTCTATTGTAAATTTTATGCTATATAATATGTAACCCACCGCTATTTTCATCGCGAATATTTGCGATGTGATTTGATCGCGCCGTCGCACTTTCTGCCCATCGCAGATCGCACTCATCGCATGATCGCATTTTCACTTGTTCGTTCGATCGATCCATCGCAAACATTTGCGATGCGATCTGATCGCATCGCAAATCCTCCATCGCACTTGCGGCCATCGCTTGTCCTCTCCGATTTGGTGTGAGCCGTTGATCTGGTCCCCAGATCCAATGGCCAGCGCTCAATCGCGCCCCCCGCCCATTTGCAAGGACAATTTCCAGATGCACGACCCTTCGCATCTCTCGATTACTCCTCCACCATCGATCTACCTCCAAATCGGACGGTTGGCACTTCATCGCACCCTGCCAGTCGCCTCACACTTCCCAATCGCTTCCCCTTCCTTGATCGTAATCGGAAGCTATAAGTGTGCATCCCTCTCGTCCATCACAATTGCGATTCTCTGACTAAGCCTTGATCGTCCATAGGGTCTAAGATCTAACGGTTGAGATCTGATCGTCATTCGCCTCCGGCTGGGTCCCACCTCATCACATTTCACTGCATTCCCTTCACATTTCTTTGTATTTTGTTCGAAGTCTAAAGTCTTATGTTTCACGGTTGTTCTGCCCACTTTTATATATCATTTCGCTGCTCGACCCCCATCGTTGATCTTCGCTCCCAGGCCGCGATCTAACGATCTGCGCTACATTCTGCCATCAAACCCTATTATTCGTGAGTCTTCACCAGTTCATTAATTTTTTTCACCATTGTTTAGTGAAAGCCACCTTTCTGCCACCGCGCTATCATATTTTTCGCCCTTCGCCCCACCAATCTTCCATTGCATTGATTGTCTACACACAGTTGTGAGTTTCTGCAGAGTACAAGAGTTGAAACACCACCATAACTATATGGATGCAGCAGTAAGTTTTCCACTGACAGAGGCAAGTAATTTAATGAAGGGCGGGTTTCCACACCAGCAGAATGTCTTCTTCCGAAGAAGGACGGATTGCCCATACTGTTTGATTATATGCCGTGCTCCAGAGGAGATCCCCGCTCGGAACGCAGTCCAAGGATATCAGAGCATTTGTTGCTCAATTATGGCAGACCATTCCGTTTTTCATTGCCATTTTGTTTATTCACCAAGGGTACCACAAAGTACAGCAAACCAGAATGCATCAAAAACATATATGGAATCAATGAAGCCTAACAACGATCATTCTTTTCTCCAAAGAGTGCCAAAAATTAATGCTCAGAGTTTAAAACAGAATGGGCTTCGGCCCTCCCCTTCTTTTCTGAGTTTAATGTTATATTTAGTGTTCTACCTACTTCCTCTGCTCTTTTTCAGCTATAAAAACTATGAGAAAATTGTTGTAAAGGTTGTTGATGAGATAGCAGAGAGGTGCAAGAAGTTTCTCTTGAGATAAGTTCTATGTGTATAGTTGTAAGATAGGCTGAGGAAGATGTATTCAGAATGAATGACCAAGCTATTGGCTATGTTGTACCTGATTGGTGTTGATGTTTAATATGATAAGCACATTTCATTGGATCCTGATCTAAAGCTGCGGTGATGTTTTTCTATCTCTGTGTTTATTTCCATTTCATTTCATTTCATCTGGCTCGCATCAGAAATTTGGCATAATATTCACCCTTGTTAGGTGCCTTATGTTGCTGCTCTCCCAGCCCTTTATGTTTTCTGCTTAATGTGTTTATCTAAAGATTGATTTCAATTGATTTAACCAGTGTAGTGGATGTTGTTTCCTACTAGCTGATGTATGAATTAACGGAATCTGTTTTAGAAGTTCTTGGTAGGATTTAATGGAATGTGTTGAGAACACTGGGAGGTCTAGAACCCTGTATCTACCTCACTAGGATCTTTCCATTCTGATTAAGCCCTTCCAAGTTCCCTTGTGCTGCCTTTGATTTTGTCCAAGCAGGTCTGGAGTTAAATGACCTCTGACCTGATCTATAGATGGGATTAGTTGGTTCTCCCCCCTTCACTCTCGGTCCTTAATGTCCCATACCACCCTATAACTTTAGGATCCAAGGCTTTAGATGACTAGCCCAACTGAAAGCTTGCATATTGATAGCAAGTAAATCCTTTCTTGACTCCATTACCCAATGGACTTGGTTTTCTCTGGATTATCTCTCCTTTGCCTAAATTCTTCTTTGCCCAGTCCTGTCTCATGATGAACTCTTCCTTCCTGATTCCCAACAACCAAACTCTTAATAAAATAAACAAACCCTATGAATATAAATAGCCTAAAATCATAACTTAGAGCCTCAAAGACATACACTTTGACTCATATAGAGAGATCCCTCTCTGGACCTAGGAGGGCTAGATCCTAAGGTCTGAAAGTGGTTTTGATGTTGTCTCGTCTTTTGGTCTTGCCAATCTGGCCAAAACAAGGGAACCCCAACAGTCAGATCACTACATATCGCAACCGTCGGATTATAAGTTACAAATGTACATAGTAAAGAAACATGTGCTATACCTAACTATAAGCTAGACCAAGTTATACTTAACTATTTCCTATGTGTTAGAATATCCTAACAGTCTATAAGCCTTTTGTCTATGAACATAAGTTATATATTTTTAACATGTGGTACAAGTTAGCCATGGTATTGGCCTGTGGTCTTACCTCTGTATATATCTTAATCTCGAGAGACATCTTTAGGGTTGGATACATTTATTTAGTAGAGAAATTACATTTCAAGTGCTTGAAGTAGTAGATAAAATATAAAATGAACTTTATGTATTCAAAGGTAAGAATGATAAGTAAAATTTCATATATTGGTAAATACAAGTGAATTAATAAAATTTACATGAATAGAATGTGAATTTTTACTTGGAGAAAGAATTTGTATTTCCACTTAATTAAAAAAAATAAAAATAAAAAATATATGATGAGCTTTATATATTTCAAAGTAAAAATAACCTATATATTAAGTCATTATATATTCAAAAGTAAATGTTTCAGAAACTATTTCATTGGTAATCTCAAAAGATAATGAAGTCGAGATCTCAAATCATGAGCTTACAATTTGTTTTCAGACAAAATGTTGAAATGAGAATTTCATAGCTGTACAAAAAGAAGGGAAATTATTTAAATTATTTTATAATGAATAATTTAGATTAGCATTAATTAACATTTAAATGGAAAAATAATTATCACTATATAGATATCTAAAATTTCAATTTAATTATTACTAATATGATGTATATAGTAGGCCTATATTGTTTTGTGTATGAACATGAGTTATAGATTTTGGACATATGGTATTAGTAAGCAATGATATCGACCCATGATTTACCCTCTAGACATATCTTAGCCTCTGGACACATCTTTAGGTTTGGAAACATTTATTTAAAGAAAATACATCTAAATTGCTTGAATCCTTAAAATAAAAATATAATGGACATCATGTATCCGAAAGTATGAATGATAAGTAAAATATTCATATATTGTTAAATGCAAACGAATTAGTAAAATTCACATGGATAGAATACGCATTTTTACCTCGGAAAACAAATTTGTATTTCCACTTAATTAAAAAAAGAAAAATCCATAATGAACTTTAAAAAAAAATATTCACCTAATTAAAAAAAGAAAAATCCATAATGAAATTTATATATTCCAAAGTAGAAATAACCTAGATAACAAGTGTAACACCTCCAATTATTACTAGTATTTGCTGGTAATTTTTTTATTTATTTACCATAGATGAAACTCTGAAGTAAAAGACTTACCTACATAAACTTTACAAAGAAACATATATGGCTATGTGAATATTTATTTTGTTCTTTTAAAAGAAAATTGTATTTTCACAAGACTTGTACTTTCGAAGAATATCTATATGAATTACCTAAATTCCAAACAATTATGAGGATTATGGTTCTTGGCTCTCATGAAGGAGATAAGGAAATATCAGTGAATGAGAGGGGTCTTCTTGTTTTTTCTTTTATTTTGATTTTCTTAGGGAAAAAGAAAGTAAATGAGGAAAAGGCAGAGGAAGAGACTTAGACAAACTATATTATTACAGAAAGGTGGTACAATACTACCCCTGGTGGAATAGTTCTTGAGATGGGTTGAACTAGTGGAACTATCTGTTTACAAACTAATGTATGGATAAGTCAAGTTGGACCCAAGTTGGTCTTGATACCTAGAATTTTGACCCAAAGAGGTCACAATCACAGAACTGTTGGAATCTTAAGGGCTCTGAGGGGGACACAGACATAATTTATGATCTTGTTGGAGGGGAGGAGATAATTTTTCTAACATAGATCCTATACAACAGGAATCCGAATCAAATAAGTACATCTGACACAATTTTCATAAATTTTGATTGAATTTATGAAGAATAATGAAGTTAATTTGTTGGGTAACACTTTCATTTAAGAATTGAACTCTATGAATTTGAAAAAATTACAAAACACAAGATGAGGGTATGCATTGGAAACCGACCATTCCAAGGAAAAGAAGTAATAATATGTAAATCAAAATAACATATATAGTTAAGAATACAACCATGGGAAAGAGAATATTAGTTAATAAGTATTATTTAGTTATTGCAACCATGAAATTTTGGTTAGGGTTAGTTCCACCCCAAGAAGGAACCCCACGGCATAACGTTTCACTATCAATCTATATGTGTTAACCTTGTGGGCCAAGAAGAAGTATGGGAAGGATTTCGACCTTCAACCCGGGGAATGAGTTAGTTTGACATAACAAAATAATTTCTTCTACCAGAAAACTGAGAGGATTGTGGCCATGAAGTAATAATGGAGAAACAATTAACTTAATACATAACCAAAAATAAATTACTGTGAATGGATCCAATAGCTCAACTACAACTATAAAAACCCCAATACTATGGCTAAACCCATTAGTAGCGCGAGCCATAAACAAATGCAATTGCCCAGATTCCCTTCTCAGGGATAAAATTAATGGAGGCAGTTCCTAAAGGAACTCGCAACAAAGTCGTCGTAGGGCATATATAAAAATCCATAAGAACTAAAAAACTGGGGACAAGGATTACCTAGTTAATATAATGAATCCATACTTGAAACCTTGAGAATAATAGAATTGTTCAAGGTGAGAGATAACACCTGAAAAACCAAAGAGACAAAGGAATGAGTATGTGATAAAACATATCAAAGTACCAAAATCTCAAACATATACATGGAATGCACATACGATATGAAAGATAAGCATAGTATGCCATTATTATTAACATGATTTATGTTTATATTACATTGGAATGACCATTGGATTCCATATTCCAAGGTCTCTTGGATTCCCTAAGACTATTCAGATTCCACATCAACCCTTAGAGGATTAGGTGTTCAACGTTCCTCCCCTTAATCCGAAGGGTTATGTATGAGTAGAAGAAGAGAGCTATAATAAAAAATATAGTAATGCATGACAACAATATGTTGAATGTTCTCTCTGATATGATGGTGTATGGAGGTGGTTTAAGGATGACCACCAACACTGGAACATTTAGTGCACTTCCCAGAACTCTTCCAAATCTGGAAAGAAGTTGAGGTATTCTGCTAGAGTAAGTGCTCCTAATTATTTGAAGATGGATACCTTCAAACTGGAAAAGGGAGGTCTAAAACCTACATAAAAAGTTAGGACCTCATCTTGAAAAGGGAGGTCTCAACCTACAGTGGTTTAAGTATTAACACCATCTCTCGAATTCTTAATGCAATTCCTAGAACTCTTCCAAAACTAGCAAGAAGTTGAAGTATTATGTTAGAGGAAGTCTCCCCAATTCTTTGAAGAGGAAGAAGCTTAACCTCACATAGATGGTTTAAGGCTGGCTACCAACCAAATGGCATAATCATGGGCATCTATGTCTTTGGCTACAACTCTGAATCTCGTATGGATGGTTTTGGCTCAGGCTTGCTTGATGTGGATTTGAAGCTTGTAGGTGACCATCATTTCCCCCCTGTCAGATACAAGGTGAGATGATGGCGAAAAATAAACTACAAGTCATATTAATATTCTAGAATATATTCGGGCATATGACGAAAACATCTTATTGGCTGTTGATGTCCATTTCCAAGAAGCAATCCATTCAATATGAATCTTTGTTCTTGTAGGAACCTTGTTTATAATTAATATGTTGAAGAATGAGTGGTTTTATGATATTTTTCACATGGATGTATATAAAAAAATGATATTTAATATGGCCAACTCGATCACAATGCTGGCATATAATAATCTGTTGTGGTTGTTATGGAAGAGGAGCAGAATATAGAAAAATTGAAGGTGAATTGTCATGAAGGAATCCAACACTTTGAAACTGGATGGGCTTTGATTAATATGGAATATGAAAGGACAAATCCTTGTCATATCCAAGACCAGTTATGTGCTTGTTATGGAAAAGCTCTTCCCAAGGTATGATGGTTTGCTTGGGAGGTGCAGGGCATCATTATGCAAGTCTGCTCTTGAAATTGGCACTTGATGGGGATTAAACTCAACTTTATTGACTTGATCACTTGCTAGCTAATTATGGGTGACTCTCTAAATGTTATAAACAGAAAAAAGTTCAGAATGATGATTCCACTACTGTAATTCTTCTTGTTGCAGTTGTGATTCGAGTTACAGAAACTCGATCTTGCCTTGTGCAACATGTAAACAAGTTCTAATATTAGAGAGAGAGCTCTTGCTTATATTCACTATTTCATGATTATTGGAATGTATCACAGTTTTTAGGAACTCTAAGGGAAAATTTTAGGGGTTAATATTTGCAAGTGGGCAAATTTTCAATGATTTTTCCAAAAAACAAATTGCTAATTTCCATTTTTTTTAAATTGATTCGCCCAAATTTTATAGTATAGATTTATTTTACCCTAAAAATTGCCAAAATTATATATATCTATATATATATATATATATATATATATATATAAAATAATTATAAACCTAAATAATTTTACAAATATATCATAAAAAAATTTAAATTTACATATTGGGGACTAGTAAGATTCGCCAAGGTTTCTAAACTTTAAGATAATATTCCATCCTTAAATTTTCCCTAAAGTAATCCTAGCCATTTTCTACAATTTTGAAACTACAGCTTGCAACAAAATTTTGTAGCTTCAACTAACTACTCATAATCCTTAGTGGACTTCATTTACACTGCAAGTTAGCACAACTCATTGCTTGCATTGTATTTCTTCAAAAAATCTTACAGGAAATGATGAAAATAAGTGTGGCTCGAAAGGAACTCTATACTCTTCAAAGTTCTTCTTTACTTTGTGGCATTCAAGCTGCAAATACCTCTCTTCAGTAGCGAGTATTTGAATTCACTGCAACTAAACTCTCATAAATATAAAATATTTGGATATTAAAAGGATATAAGATAATCAATGAGTCTAATCTTATGCAACTTGACCACCAACGAACAAAGGCACCTAATTCATTGCACTTCTCAGTTAGTAGGATCTCTCAGATGCCATGGTTTCATTTCAGCACCATTATTTGTACATGAAATAAATTAGGACTATGACGGGATGCATAAAATTGATGACGAGAAGTGTTTGAAGGAGGCGGTGGACACTTTGTATTTTAGACACCATTAATGCAATCAAGCAAGCTCTTATGCATATTCTTGTTTTTTGCAAAAGAGTTTCGATTCCAAAGCATTAATAGAAGGACAAAGAATCCATACCCATATGATTAAATTTGGGTTTCATCCACGCACATTTTTATAGAACTATAAGTATGGAAAATTTGGGAAAATATACGATGCACTCAAATTGTTTAGTAGAATTCCTCTTTGAGATAGAACCAAAGAATAGGCCAAAAACAATCTCCATTCGTGATGCTTTATTAGAAGTCAAACTATCAAAAATTATAATGGTTGAATCATTAGAAGATAGATGTGAGAAAGAGTACACTGGGCCAACTACATTAAGCACTCAAAAATCACTCGAAAATATTAAATCAAATAAGAGAACGTGTTCAAGTGGAAATGTATGAGGAACAAGAAGAATGTGATCCAAATGTTGTGCCCACCAACTTTAGTAGTAGAGAATCCAAATGTTGTACATGTGCTTGCTTTCTTGTTAGCTTTCCATTTCTGCTTGAGACAACAGGTACCCTTATTTTATGTCAAGCTTTAGCAGCCACAGACTTTTATATTAATATTTGGGAATAGGAGTGCATTCCAACCTCATGAATTCCAACATCCCCAGTGCACACCAGTGAAAAGAATTGGTGCAACGATGGAACTCATGGTTATGCTTTTGCAATTGACTGTTGAGTAACTGGAGGATCGATGGTATGAAGGACCAGTGGTATGAGCGTATTGCAGTCGATGGAGGGCAAGATGTTGGAGTCGATGGAGGGTGTGATGTTGGAGGAGCATGGTGTCAAGGAGTCATCTACAGTGTTGGAGGAGCACGGGACTGGTGTCGAGGGAGCGAATAGGAGTGGTATCAAGGGAGTGTATTCAGTGGGCACGTCAGTGTATTGTTTTGGTGTCTTGTTGCGCTAAGAGGGAGCAGTGTATGGAAACGTGGGGCTGGGAGGATCGGCATATAGATATTATATTATGGAGAGGAGCAGTGTATGGAGAAGCATGGGGATGTAGCAAGTGTTAAGATTTCGGTGTGGAAGAAGTCGATATGGTGGAGGTAGCGTTGTATGCATCCGATACTGTGCACAGACTCTGTGAAGAGGGAGTATACCAATTCGAGGAGTATTTTTTCATGAACTCATGAATAAATGTTTGAAATAATGTACTCCCCGCTACTCAATATATTATCTAACCAATTTGATACTAGTTCGATACCAATTCGATGCTAGAAAGGCCACAGTGGAGGCAGAGGTATGTATTACCATAGTGACGTAATCAGCGTGGTCAGTGGCAAGAATTGGGAAACGTGGGAAGTGTGGGTCGAAGGTTGTGTATGATGTGTATTGGGTTGAAGGTTGTAGGTGTGGTATGCAACGATTGCATTGGTATGCAACGTTTGTAGGTTTGAATGGCAGAGGTGTGGTAGGAAGAATGAGAGGCTTAAAATAGTAGGATCAAAGTAGAGTGTAAGACTAAAAAGACAAATAAATGATATGTCAGTGATAGAAGGAAAATAATGGCATTTATGAGCAGCACATGTAGGATTTATAACATAGGAGGAGTGCTCATATCCACAAATACCACAAAATAAGTGGCTCACCCAAAACTCACCCACTCTCATACCACGTCAAACATATATATGGAATGCACACACGATATGAAAGATAAGAATGATACTCCATTACTATTAACATGATATACATTTATATTATATTGGAGTGACCATTGGATTCCATATTCCAAGGTCACATGGACTCCCTAACATTGTTCAGCTTCCACACCAACCCTTATAGGATTAGATGCCCAACACAAAACAATAATAAATGGAAGAATAAAAATTATAGAACCTCACCTGGTAATAGAAAGACCGCATATGGACCTATTTTAATATACAACACTCCCCATTTATTTAAAATAAATGGGTACCCTTAAAAAATAAATGGAAATTTATGAGCATGATTTCATCTTAGCCTAAGTTTTAAAAAACTTTAGGAATAAAGGTTTTTCCCTTTTCGCTTTGATTTCAAAAGTGTTCATCACAAATCGCATAACTTACAAGCCAAATAAGTAAAAATATATATAAATATTTCGAATTTTGATATGCGCTTCAAACTTTTCAGAGTTGTATAAAATCCCCGTTGCAAATTCTTTAAAAAGACTTTTAAAAATAAATTGCATCGCGCCTTTAAAAAAAAAGAACAAGCATATAACAATTCGGTAAAAAATGTGATGAGTCGGACCCGATGAAATAAAAAATGAAAAATTATAAGTATCTAAAGGTCCGATAAAGCGCAAAAACGTGAGTCTTCAACACATTTCACGTTTTGCGATGAGAAACCAAATGGAAAGTTTTATTACCGCAAAAATTGTGATGTGTGATTTGTGCAGATCACATTTTGTGAGATTCATCGGTGGAAAAAAAACATAACTCTTGGTAACTGTTTAAATTTGCGATGTGTGATGTTAACACCTATTACTCAAGTGCTCGAAATTATTCTTATCTAAATCAACCTGTTATAAGATCTAACTTCTTATATTGATAGATTAGACATATTACGTAAAGGTGTGTAAGAGATTTGATAGAAAGAGTTATGGGTTATTAATGACATTTAATGGGTGTAAGGTTCGAAATATTGAAATCTACTTCAAGTACATTTTGAATAATTGAGGGTCGGATTTTGATTATAAAGTTTTAACTCTATCCTTCTCTCTATTCATCTTAGATCTAAGTTTACTCTTTTCACTTAAATTCAAGAAATCACCTAACGGAATGAGAATATCTAGAATGACAAAGAAAGGCAATAAAATTGCCCAAACATCTGCTGCAGAAGACTCAGACATGCCTCCATTGTTCTTAGATACAACCTGCAACAAGGATTACGAAAATTCTTCATGGGAAGAAATATACCACCTCTTTGAGGAAGAATAGCCAAGGGTAATAGTCAAAATAGTGACAGCATATGCGACACTTTCCTCAGACCCGTCCTACTTCGACTTTGCATGTTTTTTTCTTCAAAGAATAGAAATGAGGCCAAATATTTTACCCTACACAGATATGTTAAAGTGGGTAATTTACCACCTTAACATAGTAGATAGATCATTCCAGAATTCAAAGCTGAAGAATATTGGTTCGTTCACTGCAGAATATTTATGGATAATGTACCACTTGCCCATGCTGCAAAAGAACTGTGATAAAGCTTTTGTCCAAAGCTTTACAAGGAAGAATACAAACCTCATGAAAGTAATAAAGGGATGGAAATATGACCAAGGAAAGTTGAAGCGTGAAAAACTTGGTATGTACCTAATAGCATAGTTACCCTCCCCTTACTGTTATGTTGTTGGAGTGCTATGTAGGTTGTTTTCAAAACAAGATACCACTGGGTTTTCCATAGATTCGGCCCCTTTAATTGACGCAATTACCAATTCCTCTATTATGAATTGGGCAAGAATTTTTTCCGATAATTTGGCTAGAACTATCATGGATTACAGAAGTAAAAGAAGTGTTTCCTCTAGAACAATACCTCCCATCTACATGAGTGCTTACATTGTGGATGCAATTTTCTTTTGTTCAAGATTTCCTATCATGAGATGGAAATGGACAACCCAAGACCCACTCCAATTCATATTTACCACAAATCCCTTTAGGAATCTGATTTTCATTTACATTTCTATAAAAGTTTCAATGGAGTTATGTTACCCATCCACTAGATTATCTTTAATGAAAAAGCCCCTAGGATTTCTAAGGAGGATATCACAGACACTTTACCAGTTTCTATATGGTTTTCTAAAGATAATTTCACTTTTATCAGAGTTTTTAGGAATTATTCTTCTCCCCATGTTTTGCCCTATTATATTCCTGATAAGCTCCTAGCCAGGGACATTTCCTACCAACTTCTCGTAAGTGGTGTTTCCAAACAACTCAAAGATGACAAGAAGGCCATTTGGCCTACTTTCCCTTTACAGTGCGGCACTTTTTCCCTTTTCAACGTTGGTCATGCATTCAAAGAAATTTCAAATGTCACTTCATTAAATTTGGCTCTAATTCAAAAGAGGCCATTTGATCCTTATAATTTGGTTAAGAATTTCACCACTGAGTTTAAATTGAAACCTTTCTTAAATGAGAAAGATATGTTTGATGATTTCTATGAAGGTGTGGAGAATTTCACAGATGTATTTAAAAATGAATCCAGTCAGCTTAGTAAAATAGACTTTGAGGCTTTCCAAGCATATAGAAATAAAAGGTTGGAAACAATCCCTTTGGATTTGTTATTCATTGAATATGTCAACAAACCAACTCCCAACATTAGTCTAGATAATGAGGCCAAGGATATGTCTAAAGATGAATCTCAAGAGAAATCAAATCATGAATCAGGAAAATCACAACATAATTCTCAGAATTCGGATCACTCTAACAATGAATCTGAGAGCAGGAATGAGAGTCCAAAGAAAATAATTGATAAAGTGATTAAAGGGATTGAGGTGCAAACGGAAGGAGAAATTAATGGAGCTGAATCATCTTCTCAATAAGTTCAGCATATCCAGAATACACCCGACCAGACAGAGAAGCCTCAATCAAAATATTTGAAGAAAGAATGGGAGAAAATTTCCAAGGAACTAGATACAACACCACCACCAAAGCCTAATGTTGATGAATCAACAAATTTCCAAACTCTATAGCATTCCTAGAATTTAGTTGAAACTGCAATTCCACTATATTAGGTACCTAAAGTTCATGATCAAGAGATCATTCTGGCATACCCTACAGAATAGATTGTTTTAAAAATTGAAGATATACCCTCACTTGGTGTCTTCTACAATCCCAGTCATAAGGATCTAGTTAAGAGAAGAAAGAGAAGAAGAATCGATGAATCTATAGACGTTATATGGAAATATGCTTTGGTTGATCCTAAAGAACATTTGACTAGATTATCACAATTCACAGGAGCATATGCTACTGCTACCATTGACAAAGCTACAAAGGTACCACTTCTACTGAAGAATAAAGAAGACAAAGTGCAAGAACTGGAGAAATTTCTAACAGAAAAATTTTAATTATGGTAAGTAGATTGAATTGAAGATGTCTCAATTTCAAAAAGACTTTGATAGATTGAAGTTGCAACATTAGGTGCATATTACAAAGAAATAAACACATCTTGAAGCAGCAATGGATAAATTGAAAATTCAACCTTAGGTAGAGAAATTCATAAAAGAAGTTCGAGAAATAAATGCAAAGCTAAGGTAGCAGCAAGAAACCTTTTTTCAACAAGTTTCAATCACCAATTCTTACTATGATACAAGAAAAATTCTAATCCAACAAGTGGCTAATAAGAGGCTTGAATGCGAAAGAGTTGAAAATAAGATTAATGAGTTCATTCAATGGCAAGGGTCTAATGTAGGAAAGAAAGATGACCTCGCTAAGATAGATAAATTTCATAAAGAGATTTTATTTAAGGATTGTGAAATATAGCTGGGACAAGCAGTAAAAGAAACGACAAAGGCATCAAGGTTGACAAATGAAATTATTGAATCTGTTAATGAACAAATTTTAAAAGATGAACTTATTAAAGAATCCACAGCTGAAGTTCTCCTAGAGCTCAAACCATTAGAAGCACAGTGGAAGGAAAGTATAGAAATGCAGGTGGAAATTATTAAAAAATATAAATAATTTTGATCAAGAAAATTACTGGATTTTTCTGATCAAACCTTATCATCAGTGCCTAACTCTACAGTCATTAACTGATTTTACAAAGAAATCGCAGTGAGCACTTTCGAATGCAGTGTTTAAAGGCCAAATCAGATCAAGGATTACACAACCATCTTAGCTACAACCAATGGTGGATATTTTTCAACTCCGAGACCAAATGCGCAAAGAGGATCAACCCACATCATCATGTTGTTATTTTATTTCTTAGATTGTATTTTAAGTTTACTCCGTACGAGGATGGTTGTTTGAAACCTCCTCTATTTTTATGTAATAATCTATTTTAAACATATTTTAGTCTATTATTTAAACCTTCTCGTGCATTTAGAGAAGGGCCCAAAAAATTTTCAAAAACATTTGCAAAGAATGCACTTCTATAAGTTTATGAATGCCTTAATGAATTAATGGAACGAAATATGTTATCTTTTGACTTTTGAAGTTGTTTAACTAAAGTTGCACTATTGTACTCTTTAAATTGCTTGAAAGTGAAGAGGAGTGAAACACTACTTTCAATTTGAATGAGTAGGACCTCATATATATGGTACTTCTACACGTTATATTAAGTTTTGCTTCTTAAATTGATAGTCATCTTTTTATCTACATTATATATTAGAGCTGTTATCATAAGTGAATGTTAAATGCACTTATGTATTGATATTTGTTTATGATTTATTATCTCATATATAATAATACATATGAATGCGATTTAAAACTCACAATCCTTTTGATTAAACTATTTTGTTAGAAGAATTATAAGTAATCTTCATTATTAATAGATGGAAGATATATTTTTCGATCGCATAAAGGAATGAACACCCCGAGTATATAGTAGAATAGATAGCTTAGATAAATAAATATGATAGATTAAATCATTTCCCATTTTCATTTTATATAAAAAAAACACACCCAACATCATCCTTATTGGGAAACTGGTCCCTTTATTCCCAGTCATAGCCACTACACTAATTGGAAAAGGACTTGCTCTAAGGTCTGGACTGGGTGGTTTCCCCCCATTTTGTTCTAATGGAATTTCAAGGCTTCAACATTTTGGCGCTAGAAGGAGGGCGGATTGTGAATGGCAAGAAGATCTGATCAATCTAAAAGCCAATCTAAGAGTCTCTCTCCCTCCATATCCCCTTCAACTTATAAAACATTAGCTAGATCTAAATCTTTAAGATCTGAAGTTGAACATCCCTCTCCTAAGTCTCCTAATGAAACTCAACCAATACTTTCTCCATATTTTCACCAAAATCCCTAGAAGTTCAAGCTTTGATAGAAACGTTAGAGAGAGCATCCATTTCTATTGAAAAGCTTGAAACTTCTCAATCATATCAGATTAGTGTTTCATCTTCTTTACAACCTAGACGAATATAAACTTGATTAGAAACTCAGAAGACAGGAATCCATCCTTTTGAATTTCCTATCGATACTTCTCGAAGGAAAACAAAGAATATTGAATCAGATTCAATCACTAGTGAGGTCTTATCCAATAATCCACCCCATTCACCTCCATTACCTCCACTCACTTCCAAAACTTCCATTCCAACAATCAGTGTTATTTTAACTAGTTCCAGTACTCAAACTACTATTCCTTCAACTAGTTCTAGCACTCAGCCTGCCTCTTCTTCAACTCAAACTCAATCCATCACATCCACCCAAGGTCCAATGGTAGGCCAAGTACCTCCACCAAATGTACAACCATATAACAATCCAGGTGTTGTACAAATGTCTGCTCCTCTTTATCCTCTTCCAAAATACCTTGAAAGATGGTTACCTCAATTTAATCTTGATGATGGTCTTCCAGCTGAAGAACACATCCATAATTACATGTTAGCCATAAATTTAAAAGAGGTAACTGAAGAAGACTGTGTACTAAGACTATTTCCATATACTCTCACAGGATCTGCAGGATCCTAGTATTCCTCATTACCTTCTCGCTCTATAAGTAGCTAGAATATGTTTGAAGTACCATTTTTAGCTAAATTTGGAGATGACAGAACTACTGCATCGCTCATCAATGATCTATCAAATCTAAAGACTAAAATAGGAGACAAAATAAAAGACTTCAATTCCATATTTAATAAACTACTCAATAAAATCCCTACTACATCAGTCCTTGGTGCAGAAGTTCAAATTGAGTGGTATATTTCCTCTCTCCCATCTAATATAGCCATTTTTGTTGATATAGAAAAGTTTCCAACATTGGTAGAAAATATGAAGGAGTCTTTATCTGTAGAAAAACACATGATCACTCTTAAAAACAATAATTCCCAAGAAGATAGGAAATCTAAGAAAGTATCCTTCAAAGACGATTAAAAGAAGAAGCCACAAAAATTCCCTTTTGATGTAGAAGATCTTCAGAAATTTTTAAATACTATGACAAATGAAATGGAAGATATCAAAAAGAAATTTGTCGAAAGTTCCAGTTCAAAGAAGATTTTTAGGCACTTCAAGAAAAATCAGTCTTCTAATTCTCGACTGCCCAACATCATATCTAATGCTGAGTCTGATCAAGATACAGATGAAGAGCAAACAGAAGAAGAATAAGAAACTGAAGTAGAATAAGAATTTGAACTAAATGGAATTTGGGATTTTATCCTACCAAATGAACAACAAGAAGCTTTACCTATAGATACAAGGAGCAAGAATACCACTGAAGCAACGTAGCCAAATCAGAAACAGAAGAGCTCAACACCTACTAAAGACAAAACAATAAGTAAAAAGTCTACATCTAAGGCTACACAAACTAACCCTGCTACTTCATATTTTCCACCTACATCAAAGACAATGGTATTCTCTATCACCATCGAATATAATGTAGTTGACGATATGAAAAATACCAGGGCCAACATTTCAATTCATGAACTTAATAAGATAAAACAACAGCAAAATATTTTACTTAGGGATTTGAATGAAATTCCTGCTTCAGCCTTACCTGCTCCAATAGTATTTCAAGCTGCTAATCAAATAGGTAAACCTCCTTCTCCTTCAACTAAAATATATGCTACAAATCTGATTATGATAGGTGATCAATCCATCTTTCATACTCCTCCATTTCTTTTAACCTATGAGATCTATAATAATAACTTCCACAATTGTTTAATAGACTCAAGGGCTTCCTCTAATATCATGTCAAAATCAGTATGTGCTAATTTTAACATAACTCCTCATAGTTCTCATGTTCATATAGTACAACTTGATCAAACAAAAGTAGAGGTTGTAGGATAAATAAATTATGTCTCTATCATATTGTCATCAAACCTTAAGGTTTCCCAGATAATTGATATATTGGTGGCTTATATTCCTGAATTTTATGGTTTAGTGTTAAGCGGAGACTGGTCTGAGAAGCTTCATGGATATTTCGCAACAGACTGGTCACATATATGGCTACCCCACAATGGAAAGCTAAACCAAATTCGGGTAGACCGAGAGAAATTCATGAAACATATAGTTACTGATCTTGAAGGAACCAATGAGCCAATAGAATTCAATAATAATATTATTGGAAATTACTCAACAGAATCATTTCTTAGAAATTTTAATGCTCAACCATCACCCTTCTTGGATAATTCGGTTATCTCTCAAATTGAAATTTTTTCCCAGAAAGACACTTCTAAGTGTAAAAATTTTGTAAATAAACCATTATTTAATTCTCTATTTTGATGGTTCTAAATCAGAATATGTTGCAGGAGCTAACCCTATTTTAATAAGCCTAAAAGGAGAAAAAACTATGTTAGCCTGCAAACTTGAATTCGATTACACACACAATATAGAAAAATATGAAGCATTAATTCAAGGTTTGTACAAAGCAATTGAGCTTGACATAAAATATCTGAAAGTACTTGGACATTCAAAAATCAATTTAAAACAAGTAAGAAACACTATCCATTGTCATTCTGGACATCTTAAACATTATCAATCATTAGTTCAGGAATTGACTTCTCATGTCTTAGCTTTCGATATTTCCTCTGTACCCAGAATATAAAATGCTAGCACAGATTTATTGACTAATGTAGCATCGAAATTAATTCCATCTCAAGAATATAATCCCGATAGGTTTTCTATTGAATTGATTTTTAGACCATATGTTCCTGATAATATTACTAATTAGAGAGTATTTAATAATGATTATGATATCATAGATTTCCTTACATATGAAGGATCTTATGATAATCAAATTCTAGATGAAAATGAACATGATACTTAGATAAAGGAAGAACAGGATGAAAATCCAATTCCTAAGTCAGATGTAAAATTAGAATATCTTTATGATTTAAAAGATAGGTTTAAGAGAGTTACTGATTCTAAAACTCAAATTTCAACCTTAAGATTTGAGATAGTAAATCTTGGAACTGATGATAAACCACAAAATGTCAGTTTAGGTCTTGGTTTGTCTTCTGATGAAAGATTATCATTTGTTAAGTTATTAAGGACTTGCAAAAGTGTTTTTTCTTGGGATTACATTGATCTTAAAACATATGACACTTCTGTTATTCAACAAACTATTCCTATGATTTTAGATGAGAAACCAATACAAAAAAAGTTGAGCAAAATTCACCCTAATCTTTAAAATCAAATCAAAACATAGTTGAATAAACTCCTCAAAGCTAATATTGTCTTTCCAGTTAGACATTAAAAATGGGTTTCAAATTTGGTTCTTGTTAGGAAGAAAAATGGTGACATTAGGATTTGTATTGATTTCAGAAATTTGAATAAAGCATGTTAGAAAGACAATTTTCCATTACCAACTATGGAACAAGTACTGCATACTATAGCTGGTTCTGAACATATGTCTTTTCTAGATGGATTTTCAAGATATAACTAAATCCTGGTACATCCAGATGACAGACTAAAGACTACATTCAGGACTAAGTGGGGAACTTATGCCTATCAAAATATGCCATTTGGGTTAATCAATGCAGGTACCACTTTTCAAAGAGCCATGGACACAAATTTTAGAGGACTCATCACAAAGTCAGTGGTTATTTATCTATATGACATTATATTTTTTTCTAGACAAGCAACCAATCATGCGAATGACCTAAAACAAGTCTTTGAGCGATGTAAAAAGTATGGAATTTCATTAAACCCAAAAAAGTCATATTTTTCTCTATATGAAGGAAAAATTTTAGGATTCATTATGTCCAAAAAAGGTATCTAGATTGATCCTAAAATAATCAAAGAGATTAAAAGGATTTTTTTCCCTCATAATAAGAAAAATAATGCAGTCATTTCTTGGACATATAACTTTTGTAAAAATATTTGTCCCTGAATTTTCACAGATAGTTTTACCTTTACAAACCATGATAAAGAAAAATTTAGTTTTTAAGTGGGGACATAATTAAGGGAAGCATTTGATTTAATCAAACAATCTATTATCAATGCTCCATTTCTGACTACTCCCAATTTTCTTAATCCTTTCACTTTATATACATTCTCATCATATACATCTTATGTTGTTGTTCTCACACAGCTTAATGACCAACAAACTGAAGCACCAATATCATTTTTCAATTCAAATTTGCAACATGCAGAACTAAAATACTCATCTATTGAGAAACAAGCATATGTTGTCTTTAAAGCTATAAATCATTTTAGGCCATTTCTCCTCAAAGCTCACACCAAGATAATAGTTATATTCTCTACATTAGGAAAATTATTGATGCAAAGAGAACTAGGAGAAAAAAGGGTTGACTATGTTACTGCTTTAGAAGAATATGATTTAGAAATTAGACCTTCTAAAATTGTTAGAGGTAAAGGTTTTTGCAGAATGCTAATAGGAGCATCCCATGTATCATCATAGGCAGATTCAAGTAATGATGTGCAAGTGTCAGAGGTAAGCCTCAACGATGCTCAGTCTCAATACCCTGATCTCAAGTTTTCTTTGAAAAATGGATATGCCATAGCACAGCTCAGTTATAAAAGAAAATTTTCTTTGCGATTGAAAGCCAAGGAATATGAAATTATCAATGGTGTATTTTTTAGAAGAAACTTTTATTCTATGTTACTAAGATGCTTAGAGAAAACAGAAGCAGAGAAAGTTTTGTAGGAACTCCATGATGGGCCAGCTAGACGAAATTTTGGAGGGAATACAACAACACATAAAATCTTGCATGTGGGTTACTATTGGCCAAAACTTTTCAAAGATGCTCATGAATATGCGAGGAAATGCAAAGTTTTTCAAAGTGCATCTAGAAGACAAAGGAAACCAACTTTCCCATTACAGCCAGTTAATATCGAACAACCATTTGAACAATGGGGATTAGATATAATCGATGAAATCATTCCTAACTCTTCCAAATAGTATAAATACATTCTCACAACTATATATTATTTTACTAAATGAGTGGAAGAAATTCCACTAAATGTATCCAATTGTGAGAATATTATTGAGTTCATTGATCAGTTTATCATAATTGTATTTGGTTTACCCATTAATTTAATGTTTGATAATGCATCTTATTTCTCAGGAGCTTCTATAATAGAATTTTCTATCAAAATAGGTTTTAAACTTAAACATTCCACTAATTATTATCCGCAAGGAAATGGTTTAGCAGAATCCACAAATAAAAACCTTATTAGAATCATCAAACGAACTATTGACCAAAACCAACGAAATTGGAACAAATCATTAACATTTTCTCTTTGGGCAGATCGAAAAATTCAGAAGGTCTCAATTTTCACTTCTCCATTTAATCTTGTTTATGGGAAAGAATTTTTTCTTCCTACCAATGTAGTTATGCCTCCATTGTTCTCAGATACAACCTGCAAAAAGGAATGCAAAAATTCTTCATGGGAAGCAATGTACCTCATTTTTTAGGAAGAACAACCAAGGTTAATAGTCAAAATAGTAACAGGAGATGCGACAGTTTCCTCAGATCCGTCCTACTTCGATGTTGCATCTTAGTTTCTTCACAGAATAAGAATGAGGCCAAATATTTTACCCTACACAAATATGGTAAAGTGGGTAATTGACCACCTTAACATAGCAGATAGATCATTCAAGGATTCAAAGTTGGAGAATATTGGTTCGTTCACTGCAAAATATTTACAGATAATGTACCACTTGCCCATGCTGCAAAAGAATTATGATAAATCTTTTGTCCAAATATTTTCAAAGAAGAATACAGACCTCATGAAATTAATAAAGGGCTAGAAAGTTGACCAAGGCAAGTTGAAGCGAGACAAACTTGGTATGTACCCGATAACACAATTACCCTCCCCTTATTGTTATTCCGTTAGAATGCTATGTAGGTTGTTTGCATAACAAGATACCGCTAGGTTTTCCATAGAATGGGTCCCTTTAATTGATGGAATCGTCAATTCCTCTATTATGAATTGGGCGAGTATTTTTTCTGATAATTTTGCCAGAACTATCATCGATTACAGAAGTAAAAGAAGTGTTTCCTCTAGAACAATACCTCCCTTCTACATGAGTGCTTACATTATGGATGCAATTTTATTTTGTTCAAGCTTTCCTATTATGGGATGGAAATGGACAACCCAGGACCCCACTCCAATCCATATTTACCACAAAGCCCTTTGGGAATCTGATTTTCATTTACATTTCTATAAAATTTTCAATGGAGTTATGTTACCCATCCACCAGATTATATTTAGTGAAAAATACCCTAGGATTTCTAAGGAGGATAACACAAACATTTGACCAATTTCTAGATGGTTTTCTGAAGAGAATTTCACTTATATCAGAGTTTTTGGGAATTATTCTTCTCCCCATGTTTTTCCCTATTATGTTCATGATAAGCTCCTAGCCAGGGAAATTTCCTACCAAATTCTAGTAAGTGGTGTTTCCAAACAACTCAAAGATGCCAAGAAGGCCATTTGGCCTACTTTCCCTTTACAGTGCGACACTTTTTCCCTTTTCGACATTGGTCATGCATTCAAAGAAATTTCAAACGTCACTTCATTAATTTGGCTATAATGCCAAAGAGGCCATTTGATCCTAATAATGTGGTTAATAATTTCACCACTGATATTAAATTGAAGCCCTTCTTAAATGAGAAATATATGTTTGAGGATTTATTTGAAGGTGTGGAGAAGTTCACAAATGTATTGAAAAATGCATCTAGTCAGCTCAGTAAAATAGACTTTGAGGATTTCCAAGCATATAGAAAGAAAAGGCTGGAAACAATCTTTTTGGATTTTTTATTCATTGAAGATGTCAACAGACCAACTCCCATCATTAATCTAGATAATGAGGCCAAGGATATATCTGAAGATGAATCTCAAGAGAAATCAAATCACGAATCAGGACAATCGCAACATAATTCTTAGAATTCTAATCAATCTGACAGTGAATACGAGAGTATGAATGAGAGTCTAGAGAAAATAATTGATAAAGTGATTAAAGGGACAGAAGGAGAAATTAATGGAGTTGAATCATCTTCTCAAGAAGTTAAGCATATCCAAAATACACCCGACTAGATAGAGAAGCCTCAATCAAAATATTTGAAGAAAGAATGGGAGAAATTTTCCAAGGCACTAGAAACAACACCACCACCAAAGCCTAATGTTGATGAATCAACAAATTCCCAAACTCCAGAGCATTTCCAGAATTTAGTGGAAACTACAATTCCACTACAGCAGGTACCTGAAGTTCATGATTGAGAGATCATTTCAGCATACGCTATAGAACATATTGTTTTAAAAATTGAAGAGATACCCTCACTTGATGTCTTCTATAGTTTCAATCATAAGGCTGTACTTAGAGAAGAAAGAGAAGAAGAATGAAAGAATTAGTTTCAAATCTTATGGATGAATCTATAGGCGTTCTATGGAAAAACCCTTTGGTTGATCGTATAGAACATTTGACTAAATTATCATAGTTTGTAGGAGAATATTCTACTACTACCATTGACAAAGCTACAGAGGTACAACTTCTACTTAAGCAAAAAGAAGGCGAAGTGGAAGAACTAGAGAAATTGATAGAACGGGAAAAGTTTAATTCTAGTAAGCAGATTGAAGTGAAGGTGTCTCAATTTCAAAAAGACTTTGATAGATTGAAGTTGCAGCATCAGGTGCATATTAGATAGAAAGAAATACAACTAGAAGCAACAATGGATAAATTGGAAATTCAACCTCAGGTAGAGAAATTCATAAAAGAAGCATCGGAAATAAATGCAAAGCTAAGGCAGCAGCAAGAACCTTTTGTCAACAAGTTTCAATCACTATTTCTTACTGTGATACAAGCAAAATTCTGATCCAACAAGTGGCTAATAAGAGGCTTGAATTCGAAAGAGTTGAAAAGAATATTAATGAGTTCATTCAATGGCAAGTGTCTGATGCAGGAAAGAAAAATAACCTCCCTAAGATAGATAAATTTCATAAATAGATTTTATTTCACAAGATTGGGAAATACAGCTGAGACAAGCAGAAAATGCAATGGCAAAGGCATCAAGGTTGACAAATGAAATTATTGAATCTCTTAATGAACATATTTTAAAAGCTAAACTTATTAAAGAATCCACAATTGAAGTTCTCCCAGAGCTCAAACCATTAGGAGCACAGTGGAAGGAAAGTATAGAAATGCAGGTGGAAATTATTAAAAAGATAAATAATTTTGATCAAGAAAATTACTCAAATTTTCTGATCAAACCTTATCAGTTGTCCCTAACTCTATAGTCATTAAATGATTCTACAACGAAATCGCAGCCAGCACTTTTGAATGCAGTGTTTAGGCCATATCATATCAAGGATTACACATATAGCTCAACTAAAGCCAATGGTGGATATTTGTCAGCTCCGAGATCAAATGCGCAAAGAGGATTAGCCCACATAATCAAGTTGTGATTTTATTTCCTAGATTGTAGTTTAATTTTACTCCTTACGAGGATGGTTGTTTGAAACCTCCTCCATATTTTATGTAATAATATATTTTAAACATATTGTAGTTTAGTATTTAAACCCTTCTCATGCATTTAGAGAATGGTCCAGAAATTTGTCAAAATTTTTGCAAAGGATGCACTTTTGTAAGTTTGTGAATGTGTTGATGAATTAATGGAATGAAATATGTTATCTTTTAACATTTGAAGTTGTTTAACTTAAGTTTCACTATTGTAATCTTTATATTGCTTGAAAGTGAAGACGAGCAAAAAACTATTGTCGATTTAAATGAGTAGGAACTCATATATATGGTACTTCTACACATTATATTAAGTTTTGCTTCTTAAATTGACAGTCATATTTTTATCTACATTATATATTAGAGATGTTATCATAAGTGAATGTTAAATTAACTTTTGTACTGATATTTGTTTATGATTTATTATCTCATATATAATCAAACATATAAATGTGATATACAACCCACAATCCTTTTGATTAAAATATTTTGTTAAAATAATTATCTTTACATAATTTTCATCTATTTCAACTTTTAAATAATCTTCATTACTAATGGTTGGAAGATATATTTTTAGATCGCATAAAGGAATGAACACCCCAGGTATATAGTAGAATAGATAGCTTAGATAAATGCATATAATAGATTAAATAATTTCCCATCTGCATGTTATATAAACAAAACACACCCAACATCATCATTATTGGGAAACTTGTCCCTTTATCCCCAGTCGGAGCCACTACACCAAATGGAAAAGGACTTGCTCTAAGGTCCGGACTGGGTGTTTTCCCCCACGTTGTTGCCACGGAATTCCAAGGCTTCAACAGGACCCAAATTGAACACCTAAAAAGCGATTTAAGTATGAGGCCCTAAATGGAGAAAGTTAATCGCTTATTACAAAAAAATTGTATAAATCCATACTCACCAGTAAATCGGCAGATGTGCACCCTCTCCAGTAATGAATAGTTGAAAATGTGACCTCTGCAAGGAATTGGAAAAAGTGGAGTGAAATATTAAGGATCACCAGAGTGAAATATTTACAATAAACCCTAAATACCTTAGCACAAAACGTAATATTAACCCAAATGAATTTTGAGAGGGATACCATTAAGCCATGGTGAAATTCTTGAGAAATTTGGCATCAGAATGACAACCTCTATTGTAGAGTATTTTTCGAAGGTGCGAGGGGTGAATGAGACTACCTGCAAGGGTTTGGGGAAGGGGTAATACCCTAACCAACTCCCATGTCATCGGGACCCTTAATCTCACGGAGAAGTGATCGACACCGTCAGGATCATAAGTAATCAAAGCCATTGATCTTAGTCACCAGCACAGATATCCATAAGGTGTGATACAGTTGTGTAGAAACTTCTTCATTCATCCATATAAGGGTTTGTAAGGGTTACATACACCATAGCGATGAGATTGTAACTTAGAAAAGATGAATTCATCATTGCATGAATATATATATATATATCAGATAGGGTGAAATAAGTAGAACATGTTTATATCTTTAGTGCGAAATAAAATTTAATAAAATGTAACCAAATTACATGTTACACTAATCAAAGTACTTATCTGTAGGGTTTGTATGGTAATTTGTCGAATTATGTAATAAAATTTTATTGCTAGACATTTCCTTATTGACCATATGTAGTATATATGTTGGGCATGTTACAATTAGTATCACATCCCAGTTAAAAATTGAGGCCTATATGGGCATGAAAGGAATAAAAAAATATTTATGATTCATAGAAGACACAAGGAGTCATGTGGAGAGGAGTAGAAGCTATGCCATCTGGAGGACCAATTGTTGGAATTGAGTCAGGACTCCATAAGGGAACCAACCCAGAAATGTGGCTTCAATTTGGAGAAAATACTCATAACACAAATGCATTACTATTGGAAACAACCCAATAGTTACGAGTAGAAATGACCAACTTATAGGCTGATAATGAGAGGTTGAGGTTGGATCACGAAATAATTATGAAAATCCTATCAAATAGGCATAACCAGAGGAATCTGAATCTGAGCCCAAACAATGGAAACATAGCAGAGATGGATCCACAAAGGGAGGAGCATCCTGAAGTAGAGGGAAATCTAATGAATAATGAAGAAGAATCTGAAAATGTGTCAGCTGGTAAAACTAGGAAACAAAAAATATAATTACAAGGGGATTTTAAGAAAATCAAACCCCCAACATTCAATGGCGAGGAAGAAGAAGTTGTTGAAGCCTCGTTAATCAACATGAATAAATATTTTCAAATTTATGAATATGTTGATGATCTTAAGGCTTGAGTCACGATATATCAATTGTATAACAAAGCCACTCTATGGTGGGAGGAGGTTAAAACAATTCGACATATCAATGATCAAGTGTTGATGTGAGAAATAATCTAAAAAACTTCAAAGATAAATACTGGACATAATGCTTCTATGATGAAAAATAAAATCAATTCCATGATCTAAAGTTGGGACAACAAACCATGGATTAATTTATAACAAAGTTCACTTCATTGTTGAGATATGTTCCTTATATTCGAGAAGAAAACACTAAAGTACAAAATTTATCAGTAATTTTCTGGTTTCCATGAAGGAGAGGTTGGAATTTGATAACACGAGAACGATGGATGAGACTACTTTGAAGGCCTGAATTTTTTATCAACAAGTGAAACAGAAGGGTGAAAACATCAAGGGGTGGTTAACTAGAAAAGGGGAAAAAAATGTTCAAAATATGAATGGTAATAAAGCTATTGGAAATAAGGACCCACATAGGAGACCATTTAATGGACCCCTGGGAAAGACTTAGTAGAAAGTCTGAATTCTGAATGAAACCAGAAAAATGGAGGAATCAAGTACAAAGACCCCATTTACAGCGTTGGGGTTATGGGGAACCTCATTATTATAAAAATTTCCCTCATCATGGCAACATGGACCAAACTACTAACATTCAAGAAGCCTCTACAGTTGGGGAAGTGGTGAGAAATATTCTGTGAATCAATGCAGTATTGGAGGATCACCAGGTCGAATATTTACCAGCAATGGTATAATTTGAAGGTAAATTATATAATCACTATGTTTCTATTTTAATTGAACCTGGTGAAATTTTAAGTTGTATTAGTCCAAAAATAGTTGAATTGTGTCAATTTCAAAGTGTTAAGTTAATAATTCCTGGATAGTACAATTGACCACCAGAGAAAAGTTTAGAGTGGCTTCCAAGGTTGAGGACTATCTATTAGAAATAGATGGCCAACAGATTAAGGTAACTTTAAATAAGTTTATGTTAGGATCTTATGATGTGTTGATTGGCATGGATTGGTTGGAGAAACATTGATGTGTGGTGAACTATAGAGAAAATACCATCAGCTTCCTTACAGATGAAGGAAGTAGACAAGAAATTCAAGGAGTTAAAAGGGGTATAAAATTATGCCCATTTATAGCTAACCATTTAGGAAAATGTATGCAGAAATTTTGTCCAATATATGTTGTGCAAGTTGGATACACCAATTCGAAAGAAAAAATAATTACCCTAGAAAACATACTAGTTGTGCAAGAATTTATTGATGTATTTCCAGGGGAAATTCCAGGATTGCCACCGAAGCAGGATATTGACTTCACAATAGAATTGGTTCCAGGAGCAACTCCAGTATCAAAAACCCCTTACCATATGAGTATTCCAGAACTGATAGAACTGGAATTAGTGTTGCAAGATTTACTTGAAAAAGGATACAAATGCTCGAGTGTATCACATTTGGGTGCTCCAATGTTGTTTGTAAAAACTAAATGCAACACCTTAAAGTTATGTATCGATTATAGACAGCTGAACAAATTAACTTTTAATAAAAAATGCCCATTGCCGAGGATCGATGATTTATTTTATCAGGTGAAGGGCACTAAGGTATTCTCAAAGATAGACTTACACTTAGGTTATCATCAAATAAGGATAAAAGAGAAAGAAATTAATAAAAAACAACGTTCATAACCCATTATGGTCACTAAGAATTTATTGTGCTTTCCTTTGGCCTAACTAATTCTCCAACAATATTTATGAGTTTGATGAATGGTATCTTTCACCCATATTTAGACAAATTCATTTTAATTTTCAAAGATGACATCTTGATTTACTCAAAAAATGTGTAGGAACACAAATATCATCTCCCAATAGTGTTGCAAACCCAGATGGAAAATCAACTTTATGAAAATTTTAGTAAGTGTGATTTCTATAAAGACCAGATTCAATATTTGGGGCATGTGATATCATTAGAAGGTCTAGCAGTAGACCCAAAAAAAATTAGAAATATTATGGATCGATTAGTACCTATAAATGTGTCATACATTAGATATTTTATGGGCTTAGATGGGTACTACCGTCGTTTTATAGAAGGATTTTCAAAAATGGCTTACCCTATAAATCCTCTGCAAAAGAAGGGAAGTGTACTCAGATGGACCATTGAGTGCCAACAAAATTTTGAGGAACTCAAGCATAGATTAACAACAACCCCTGTGTTGAAAATTGTTGATCCAAGAAAAGAAATTGTAGTTTGTATGGACGCCTACTAGGAGGGTGTCGAGGGAGTTCTAATGTAGGAAGACACAATAGTGACTTATGAATATTGTAAATTAAAGAAGCATGAAAAAAGATATTCTTCTTACGATTTATAGTTAACCGCAATTGTACATGCTCTTAAAATGTGGTGCCATTATTTGTAGGGAAAGAAATTTCTACTCATGACAAACCATAACAGCCTAACCAATTTTTTTAAACAACATAATTTAAATGCCCGGCAAGCAAGATGGACTAATTTTTTGAGGGAATTCAATTTTGAAATAAAGCATTTGAAAGGAAAATAAAATCGGGTGGCGGATGCATTGAGCGGAAAGTTGCATTGTGTTTATGAGATGGTGTATAGTCCAGCAGAATATGATTTTTTAGAGCAAATTAAGGAAGCAACAAATCAGGATTCAGAGTGCAAATTTTTGTGGTAGTAGAGCAAACAAACCTAAGGTACCAGGAAAGAGATTAACTTTGTTATAAAAAATAAAAAATTGTTTACTTTTAATGAAAGAATATATGTTCCTAACCAGTTAGAAATTAAGCGATTTTTTCTAGATTAATTCCACCAGAACCATTATGTTGCTCATCCTGGATATCAAAAATTGTTTTCTTCTATTAAGAAAAACTATTTCTGGCAGGGAATGCGAAAGGATATTATGTAATATTGATCTAAGTGTTTGAAATGTCAACAACTAAAGGCAGAGCACCAACACCCAACTGGTCTGCTTCACCCCTTACCCATACCTAAATGTAAATGGGATGTGATGACAATAGACATCATAACTAGAATACCAAGGAATAAAAAGAAAAATGACTCAATAATAGTAGTAGTGGATAAACTGAGAAAAATATCTCACTTCATCCTTGTTAAATCTACTTACAATATTTTTCAAATTATGGATATATTTATGAAGGAAATATTCTGACTTCATGGAATACCAAAGGTAATAGTATCTGACATAGATGAAAATTTTTCATCCACCTTTTGGAAACCTCTTTTTTCAGGATAAAGTACTCAGATTCAATTCAATGCAACTTATCACCCACAAACTAATTGGAAAACAGAAAGGGTGAATCAAGTGTTGGAAGATATGTTGCGCATGTATGTAATGAAACAACCAAATAATAAGAGGAGTATCTCCATTTAGTGGAATTAACATATAATAATAATTACCATGAATCATTAAAAATGAGACCTTTCGAAGTGTTGTATGGAAGAAGGTGGAAAACCCTTATTAATTGGAACAACCGAAAGAATAAATTAATTTTGGGGCTAGATATGTTGATAGAAATGGAGCACGTTGTAAGAAAAGTGAACAAGGATTTGAAAGAAACACAAGATAGATAAAAATCTTACGCAGATAAGAAAATAACCTTCAAATAATTTCAAGTGGGGGATCATGTATATGTAAGGGTTAATCCTAAAAAAAATACCTTGAGGTGGGTTTCCTGCACTAAGTTAGCACCTCGATATTGTAGACCTTTCCAGATCCTGGATAGAATAAGACCTATAACAAATAAACTTGCACTAGCAAGTTATATGTGGGTGCATAATGTGTTTCATATTCCTTTACTAAAAAAATAAATATACGATCCCAGTCAAATTATAAGTTCGTAGGATGTACAAGTAAATGTATGCAAGGTTCTATTATACATATTGTAACTTGGTAACTTAAAAAAAATGGAAATAACAAAAATATAAAGACCATATTACATTTGTAATGCAAGTAGAACTGAACAGAGAGTTCCTTGTAGAATCTCTGCGTATCCTAGACTAAAAATAAGAAATATTGTAGAAGAGAGCTATCACCTAAGTTTAAGTGCAGTGGCGACACTTTAGCCTGGAAGAAGCTAGTTGGGAGGATGAAAGTGTGGTGCAGCAAGTTTATCAAGACCTGTTTCAAGAACAGGAATAAACACTGAGGATGGTGTTTCGAAACAGGAGGGAAATATGTAGCACCTCTAGTTATGTTTCTTTCTAATGTTTATGTAGGTAAGTTTAACATAAGAAAATAATTTCTTCTATCAAAAAACTGAGATGATTGTGGCTGCAAAGGCATAATGGAGAAATAATTAACTTAATAAGTAACCAAAAACAAATTACTGTGAATGGCTTCAACAACTCAAACAAAGCTATACGAACCCCAAGACTATGACTAAACTCATGAGAAGTGTGAGCTAGAAACAACTGTAATCTCCCATATACCCTTCTCGGGGATACACTTAATGGAGGAAGTTCCCAAAGTAACCTGAAGCAAAGTCACTGCAAGGCATACATAAAGAAACTGAAGAACTCATAATCTAGGGACAAGGATTACCTGGTTAATATAATAAATCCATACTTGAAACGTTGGGAAGGACAAAATTGTTCAAGGCAAGACATAACACCTGGAAGAACTAAGAGACAAAGGAATGAGTATGTGACGAAGCATATCCAAGTACCAAAACAATAATAAATGGAAGAAGAAAAAGAACAGAAGCTCACTTGGTAATAGAAAGCCCGCTTATGCACCCAAATGCAACACGTGAACAAGTGATTTAAGTATCAGTCCCTAAATGGACAAAGTTAATCGCTTATTGCAAACAAATTGTATAAAAACCTTACTCACCAGTAAATTGAAAAAATGCACCCTCTCCAGCAATGAATAGCTGACAATTCTACCTCTACAAGTAACTCACGACAGTGGAGTGGAACATTAAGGATAACCACAGTGAAAGGTTTACAATAAACCCTAAATTGCTTGGCGCAAAAAATAATATTGACCAAAGTGAATAATTGAGAGGGATACCAATAAGCCATGGTGGAATGTTGGATCAATTTGGTATTGAGAGGGATACAAATAAGCCATGGTGGAATGTTGGATCAATTTGGTATCAGAATGACAACATCTATTTCAAAGAAGTCGTGTGCAAGGAGCGAATGAGACTACCTGCAAGGGTTTGGGGAAGGGGTGATATCATAACCAGCTCCCATGTAATCAGGACCCTTGATCTCACGAAGAAATGATCAACACCATTAGAATCATAAGTAATCCAAGTGTAGTATACCTAGGGGGGATAATATAGGGTACATAGGGAGGTACCCAAGGGAATAATATGATGTAATAATATAAGATTGATAAATAATTGGGCCATATTTAATAAATAAAGTGGTTAACCCACATTATGTAAGGGACCACATGTAGATAGGGAATAAACTGATAATCCCATTGTATTGGATGTATGGTATTGAGATACCCATGGTATTGCATTTATGAAACCTATATAGAGGCTATAGACTCTCCATTGAGAGATGTCAAGGATTATTGTATGGGCAAGCATATGGCTTGTGGAGTGATCTCCTTCCTTAAGGATTGAATATATGGTGTTGCCCTACCTTAAGGGTTTTGATATTAATGAAGATCTGAAGTTTTGTCTTCTATGGTGTTATTTATTGGGCATATCTTCTATTTCTATACATTTTCTTTTCAAATCTACTATAAGTGGTATCACAGCACTTTCTTGGGCAGAGTTTGGAGATTTGTTTTTTCATTTTTTTGCAGGAATCTTTTGGGTGGCGAGTTTATAGAGCAGATCTGGAAATTTTGGCACAAAATTTTTAGAAATAAATATCAGATATGTATTCCTTACGCAAAAATACCCAATTTCAAAAAATAAATCAATCGAATCGGAGTCCAGATGAGGGTGATAACACTGATTTAAATTCAGTTGTGTTGCAGAAATGTTTCTGATGGCAATTTGTGTACAACGGCTCTCCTGACATTTTTTGTAGATTCTGGTGAAAAATTTTAGACAATCAATTACAAATCTGAGCTCCCCTTGAAAAATAACCCGATTTCAAAAAAAAATCGGTCAAATCGAAGTCCAAATGAGGGAGTTCTCACTGATTTAAAATCAACCATTTTTTCAGAAATTTTGTGACGGTGGGACAATTGCAGTGAAAATCTGTGTTTCCAGAGTGTCTAGATCAGGATTTCAGTCACATGGTTAGATGCAGAATGGATATTCCATTTTCGAAAATGGGTTATATTAAGGATTATGAGTTATATTGACCGATTAATGTCCATTTTAAATTTTTGCCAAAGTAAGTGATTTTCTTCAAAACCCTTACTTTATTTTATGGATTCTCGCAAGATGAAGTTTACAGGAGAAGATGATGGCCCTACTATTGAGGATTTTTTACAATATCACAAGGCTAAATACCGAAATTTTTTGATATGCTCCATAGGGCTTCATATGAAAGATGAGGCAAATAAATGGTGGACCTCACTTGACAGCGCAGTGAGGAAACTTCCTGAGAAAAAACTTGAAAATTTCATTTTGGACAAGTGGTCTAAAGCTGGAAAGAAGAACATTAAGAGACATGAAGACTTCTTTTCTACTAATATTTCCATATTGCAGGTTAATGTAAGTATTCAAAAAGAGAACATCATTGTGTCTATCATTCCTAGTTGCAAGCATAATTGTATCAATGTTAATTTGGCAAAAAAATTGCAAGTTCCAGCAAAATATATTGAAAACACACACGTTGATAATGAAGATGTTCAAATTTATAAAGATTTGAATATTTCTATGGATAATTATGTGTTTCATTTTGATTTTTATGCTTCAGATATGGCTATTGTGGATGCTATTTTGGGACACCCTTAGATGGAATCCGTTGGTACTGTCAATTTTAATGTGCAAAAGAAATTCATGAAGCTCTGGTATAAAAAGAAGAAAATTACATTTCATGATATTTGCATTAGGAACCATGTAGAGACTAGGGAGGAAGAAGCGCAAATCTCTAATGACACAGACACATCAGATGATGAGTCTTTGATGGTAGACAGCCAAACACAGACATCAAAGCAAGTACCAACAAAAGAACCAGACACCACTCCATCACCAATAATGGAGGAATTAATGAAATACATTCCATCAGTTAAAGCTCAACATATCACCACCTACATCACCCAGCAAGACAACAACTAGCAAGGTGGCAATGAATTAGCAACAAGGACAACAACCCCTAGATGACACATAGAGAGGTGTGACAATCCACCCACAACACATCAACACAGAAGAACCACCAGAACCCACTTCCATCTCAAGCAAGCGAAACATCGACTAGATCAAGTGTTCACCTTTCTCTAGGATGGCTAGATGCACGTGAATGGTACCAGTGGAATACTCCTTTGGGTAGATCTTATTATTTGTGTTCTTCTTATGTTTCAGGGACAAAACATGTTTAAGGGGGGTGTAATGTAGTATACCTAGGGGGGATAATATAGGGTACAGAGGGAGGTACCCAAGGGAATAATATGATGTAATAATATAAGAATGATAAATAATTGGGCCATAGTTAATAAATAAAGTGGTTAACCCACATTATGTAAGGGACCACATGTAGCTAGGGAATAAAGTGATAAGCACATTATATTGGATATATGGTATTGAGAGACCCATGGTAACTACCCATGGTATTGCATGTATGAAACCTACATAGAGGCTAGAGACTATCCATTGAGAGATGTCAAGGATTATTGTGTGGACAAGCATATGGCTTGTGGAGTGATCTCCTTCCTTAAGGAGTGAATGTATGGTGTTGCCCTACCTCAAGGGTTTTGATATTAATGAAGATCTGAAATTTTGTCTTCTATGGTGTTATTTATTGGGCATATTTTTTATTTCTATACATTTTCTTGTCAGATCTACTACACCAAACCATTGATCTTAGCCACTTCCACGGATCTCCATGGGGTGTGATACAACTATGTAGAAACTTCAAGATTCATCCAGATAAAGGTGGGTAAGGGTTACATACACCATAGCGATAAGGTTGTAACTTAAAAAAAAATGAATTCATCATTGCATGAATATATATATATATATTCAATTAAGTAGAATATGTTTATATGTTTAAGGCGATATAAAATTTAATAAATACACTAATCAAAGTCAGTAGGTGTAGGGTGTGTATGATAATTCATGTCTAACTGCGTAATAAAAATTTTACTTCTAGACATTTCATTATTGACAATACATAGTATATGTGTTTGGCATGTTACAACAAGTTATCATATATTCACAAGTAGATGTGTGACAACATATTTGATGGTAATGTACGGAGAGAATAAACTTTGCATGTCAAATGATCAGGATTTGTTCTAGAACAAAATGTTGAAATGAGGTTTTCCCACTTGTACGGAGGAAGCGCCTAAATTATTTAAATGATTTTATAAAGAGATTTATATTAGAATTAATTAACATTTAAAAGGTAAAATAATGGAAATTATGTAGATATGTATAATTTTAAGTTAATTATCAATAATGTGATGTGAATAGTAGGTCTATAGGGTTTTTGTATATGAATATGAGTTACAAATTTTAGATATTTGGTATTAATAAGTCATGGCATTGGACCATGATTTTCCCTCTTGCTATATCTTGACTTCTAGAAACATATTTAGGGTTGGATAGATAAGTCATGGTATTGGACTATGGTTTTCCCTCTTGCTATTTCTTAACTTCTAAAAACATTTTTATGGTTGGATACATTTATTTAATAAAGTGATTACATCTAAATTGTTTGAAATCATAAAAAAATAACATATAATAAACTTCATGTATTCAAAATAATGAATAATAAATAAAATATGCATATATTAATAAATAGAAATGAATTAATAAAATCTACATTAGTTAGAAAACAAATTTTATATTTCCACTTAATTAAGAGAAAAAAAAAAAAAGTCTTAATGAACTTTATATATTCCAAAATAATAGCAAGTCATCGTATATGAACATGTTTATTAGAGAGAACGGAATGGAGATCTCAAATCACCGGAAACGTTGAAAATAAGGGTTTCACATAAAAGTAAAATTATTTAAATTATTTTATAAAGAGATATTTATAATAGCATTGATTAAAATTTAAAAAGTTAAACAATGATTATTGTGTAGATATTCATAATTTTAATTTAATTATTAATAATATGATGTAAATAGTAAGTTTATAAGGTTTTTTTATATGACTATAAGTTATAAATTTTAGACATGTCGTATTAGTAAATCATGGTATTAGTTAATGATTTTACTTCTAAATATATTTAGAAATTGTAATATTGGACATTTTTTTAGTAAAGTGATTATATCTAAATTGCTTGAAGTCCATATATATATATATATATTAGTTAATGATTTTACTTCTAAATATATTTAGAAATTGTAATATTGGACATTTTTTTAGTAAAGTGATTATATCTAAATTGCTTGAAGTCCATATATATATATATATATATATATATATATATATATATATATATATATATATATATATATATATATATATATATATATATATATATATTAAAAATTAATATTTTTATTTTTATTTAGATAAAAAAAAAATTATATTTCCACTTAATTAAACAAAAAAAACCATAACGAACTTTATATATTCCAAAATAACAATTACTAACATAGTAATTCTTCATATATTCACAAGTAAGCAACCTATTTTTGTGAAAATGTCCATAAATCTCAAATCACGGGCTTACAATTTCTTTCTAGAGAACGTAGAAGAAGTTCTATCCCAAATCATGGTCTATTGGGGACACCTCTTTTACATTCCTCAAGGAATTGCGTCTCAGATCAACGCGCTCATCTCACGTTTCCTGTGAGAAGGAAATAGTGCCAACAGAAAATATCACCTGTGCCGATTGGAAACTTTATTTGGCCCAAAAAATCTAAGGGGGTGGGGGATTATTAACACACGGGCTTTCAATAAAGCTTTATTAGTCAAATCCTTATGGAGGGTGATCCACAATAATGGTATATGGGCCCAAATTATAGCAACCAATTATCTTCCACAGGAGCCACTAAGATTTATTTACAACAACCAGCTCACTGTACCAAGCTGCAGATTGGCGATATGGAATGGTTTTCTTAAGGTTTGCAGTGTTCTGGTTGGGGGTATAATATGGTACTTTGGTGATGGGAAGAAGATTTTAATAAATGGGGAAAAAATATATGAGATGGATCACATTCTAAATCTCAGCAGTAGAACGACACATGTCCTTTTTATAAAAGGAAAACTATACCTATCGTAGGTCGTTGCTCAATGGGAATCCAATGCTCCTATCTTGAAGACTGTTGACCAACTAGATCTACAGGGTTCCGAAGCTAATGAATGGACTGCACTGAGGATAGATTTTCAAAAGGCCGGGCTATCCTACAACAAGGAGGGGGATAAATTGGTGTGGGCTGGTAAGACTAAACATAATGTGTCGGTGGTGAAACACATATATTCCAACGTCAATAGTGTAGAGGTGATAAACCATATTCTGATTGGCTTCGAGAAATACTGGAGGAGGAGAATTCCGACCAAAATACTGCTTTTCGACTAGCTGGTTTGGAGGAGTAAAATATTGACATGGGATGGACTTATGAGACGAGGAGTGCACGGACCCAGCAGATGTGTCTTTTGTCTGAAGGACCAAGAAACTATCAACCATATATTCTTCACTTGTCCTGTTATTATCAACATTTGGTCACTGTTCAGCAAATCTCTCTTGAGCACAGACTGGGTTCCAACAAATTTTAATGAGACTATTAGCAGATGGGATAGGGTACCTGGTCGATTTCAGTCCTTGTCTTTCTTTCTTATTTGGGAGATATGGAAATGTCGGAATAGGCACATTTTTTATGGGACCCCGACTCATATAACACAGATTTACTGCTCAATCATGTTTTGGATTAGAGGTAGGGAACCTGCTATACAGTCTGCTCAGGATGAATCTAGGAGGATCCGCCCCCACCCGATATCCTTGCCAGCTATGTTTTTCGATGGTGCATGTCAAGATGGAATCATGGGATGCGGGTCTTGGCTCAAAATCACAGAATCAGAGCGGATATAGGTATGCTGGAACGAAGGAAGGGGCACAAATAATCTAGCTGAATTAATGGCCCTATGGTGTGGCCTTCTAGCCGCATACAACTTGAAGCTACAGAAGGTTTCAATCTATGGTGATTCTAAGCTCATTATTGATTCATTTATGGGCCTTTCTTCTAACTCCACAATTTTGTCCCATGGTTGGTAGAAGAGGGCAATATACTTATGGAGAAAATTGGAGTCACCTCCCCTTCATCACATATACAGGGAGAATAATACACGAGCAGACCTCTTATCCAAAAAGGGGTTGGGAATGGAATTCGGGAAACTGTTGGTAGCACAATTTATTGACAACAAGTTGGTCTGGACCAAGGACATTCCAATTCCTTAATATTGTTTTGCTGGTGGACTCGGATTCACTGGATGAGATATCCTTTTTTACTTTCTCAGTCAACAATCTACCTTTTCAATTCGTCTTTTAGCATGGAAGAATACACAACACAAGCGAGCCTGATCAGAATATACAAGCGAGCCTGTTGGCACGTGACATTTGACTACAAGCGAGCTCGTTATGCATAGGACATTTGATTACAAGCGAGCCTGTTGAATTCACTTTTGGTATAACAAGTGAGCCAGCAATCCCCATCAAGCGAGCTTGTGATCTCATGTTTTTTTGAGTTACAACTTCTAACCTCTGGGAAGATAATTGGAACTATGATCTCGGACCTGGAATGATAACAAATGAGGCTGTATATGTACACAAGCGAGCCCATAATATATCAAGCGAGATTGGTTTATATTTACGAGAGAGCCTCATACAGTCCAAAGATCAAGAGAAGACGAGCGAACATCAATGCTCTCTCAAAACACATACAGAAATCTCCAATGCTTAATCGGCTCTTCTCTATCGATTAAACAACCTACGAGTTTTATTTTTAGCTGAATCAATGTTAAACTTGCTTATGATGTAGTCTCTCATATAATTCCATATGGAAATTGAAATATATGCTAATCCTCATCATGGGGACGAATATCAAGACATAATGTTTATCATAAGTCGATGTACTGCTTATTTAATATAATACAGTTGTTTTTTTCTTCTGAAAAAAAAAATAGAAAACGTACAATTGCACAATAAAAAATAGATTTATTTAGGTTATTTTATTAAAAAAAATTAACATTAATTCAAAAGAGAAACCATGATTATTATATAGATATATTCATAATTTTCAATTAATTATAAATAATATAATGTAAATTATATTAAAGTTTATGTATAGCTATAGATTTTAAATATATAATATTAATAAACTAAGGTATTGACCTATGATTTTATCTCTAGATATATCGAATATTTAGAAACAATCTTTAGAATTTTTTTTTAAGTAAATTGATTACATCACAATTGAATGAAGACTTTAAGGAAATTATATAATAAACTTCATATATTCAAAAGTAAAAATAATAAATAAAATATTCATATGTTGATCTATACAAGTGTATTAATAAAAATTATAAAGATAAAAATTGTATTTGTAAGTGGGAGAAAGAATATTTATTTCCACTTCATTAAAAAATAATAAGCCATATTGAACTTTATATATTCCAAAGTCGCAAGAAAAAATTACATGATTTAGTAGTATCTATATTAAGTTTCCAAAAATGGTATAACAAACGGTAAGTTCAAAATTAATATGGAGCAAAATTTTATTGATATTACACGTAAAATTTATTAATAGAACCCATAAATATTTCACACTTCTAAATTCAAATTTAATATATATATAATTTAATTGATAAAAGTGAAATTATTATTAAATTGTATAGAAAATATTTAATTCTAAATCAATGTTTTGTATCTGATTCTGTGAGGTACTTTATGTACATCGACTTAGAAAGATAATTCATAATGTATCATATACCTAACAATAATTTAGAAAGTTAGTTCTAACATATTTATAGATAAATTTAATTAATAAAATTTATATTAAGCTTCATAATTATATTACTAATTAAATTAGTCTAGATTTATTTTCATTGTGAAATTATCAAGTGTTAAAAGAGAGTGCAAACATTTTTTCTTTTTTTTCTCTTTTTTTTCTTTTTTTTTTTTTCTTTCTTCTTTTTTATTTTTTATTTTTCTTCAGATTGGAAATTATAATGGATTTAGGTTAGTTTAATTATCAATATTTAATAAATAGATGATAGTATAAAAAGTTGAGATTTACGGTAAATAATTATGTTTTTTTTTTGTTTTTCAATTTAATTAAATATATATATTCACTCATGTTATAATACTATTGTTTATCATACCATATGCACAAAAAAACAATTTCAATTTTATATATATATATATAACCTGTCTAAAATTTAAACACACACGGATTAAGTTGAGGAAATTAAATCATATAGTCTTATTTTCAATACAGAGTGGTTGTCAACTTGGGAAACTATAATCGAGGAAACAAAATCAACGCAACTAGCAATACTTCATATTATGATTAAAAAACACACACAAAAGATAATTCATATGTAGGTTGAGGCTCCTTTACCAGTAAAACAAATTTTCAAGAGCCCACCAAAATTTCCACAATTGCAACTAACAATACTTTATATTATGATTAAAAAACACACACAAAAGATAATTCATATGTAGGTTGAGGCTCCTTCACCAGTAAAACAAATTTTCTTAACACAATAAAAACATGTAACTATTGTTTTCAATGGCCCACCAAAATTTCCACGATTTTCTCCCATTGTCTTTCTAGACTTACATCTGCCACAATTCATTTAACCTATTCTTACTTGTTAATTCAAAACATATATATCTAAGACATTAATGCATGACAAAAAAATTTAATACACAGGATGGGAAAACATCATTTTCTGAACTTGTAGAGGTTGTGTGAAGTACCTAACACTTGTGGAATAAATATTTTCCCATATGCTTTTACTAAACATGCATTAAATTTCTATTTGACTTTAATAGCTTAATATTTTGCGGAATGGGTTATGTACTCCTGTTCAAAACTTCATTTATGTGAATTTCTATTTGACTTTAATAATTTAATCTGTTACGGAATGGGTTATGTACTCCTGTTAAGAACTTTATTTATGCAATGTCCTTCTGTGCAAACTAAATTCGCAACCTAAAAAACATTTACTGAGTTATGGTTGTTGTCAGGAGAATTTAACACGATGGTTGAGATTATTTTTCCAACACTCCCCCTTAATCACAATTGTCGCCATTGACCATTCCCAAACAATCTCTGAGATAATCAAAATTTACATGTGCCAATGGATTTTTGAAAATGTTTGCAAATTGTTCTTCTAACCTGCAATGATGCAACACAATCTCACTATTGTTAACTAATTCTCTTATGAAATGATATTTAGAATCAATGTGCTTTTTCCTCTTGTGAAAGACAAAAAAAATTGATAGTGCAATTGTTGAACTATTGTCATAGAAAATAGTGGTTGTTCCATCTTGTTCATGACATAAATCTCGCAACATCCTTCTAATCCAAACTATTTGACACGTTGTTGTTGTTGTAGCGACATATTCAGCTTCTGTTGCTGACAATGATATTATCAATTGCACCTTGGAAGCCCATGAAATGGCTCCCAAACACAAATGAAAACATATCCTCACGTGCTCTTTCTGTCATCAACACTTCCTGCCCAACAACTATTAGTGTAACCAACCAACCTAAAATCATATGTTGCAGAGTACAAAATGCCATACTCCTTTGTCTCATTGACATACTTTAAAATTATTTTCTCTGCTCGCCAATGTGTTTATTTGGGTGTCTCCATGAACCTTGACACCAAACTCACTGCATACATTATATCAAGCCTAGTTACAGTCAAATACATTAAGATACCCACCATACTTGTGTATAATGTTGGATTGACATTGTTGCTGCAATTTTCCTTGCTCAACTTCAACTCCATGGCTGTTGGAGTTGGTGTTGGCTTGTTGTTCTGCATATTAAACGTCTATAAAATGCCTGAACTTACTTTGCTTAAGAGATAAAAATACCATTTTATGTTTTCTTCACTTCTATGCCCAAAAATTCTCTTAAAAACCCTAAGTTAGTCACTTCAAACTTACTTTTCATGACTTCTTTGAAATCAGCGATGAGAAAATCATCACTCCCTGTAAAAATTAGATCATCTAAATACAAAACATCAATAAGAAGTTTATAGTCACTTTCTTTGATGTAGAGAGTAGGCTCACCGTCACATTTGTCGAACCCATTGTCCATAAAGTAAGCGTCTATCCCACTATACCATTCACGCGGTGCTTGCTTCGACCCATAAAGATTTTTCCTCAACTTACACACCTTGTCTTCTTGATCTTTTATCTCATAACTAGGAGGTTGCACAACATACACCTCCTCTTCCAGTACTCCATTCAAGAATGTTGAATTTACGTCCATTTGATACACTTTCCATTTATGTTGTGTGGCAATCGACAACAATGTACGCACTATCTCCATCCTCGCGATTGACGCAAATGTTTCCGCAAAGCCTCTTCCATGTTGCTACCTGTATCATTTGACAACTAGCTTTTCTTTATGCCTTTCAATCTTGCCTTCAATGTTTCTCTTGGACTTATAGGCCCACTTCACTCCAATGATTTATTTTCCTTACGGAAGGTCCACTAACTCCCATGTGTCATTCTTTTCTATTGCTCCTATTTCTTCATCCATTACCGCAAACCATTTCTCTTCTTTGACTGCATCCTCAAAGTGGATTGGGTCATCTACATGACAAAATAATGAAAATAAGGAATTCAGACCAGTGTTGCTATCAACTTCATCTTGTTCATAAATTTCATTTAAGTTTCGGAATTTTTTTCTTCTTATGGTTTCATAAGATAGGCTTGGTGTTGCGCTTGAAGTAGATGGGGTTGCGTATCTTTGTGTCATGCTTGGAGAAGCACTTGATTTGTTGTGCAACACTGTCCTATTATTTGTTTGTGGTGTCACATGTTAACAACTTTGTTGAGCTTGTGTATGAGTAGGAGGAGTCACCATTGAGGAATTACTTGCTACTGTCAATTCCTCTTTGTCTTCATGTGGTATACATGTCTTCACACTGACTGTATTCTCTAAACTTCCATCCCATGCTTCATCTTCTATGAAATTCACATCTCTATTGATTATGACTTTCTTGGTTGATGGATTGTCGAGCTTTTATGCCTTGGATTCATCACTGTATCCAACAAATATACATTTCTCCCCCTTGTTATCCAACTTCTTCCTCAACTCATCCGAAACATGTGCATATGCCACACGTCCAAACACTCTCATGTGAGTGACATTATGTTTTCTTCCACTCCATGCCTCTTTAGGAACTATGTTCATTACACTTTTGGTTGGACACCTATTAATGATATATGTTAGACAAGCGACACCTTCAACCCAATAATCATTTGGAAAATGTTTTTCCTTCAACATACTCCTTTCCATTTCCATGATGGTCCTATTCTTTATTTCCATGACACCATTTTGCTGAGGTGTATACCTTGCTGTAAATTGCTTGTGAAATCCATGCTCCATGAAAAAACGTAGGAAGTCATTTGAGATATATTCACCACCTCTATCAGTCCTCAACGCTTTTATGTAGTGTCCACTTTGCTTCTCAACCAAAGCTTTGTATTGGAGAAAGCAGCCAAACACTTCACTTTTTTGTTTTAGGAAGTAAACCCATGTATTCCTTGTGTAGTCATCTATGAAGGTCAAAATATAGTAGTTTCCCCCAATTGATGGTGTCTGCATTGGTCCACATAGATCTGAATGGAAAATCTCCAAGGGTGCCTTTGCCCTTATTGACTTTCCTACTGGAAAGTATTCTCTATGTTGTTTGCCCAAGTTGCATCCTTCACATTGGTTGTCAAGTTTTTATATGAGTGACAATCCTTTCACTATGCCTTTCCTATGCAACAAATTCAAACCTCCAAAGTTGAGATGACCAAATCTCAAATGCCATTACCAATTTTCATCTTTAATTTCTGCTTGGAAGTTTACTTATGTGACAGTTGCAACTTTTCTTTCATTCTCTTGTGAATTCATTGATAATTGCGCTTGAGCACCTTCTTCCTTAAAATTTTATTTTAGCTTGAGAGGAAACATTATATTTTTTGTCATCTGAACTTTTGCAACCAACTATCTGCTTGGAGACTTATCCAAGATTGTGCACGCATCATTTTTGAAAAATACATTGTAGCCATTTTGCATGAGTTGTGCAATGCTTATGAGCTTGTGTTTCAAACCAGGGACAAAAAAATCTAAAATGTATTTCTTCTCCCCCTTCTTTGTTAGAATGTCTACTCTTCCTTTTCCCATTACAGAGACATTGCTATCAGTCTTGAATGTCACTTCAGATTTTACACTTTCATCTAAATTGAAAAAAATCTAGTGAAATAGATGTAGAGGTGCATGACAATGAGGAGGAAATGAGAAATGTTGAGGAACTTGTCAACGATAATATTGAAAACACAAATGTCCAAGAGAATATTGATATCGATCTCACTGGTGAGTCAATAGTTTCTTCAATTTGAATTTTGTATTTTTTTTTTTAAACATTGTAGTTCAAGATAGTTTTAAAATTAAAAATATGTATATGTCAATTTCAAATTAGAAGTTAATATTGTTTTTTATGTAGGGACAACATCAGAACCACAAGAAGATACTACCACACCTCGAATTTCACTGCAATTAATTGGAAGTTCCAAGAACGTTGTATACAACTACAAGTTTCTAGAAAATATGGATCCAACTAAAATTGAAGAATTGGGAACACCAATGGCTGAAAGGATAGTTCAAGATAAAGTAAATTTTGGATTGAAACATATTTTTGAAGGTAATTCTATCATAGAGCAAGCTCAGATGTTACGTGGATTTTTAAAGCACAAATCTCTCAAAAATGTTGTGGAATTATTGGGCATTAAAAGTGAAAAAGAGGTTTTAGCAAATGAAATGGTATCAAAAAATGTGACGTCGGCGCTTGCCACACTAGCCAAAAAGCGATCTCAAGTTGAAAAGAATGCTCTTAGAGCACTTTTAACAGGTGTAGTCACAAAACGAACTTCATCAAGTTGGTTGATGTCAGCAACTTCAAAAAAATTTAAAACATCAAAAAAAAATTTATGGAGGCATACAAAATTTAGAATTCAATTAGATGAGAATGATGAACTTGCATGTTGGGCTAATATCTGCAGGCGTCCATATCATGATAGACTTCCTGATGGTGTGAGGGATAGGGTAAAAGAGTTTTGGGATTTGAATTCTCGTGTGTCCACAAATGAAAAGGATTATGTGCGATGCCGTATATCTAAGGGAGTTTATGAATCTCATTCCAAACATATATCACATGTTAGTCAAGTAAAATTATTCCAGAACTTTATGGAGAGTAATACTGATGTGAAGGTTTCCCTTAGCACATTTATGAAGATTAAACCATGGTATATCAAGCCTATCACTGTTCAAGACACATGTTTCTATCGATACCATGTAGAATTCCAATTATTTTAAGAGACATTTGTAAATTTTGGCATAAAATATTGGTCAAATGACCCCCCTCCTTCAAGTGTTCGTGAATTTTTATCGAAGATATTATGTGCACGAGAGAATAATGAATTATCTTATAAAAAAGAATGTGTTGGTGGAAGAAAATGAGTAGAATGTTCTCATTTGGCACTCTATCATGCAAAGCATCCCATTGATCCTAATGATCCTAGACTGTCAAATCTCAGTCTGAATTGGAAGCGATATGAAAATGTTACTTACACTCCTGTTGCAGATTCAAGCACAACATTAAAAAATATCACTTTACTTGATGACGAGATTCCAGTGGCATATTTTATGGAGGTGTTCAGGGTGCAAATATACAAATATATTAAGCATTGTCATATAGCACGATGGCAGGATTTACAGTTCAAGCAATCACGTGATGTGTTCCCAAAAGGAACAAAATTATCATTGGTTGATTTCACTGAGAATTACACGTTTAGTCCACAAAATGAGATATAAAGTGAGTATTATCATTCGACCAAGTATCTATATTTGCTCATATTTTGTGTAGACATGCCGAGCTTGCTATCGATGGTTTTGATAGCGATGAAAATAATCTTGAGGTGATTAAGGAGTACCATTTCTACATCAGTGATGATCGAACACATGACACATGTTTTGTTCAGCATTGTTTTAATGTTATTTATAATGAATTTTTGAACCAAAGGGTCACTTTTAAAGAACATTGGGTATGGTCAGATGGCTGTGCTGATCAACTTAAATCAACAAGATCATTCTTTTGGTTTCTCGTCTTCATAAGAGAACCAACATTCGACATACATGGAATTTCTTTGAGATAGGGCATGGAAAAGGAGAGCACGATGGTGTTGGGGTGTGCGTAAAATGTGCACTTAGGAGGTATCAATTGAATCACTCAGCTTCCCAACTTGCAAATTCTTTAGATGTTGTTAATTGGTGCAAAGACAATTTAAGTCATGTATCGAACCCAAGGATGGCTGATGTGCACAGGTAGGCGTACACATGTAACTAACAATATATTATAAATGTGTAGATATATATATGTGTATACATATATGTGTGTATTTTGTTATCAAAAAAATATTAAATATTGTTCAAAATTTGACTCATACATGTGTGTGTGTTTTTCTCAAGCAAGTACTTTTGGAATATTGCAATGGGTGATGTTGATAGATCGTTTCCATTTAATTGCCTTTGGAATCCCTCAAACAAGAAGTTTACACTCAATTAGGAGTAAGAACATGACAAATATACATTGCATTGAGAAACGAAAGTGCTCTTGCTTTTGTTCTGCATGTATTGATCAGATAGAGTCCATTGATGATTGTGAAAACCAAATTAAAAAATTTGTTAAACCATGGAAACACGAAGAATTGACACCATTGCCCCAATTTGGAAACGTGACTGACAAGGAAATGGAAAATGAAGTGGTTGTGATTGACAATGAATATGATCGTGTTTCTGATATGGTTAGAGAAGGTGACGCCTTTGCTGTCATTGCAACAGAAAATAATCAAGAAAAAGTGCATTATTATTTATTACGATGCACTATGTCTAAATCCACGTTTCTGCAAGAGTATAATGATCCATCAAATTATACATACCCAATCGGTTCAATGGTTTTAATGGGACATTTATTTGAAGAAGTAAAGAAATGTAAAGATCATATTATTTTTCAAGATTACCATCCAGAGGTTATTTATCCCCAATATAGTCACTTGGTCATAGAAACTCGGTTGCAGTTGAAGCAAGTCAGGAGTAGGAAAAAACAATGACAATGGAGGTTATTGATAGATGATCATGATGCCATTCTGGAAAATTTTCCACTAGCACATTTCATATGAGTGGAACACATTGTTCAAGATGAATAATTAACTTTGATTCTAGGGTTAGAACATATAATTTCTACAATGCATTGGACTTTATATAGTTTAAGACTATATTGTGGATTGCTTTCAAATAAATGGACACGTGGATGGTTAGATGTGTGTTGGTACGAAAATATATTATGATCTACTGGATTAGGGTGCTTTGCTAGATAATTAAGTTATGGTGATTTAATGTGTCCATGGTGATTTAACGTGTCCATCATGTTTACTCCTAGATGATCTTAACTCGCCCCCTTTTTTCATGGATATGATGGTGATGAATGAATATTTAGTTAAATGTATATATATAATAATGCATTTAATGGTGATTTAATGTGTCCATGGTGATTTAATATGTCCATAATGTTTACTCCTAGATGATCTTAACTCGCCCCTTTTCTTGCACGGATATAATGGTGATGAATGAATATTTAGTTAAATGTATATATATAATAATGCCCAAGGTACTCGTGTGGTCACAACTTAGCAAACCTGATACGAGCGCCCTCAAACAAAATGACCAGACCCGAACTCGTTTCATCGGGCGCCCTCCCAAGGCACGACGCCCTCCGCCCAACCGAACGAACACACAAGGGAGAAAATGGCAGACAGCCCGCACGAATGTGCACAAGGCACCCGTGTGGTCACAACTTAGCAAACCTAATACGGGAGCCCTCAAACGAAATGACCCAACCCGAACTCGTTTCATCGGGCACCCTCCCAAGGTGTGATGCCCTCCGCCCAACTGAACGAACACACAAGGGAGAAAACGACAAACATCTTGCACGAATGTGCACAAGGCACCTGTGCAGTCACAACTTAGCAAACCTGATACAGGTTCCCTCTAACGAAACGACCCGACCTGAACTCGTTTCATCGGGCGCCCTCCCAAGGCACGATGTCCTCTGCCCGATCGAACGAACGCACAAGGGAGAAATGTAAAATGGCCTACATGAACGTGCACAAGGCACCTGTGTGGTCACAACTTAGCAAATCTGATATAGGCACACTCAAACGAAATGACCCAACCCAAACTCGTTTCATTGGACACCCTCCCAAGGTGCGATGCCCTCCGCCCAACCGAACGAATGCATAAGGGAGAAAATGGCAAACGACCTGCACAAATGTGCACAAGGCACCCATGCAGTCACAACTTAGCAAACCTGATATGGGCACCCTCAAACGAAATGACCCGACCCGAACTCGTTTCATCAGGTGCCCTCCCAAGGCATGACGACCTCCACCCGACCGAACGAATGCACAAGGGATCAAACAGAAAATGGCCTGCACGAATGTGCACAGGGCACCTGTTCGGTCACAACTTAGCAAACCTGATACGGGCGCCCTCAAACGAAACGACCCAACCCGAACTCATTTCATCGGGCGCCCTCCCAAGGCGCGACGCCCTCCGCCCGACCAAACGAATGCACAAGGGAGAAAACGACAAACGACCCACATGAACATGCACAAGGCACCTGTGCGGTCAAAACTTAGCAAATCTGATACAGGCACCCTCAAACGAAACGACTTGGCCCGAACTCGTTTCATTAGGCGCCCTCCCAAGGCACGACGCCCTCCTCCTGAACAAACGAACGCATAAGGGAGAAAACGTAAAACTACCAGCATGAACGTGCACAAGGCACCCGTGTGGTCACAACTTAGAAAACCTGATACAGGCGCCCTCAAACGAAACAACCTGACTCAAACTCGTTTCATCGGGTGCCCTCCCAAGGCACGACGCCCTTCGCCCGACCGAACGAACTCACAACGGAGAAAATGACAAACGGCTTGCACGAACGTGCACAAGGCACCCGTGTGGTCACAACTTAGAAAATCTGATATGGGCGCCCTCAAACGAAACGAACCGACCCGAACTCGTTTCATCGGGTGCCCTCTCAAGGCGCGATGCCCTCCGCCCAACTGAACAAACGCATAAGAGAGAAAATGACAAATGGCCCTCACGAACGTGCACAAGGCACTCGTGCAATCACAACTTAGCAAACCTGATACAGATGCCCTCAAACAAAACGTCCCGACCTGAACTCATTTCATCAGGCGCCCTCCCAAGGCGTGACACCCTCCGCCCAACCGAATGAACGCACAAGGGAGAAAATGGCAAATGGCCTGCACGAACATGCACAAGGCACTCGTGCCATCACAACTTAGCAAACCTGATATGGGTGCCCTTAAACTAAACGACCTGACCCGAACTTGTTTCATCAAGCGCCCTCACAAGGCGCGACGCCCTTCGCCCGACTGAACAAATGCACAAGGGAGAAAACAGAAAACGGCCCACACGAACGTGCACAAGGCACCCATGCGGTCACAACTTAGCAAACCTGATACAGGCGCCCTCAAACGAAACGACCTGACCCGAACTCGTTTCATTGGGCACCCTCTCAAGGCACGACACCCTCCGCCTGACCGAATGAACGCACAAGGGAGAAAACGGAAAATGGCCTACATGAACGTGCACAAGGTAGCTATGTGGTCACAATTTAGCAAACCTGATACGGGCACCCTCTAACGAAACAACCCGACCTGAACTCATTTCATCGGGCACCCTCCCAAGGCACGACGCCCTCCGCCTGACCAAACGAACGCACAAGGGAGAAAACGGCAAACGGCCTGCACGAACATGCACAAGGCACCCATGTGGTCACAACTTAGAAAATCTGATACGGGTGCCCTCAAACGAAATGACCTAACCTGAACTCATTTCATCAGGCGCCCTCCCAAGGTGCAACGACCTCCGCCCAATCGAACGAACGCACAAGGGAGCAAACAACAAATAGCCCACACGAACGTGCACAAGGCACCCGTGCAGTCACAACTTAGCAAACTTGATACGGGTGCCCTCAAACGAAATGACCCGACCCGAACTCGTTTCGTCGAGCACCCTCCCAAGGCGCAACGCCTTCCGCTCGACCGAACGAATGCATAAGGGAGCAAATGGCAAATGGCCTGCACAAACATGCACAAGGTACTTGTGCATTCACAACTTAGCAAACCTGATGCACCCTCTAATGAAACGACCCGACCCGAACTCGTTTCATTAGGCGCCTTCCCAATGTGTGATGCCCTCCGCCCAACCAAACAAACGCACAAGGGAGAAAACGGAAAACGGCCCGAACAAACATGCACAAGGCACCCGTGTGGTCACAACTTAGAAAACCTGATATGGGCGGCCTCAAACGAAATGACTCGACCCGAACTCGTTTCATCGGGTGCCCTCCCAAGGTGCGACGCCCTTTGCCCACCCCTTGTAGAAATAAATCCAAAATTTTTTAAATGAAATTATTATTTCCAAAGGAAAACAACTCAACTCTCTTGAATGTTTCAATATAGATGAAGAGAAATGGTTTGGTAAATTTCAAATTTAACGAGAAAATTTATTCGAACTAGCTTATAGCTCGCATATTGATAGCTTCAAAAAATTATCCTACAAATGTCAAATTTCAAATGTTTCTATGTTCATTTGACATGTTTCTATTTTACGTGTGCTTGGAAAATATTGTTCACAACATGGAATAGATCCTACAAAGGAATATTCAACATCATGTAATCGAGATTTAGTTAAATTTCTCCAAAATTTTGTCTTTAATCGTTTACATATTGCACACATCCCCTTGCAATCTATATTTTGTTTTCTCAATATTTTGAAAGTTTCAACATGTTGTATGGAAAACATTCTTATACCTTATTTTGTACAAGCCATTTCCCTTTAATTGGAAGTTGCTATTTTAATTTCTTTTGGAAACATTTTTATGACTCTTTTCAAGTATCATGAATTCTATTAATCATAATTGTATTTCTAAATAGTATAATATATAAATCTAACACATGAATAATGTATGTTATTACTTGTTATAATGGTTTCCTCATCAATCATCATGGAAGTATCAAATATAGTTTAAATATTTTTTCTCTATTATTATTATAATCCAACCTCATGGGCATGGGTGCATTAAACTAGAAAGTGTTCTCTTCCATGTGTTGTACAACTTGTCATTGCCATCCTTAAAACTCTTTTTTATTGAGATATAACCACACCATATAACCAAATTTGCATTAGTGGGTTGTTTTATGTTGATAATGGTCCTCCATATAACAATTGTAAGTTATGTGTAGGTTCTTGCACTTCCAATGGATTTCTCAAATCTTGATTGTGACCTTAACGATTTTTGCCTTCATAATTACCATTTGTAAATGGGTTTTTAGCAAATATAAACAACAACCAATTAAAAATAATTTTTTTTATGATCCTTTTCAAGTGTCATGAATTTTTCTATGCAATATTGTATTTTAAAATAGTGTAACCTATGGATCTAACACCAAGCATGCTACTACTCATAATAATGGATTTTCAAGATAATCATCAATCATCATGTAAATCTCAAAACGTTTTACCCTTCTTTCTTTCTGTTAATAATGTCAAAACTATGCATAAAGGTGTGTTTAGCTATGAATTATTTCGTATGTCAGAAATTTTCGCTAGTAATGGATTTCACACTTTTATATTAAGGGATAGATATCCCACCCTTTGTAGCAATAAATCCAATTTTTTTTAGACGAAATTATTATTTCCAAAGGAAAACAACTCAACACTCATCAATGTTTCAATATAGATGAAGAGAAATGGTTTGGTATATTTCAAATTTAAGGAGAAAATTTACTCAAACTAGTTTATAGAGCATATATTGATAGCTTCAAAAAAATACTCCTAGTTTTTAAAATTGGAAGAAGGATTAGCTTTATTATTTTATATTTTATTGATGGAGCATAAAATTGGAATCATAACAAATAGAGGCATATTCACTTTGAAAAGGGTTTAAAATCACTAAAGGAATAAGAATGAATTCAATCATTATGATTAATGACTCTAGGATCATTATCATTCATATGATTAAACAACCATTACGAAAATTGATGTTCGGGGTTCATTTGTAGGCATCAATCATAAGATAACCCTTCAAGGATTCTTCAAGGGTTTCTTCAATAACCCTTTCCCAAGTAAGATATATCTCCACGGACTTCTTAATAGGTGCTTCCAAAACTTTCATTGATTTTTCATTGTCCAATGCCTCACTTGTCCAAAATAAGTCTCCAACAATGGTCTTGATGTTGGACAACTCCAACACTTCAAAAATATTTGTTGTGTTCCAAGAGTGATGATACATTGTCAAGGTAATTACAGCAACCAAGGTCTTCACCGTTCCGAGAGGTATTATTATTGTGTTGTGACTGTCTAGCAAGGAAATCCGACGCAATAATGATGATGCATAGTCAAGGAAATTACAGCAACCAAGGTCTTTACCATTCTGAGAGGTAGTATTATTATGTTGTGACTGTCCTGCAAGGAAGTCTGAGCAAAGAATTATGATACACATTTTGGTCAATTACAGCAATCAAGGTCTCCACCATTCTGAGAGGTAGTATCACTGTGTTGAGACTGTCCAACAAGGAAATGAGCAGAAAATCTATACACAGTTCAATACGGTTGTAGTTACTACACAGGAATCATTGTAATCTTCCAAAATTTGAGCTTAGGAGTCCACCACAACTTGAGCAAGGAGTTCACCACAATCTTAAGGGTTCCACCACAGTCTAAGGTAAGGTTTTTGATGACACTGTTCGAAATTAAGAAGTTTGAATTTATGTTGTCATTGTCCTAAGCTATAGCAAGGGACACATAAATACATGTTGATAGTAGAAAGGGCCAATACTCTGCAACATGTTGTAATTGTTACTAAATACTTGGTAAAATTCAATAACTATTTCAAAACATAAATTAATGCTCAAGAAGAATTAAAAGTTAAAATTAAATTTAAAGCAAATTATCAACAACCAAGGATATTGATAAGCAACAAAACATTTAAACCAACATTTTCCAGAATAGTTCAATTGCCTCTTATGAAATATTAAATCATTGATTGGAATCTATATAGCTTGGTGGAGAAATATTACAAAATTAAATTTCATTAGTGATAGAATATCACTAGAAATTATTCTCTTGATGACAAACATAACACTCATATTTTGAAATTTCTTTCAACTCGGGAAACTAGACTCCATCCGAGCTTCCACAAAAATAGTAAATAATTGTAAGTTTTCTTGCAAGGTCAAATAAAGTACTCATGTTGAACTTAAAAGATATTTGATAGCATGTGGACATAGAGTGTACACAATGCACATAATAATACTTGACTATGTAAATCTCTCTGACTGTCTCGATTATGAAGTGTTCCCTCCATCGGCGGCATATCATAGATCGCTTAAAATGTTAAATATGAGAGGTAAAATAAAAATGTTTGGCCATCTTCATCAGCTTCCAGCCAATAAGTTTCAAGAATCTTTACTGCCTTCTCATAAATTTCATTATTTTCATGACTTTGCAGGTTCTCAATCTTCTCAAGTCCTTCAGCATCATCAATATATTGTGCATAGATATTTACACCTCCAGTGTTGCCCAGAACCTTCTCTGCTTCCCCAAATTTCAAAATATTCTCTAGCCCTTCAAGACAAACAGTTACAATTCTTGGGTCTGGAAAGACTAGAAGATCACATAGAGGCTTAATGCATCCATGATTCATAATATATCTGCAACCAAAAGCACAAATTATTAGTTTGTCTAGGATGAGATTACCCACTGTTATCCCTGTAACTGTTATGATAAATGAATTTTTATATTGACCATTTATTGACATAATACTTTGTTGATACTATTGGCCAAATGAGGAAATATGAAATTTGAATAGACGATGACTTATAATAGAATTGACAAACCTCTCGCATCTATTCGATTTTTTCTTTGCAACCTCCAACATCATTGTAAGTAGCATCTGGCTTTTCTTCAATAGTCATCATTGTCAGACTGGGATCAATCTTAGGAGGCAAAGGGATCTAAATCTGATACTTATTGTGATCAACCCTACATAAAGAAAGAAGACCATCAATCATTACATTCCAGACAAAACCCACAAGGTGTGACCTGAAGCAATTTCTAAATTTTTTTATGAAATTAATGCAAACAACATAAAACATTAGAGTTGAAAACATAGTAATGCTTCACTAAGAAGTAATGTGATATCTCATGTGTTAGCGACACTTAGAATTGATGGATAATATCACACTGAACTCTAAAGGAAACAAACTCCCTAGAAGACAAAGTGAACATAAAAGGATGGTTTTGCAAAGGGGATTTTTTATTAACTGACCTGACACGCATGCCTTCTTCAATATCAGTATGGGAGACTTTATCACCCAGTCCAACCACAAACTACATTCCAAAGAGACAACTTTGTAAATACTACATGCAAGTCAATGTGGCTTTCGGGAAACATTGGGTTTTTAATTCATAAGTTTTGTTGTAAGAAAAATACTAATAACTACAGCTATAGTTTTAGTGTAAGAGTAAAGTAGCAGTTTTGATTCTTGTTGCACCTATAAGAGAGTAATGACTTTACTGTATGATCACAACACAACCTGGAGAAATAGGCATACCTTTGCAATTTGTTTAACATTTATGACATACTTGGAAACATCAGTTTTTGGATTAATGATATTCGTGCACCTCACTACCTGGATGAAGAAACAAAACATATTCAGATCAATTAGATGTGATAGAGACTAATACGTGCTTGACCATTTTTACAAAAAAAACATTCTGATTAATCAAACATAACGAAAACTGATTTGTTTAACATTGTTCTGGGTAAATAAAAATCAATTAACACAAACATGATATGCATCAAATATTGCCACATATATTGCTTGGGAAAATCCAATCTTGGGTCTAATGTTCAAAAGCTGACCCCCAGACTAAGATACTCTGAAGCAGGTATGATATTTCAATGTTCGACACCTTAGTTGAATCTAATGAAAAATGTAAACTATAAGAGAATTGACAAACCTTTGGCAGATTATTATGTACCATTCCAACTAGCCTTCAAAGGCTTACTCAGATTGTTGGGATTAAGAAGCCAAATAAAGTCCACTCCACAGATATTACCATGGTGATTGTGATGGCTAACCCACTAGAAAACCAACAACTCATTAATTAGAAATTTGCAGTTCACCACAAGTTAATTTCGTTTTTGTTCCATTTTCAAGAATCAATACCAAAAGGAAAAGGATTGTAAAACCTACAAACTTGTGACCAGCATACAGCTAAATGGTACAAACCTTGTGAGAATTGGCATCACTGTCTATGTAGTGGTGAGCAGTATCATAGGAAGAAACAAAACCTTGAGACCACAGTAATTTGTAAGCATGCCCTCGTTTTCTTCCGTTCCAATCCCTGCATGGTACTACTACTTTAGAAACTGTAACCAAAACAAATATTGTTAAAAGGAATAAAGCATGCACCTTACCCATAGAGAATAATAGGGACATAAGGAAGATTATAGTCTTTCTTGTATGTTTCCAAATACTCTAGGATTTTGTATACCTATTACAGGTAAATTAATCATATTAATACAAAAGTAAATTAATCATAATAATATCAAATGGATAGGATCCTAATCTAACATAGTTGTTTCACGTTGAACCAAAATTCATTAAATGAATATGAGAAAACCTATACACGTTTTATTGAGGTCAAATATATAGGATAGAAGGAAAAATTAGTACTCATTTCCACAATTGCTTCATAAGAGCTTGCAGGCTTTCCAAAGGAGGTGGCATGCTCTGCCCCACAATCTGGAAATCACAAAATATCACTCCATTGAATGGTTGAAGAATGCCCTAGAGTAAAGGAATACAAGAAAGAAGAGATCAAGTACAGAGGAACAAAGGGAGTGGGTAGCCATATAGGAAATTTAAATATTTTATCCATAGGAGGGCACACCATCTAATATTCGTTAGCATGTTAGAGAGGCCACCAAGGCCATGCATGAACTACACATTACTGATTAAATTCCTTAGAGGATGAGCAACACATTTAGTATGGGGGTGATGATGTGTCACATCAATATGTAGATTTGAAGGCCCATTTTTTACCCTCCAGCCTATAAAAATATTCTTTCCTCACATTAATTTACATTCTTTTGGCTATGATGTAGGAATACAATAAAAAAATTAAAATACTAAGAAATTTACCCAAAGAGCTTGTAGGCTTTCCAAAGGAGGCGGCATGCTCTACCCCACAATCTGAAAATCACAAAATATCACTCCCTTGAATGGTTGAATAATGCCCTGGAGTAGAGGACTACAAGAAAGAAGAGATCAAGTACAGAGGAACAAAGGGAGTGGGTAGCCATATAGGAAATTTAAATATTTTATCCATAGGAGGGCACACCATCTAATATTCGTTAGCATGTTAGAGAAGCCACCAAGGCCATGCATGAACTACACATTACTGATTAAATTCCTTAGAGGATGAGCAACACATTTAGTATGGGGGTGATGTTGTGTCACATCAATATGTAGATTTGAAGGCCCATTTTTTACCCTCCAACCTATAAAAATATTCTTTCCTCACATTAATTTACATTTTTTTGGCTATGATGTAGGAATACTAAATGGTTCTCAACATAATTTGTGGCCTAATGAGGTTAATGTACAAGAAAAGAGCATTTTTTAGTACTTTGATGATGTAAAGGCATGTTGGAGGAAGCTAGATGAAGTGTAGGAAGCTTGTATCCAAAATAAATAGGATAACATAAAAGAATTTGTACAGATAAATAATGTACTGAATATAGAATATGAGCATATATTGCAACAGAACGTGAAATTATCCATACAATTGACATGTGATCTTTGGTTATTTAATATTTTTTATTATGATTATTCTGATTATGACAATATCTTGCAGTTATTGGCCAATTTGGACCCATACATCCCTTTTCGGATGAGAATAAGGTGATCTTTTATAGTGAGATCAACAATTGTTACCTCTTTCCCTTTTTTCCTCAGGTGACAATCTCTGAGCAAAATTGCAATAAGTCCTTTAATAAAAAATTCAGCCGCTATGAGGTCTCTAAGGATATTGTCCTTTTTACATTTTATTTTCTGGTGTCACAACTGGAAAAAATATTGGATGTTATCTGGTCACTACAAGACAGTAACATGTCCTTTTTACATTTCACATTTTTTTACTGTTCTTGAAACCATAAAAAAAGTAATAGTTGATTGTCAGTTAGTTGATAAATTTCCTTTGAGAGAAATAAATGACCACCTCTGTAGTAATACACTTAGATTATCAATTGAATGTAGCTCAAGCGGCTAATAAGAAAATTTGTTTCCTTCCCCAACCAGGTTAAAATCCCACTTTGTGACATTTTTTCTCTTCATGAGCCGAATTTTGTTAAGATTTTATCTGGCCTTGAGCCCTAAAGAATCCAATTTACCTTATGTACCAAGATGAGGGGAAATGCTATGTGAGTTTCCCCAAAAGACGCATTACGGTGAATAAAAGTACCATATTTAGATCTATACTCCACAAATATAAAACAATTCCAAGACAAATGAGGAGATGCCACCTATTATTGTACTTATATACCAGACAAATGTACAAATTCTTCCCAAAGCCCAAGGGGTTAGCTCAAACTTTTGTCATTGATGTTGCTGGGAATTTATCTAGTTCAGTGCCAGTAGGTGCCTGCTTTGAATCCTCTAGGGTGAGGCACACTAGTCTACACTGACAGGTTTATTCGGGATGTCATCCATGATTGTGAAGAAGCTTCCCTTGGGTTTCCCACAAGTTTTTCCTTGGAAAAAAGAAGTACAGTGCCTAAAATGGCTCCTAAATCTATCTCTTTCTGTGGGACTGTCAGGTTGGCTAGATTCTAAAGACAATGTATTCAGCAAAAGGTGGAGAAATGGGTGTATATTTATTATTTGAGAATCATTACATAATCATAACAACTGAGAGCCAAAAAACTACAGGTAGAAGTATAGAGAATCCTTCTATAAAACAACATAAAACATGAAGTTATATATATTATGATAAAAAATTAAATAAAATGCAGTTAGAGACTAGCATTACACTTGGAATCAACCATTGATTTTCATACATAAAATAGAATTCAGAGATTGACAAGAGTAGAAAAATGCACCTTGCGATCCTGTTCCTCGGCAAAATACTCTCTTTTAACATCACTCCTTGGAATATCCTCATTAGAGTTAATGGCCAAGGTTGTATCTTGAACTTGGACTGGCAAACCATATTCAAGATCAAGCAAACACACCTGACAAACATTTTTTAGTTTACAACATGTTTGGCAAACCTCTTTTTTCTTGTACCTTGCATCATGGCCTAGTCTCCACTTGAAAACTGTAAATGGTCTGGTGCAAATTTTACACTCTTTGTCAAAATTTGCTTTCGTCTGCACCCAAAAAAAAAATTCATTTAAACTCAATTCGACCACATATGTCAGTGCTTTTATAAGCCATATATAAATATACATTGCATATAGTACACAAGCGCTAAAATTTGAAATAATAAAATTCATGCATAAGAAATAAGTAATGATACAATAAAATAACTAAGAAATTTAAAATTTGATCTCTTTTATGTTTTAAGTAATGATACAATAAAATAACTAGAGAAATAAGACAGGATACTACCTCTCAAAATCTATCTCTCTACTATTTCAAACTTGCATACTATTTTGTTCCTACAGACAGTACATCATAGAGTTGTAAACATTGGCACCTTCCAAATTTTAAAAAATTTAGATCATCCTTCTTGACCACGTTCTCATGTTTTGATTTGAACATTAAAGTGAGCTAGCAGCCTAGAAGAGTAACTAGCATGGTCAATGATCTCAACTCAACTAAGCTATTGTGCACCACATGCTGGAATACAATCATACCCTGACATTAATGCATACCACATAAAACATTAGTTATGAAAACATAGCAATGCTTCACTAAGAAGTAAAGTAATATCTCACGTGTCGGTGACACTTAGAATTGATGGATAATATCACACTCAACTCTAAAGGAAACAAACTCCCTAGAAGACAAAGTGAACATAAAAGTATGGTTTTGCAAGGGAGGTTTTTTAATAACTGACCCAACACACATGCCTTCTTCAATATCAGTAGGGGAGACTTTATCACCCAGTCCAACCACAAACTACATTCCCAAGAGAAAGATATTTAATAACACAAATTATAATTAGTTGAAAAATACCTCTTGGTACAATAACCAAGTATAATTGACATAGGGATGGTCAACATAAAAGTTCAATAACAACTATATATTACCAAATGATGTTTAAACATTCCTTCAACAATGTTTGACATTACGCAAACATGAGTTGGAAACATTGACTAATGAGCACCGCGTGATATCAATAAACAATGATAAAGACATTGATGTACACTACATAGTGACTATAAGAGTATCCATATGGAGGACTAGAACGACTTATATGTATTGTACAACTCCTATGAAAACTAAAACCCAATTGTAAGGTATTGATGCAAATATGCAAAACATTACGGGTGATGTGATCGATATTGCCATTTTTATTGATAGAGTGATCAAAGCAATTACCCTCCCCTCCCTTTTTAGTTTTAGGTATCTCCTTCATGGTTTATAAAACACAAAAGAGAATAAAAGTAAGATTTACAGTTTATTTTTTGTTTACATTAATGAATCCCCACAAAAAAAGGATGCTCGATTTGAGTGTCTTCTTCTTTTTTTAATGATGTGAACAGAGAGATAATGGTTTGCTTGGTATGAGGTGTTTTCTTCATGAGTTTTTAATGAGCCTAAAAAATATAAAAGTATGCTTAGAACCCTTCACATATTAATGAGAATGAGAATAATAGAAAGTGAGATTCCTTGAAGAAATAACTAATATAAAGGGTAACAACTTATTTCAAACTAACAAAACCATTGTAAGTAAATACAAGTAGATATGTTATTAGGATTTTGTATAGCTGTTACAGGCTTTTGCTTACACAGTTAGATACTTGGGCCCACCTTGCACTTTGGGAAGCCTCTATGAGCCATAGTATTATTCCTACCTCCTTCGGTGGTGCCCACAACCCTACACCTTCTCCTCTCCAACATTAAATTCATTTACGCTTAACCTTACCTGGTGTTTACACCATTGAAGCTCCTTCCTATTGGAAATGGATATATCTATTTGAAGTCTTCACCTTTGTGCATACCCATACTCAATTACTCCCCTGCGTGACAACTTCAATGCCATGACAAAGAGCCAAATCATGTTGAGGGTCCTCTTCTCAAGTAGAAGGGAGTGCTCAAGGCACACTTCAAGCTCATAAGGAAGCACAAAGATATCATTCCCAAACCCCTGCTCCTATACAACTGGAAATCAACTATGTTGATATTGAATTTCGTGTTCAACAGGATGAGCAAGTCATTGAGGAGGTCTTCGCCTCTATGGTTGAGTGGGTGATTGATTTAGGCTGTTATCGTCCCGTGATTTGGTAGATTGGCAAGTCAAATGACAGGGTAACATCAGACCAAGCTTTGGAGCCCTAGGACCTAGCCTTCCTGGACTCAGAGAGGGCTCTCTCTATTATGCAAAGGATGTAATCTTATTTTGATTTTGTATATTTTGATTTTAGGCTAGTTGTTAAGTACGTTTGTTTGTTTTGGGTTTTTGAGGGGAACTGATCAAAGGATAAATAGATAAAAATTTCGTCAGATCAACTGGGCTATGGGGTCGAAAAGGTCGAGACTGTCTCAATGATGGACAAGATATTACTGTAGGGCCAATTTGATCGAGATAAATGGATTCTTTGGGTGAAATGACATTAAGTTTATGAAAGACAAAGAGATTTTAAGCATAATTAGTTAAACAACAAGCATTCATGAGTTAGGGCTGACCATTAATCTCTATGAACGAAACTCAAAATAATAGATGCAGAAAATAAACAATCCAGTGATACATAGAAGTATAAGACCCTCTAACTTTGGAAAATCACCTTCAGACTTTTGGGAAAACAAATAAGATAAAAAAACAACTCAATATATGAAGAGGAAACTCCTAAACATCATATCTTAAGCTATTGGGAACTTTGAAATAAGACTGCAAAGCATGGACAAAGGGCAAGATCGAAACAAGACCTCTTTGACTTAACTAAGACAACCAATAATTCAGAGAGAGATTTCAGAAATGGAGTTTTGATTAGCTATGAGTAAGCAGGGCGTATCGTGAATCATACTAGACAGCATACATAATAACTATTAATGAAACTCAACAAGTTCTTAGGTTACCAAAGAGCAATTAAGAATTCTTTGACATAACCAAGAAAGATGAAAACATTTAAGCTGCAGTGAATCAGGTAATTTGAGGTGCCTCCATGGGCATATCTCAAACTTATTCTTTACTGAACTACAACAAGAAGGAAGCATGAAAACATGTATGATAAACTAAGAAAACATAACAGATAAGGAACACAATACCATTCACCAAGCCATGGAATCCTACATACAATCCTCCTCCACCATCAAAGTCAAGCAAGAGATCATCCACTTCATAAGACAAGTATTTCTTCAAAAGCTTATAATGCTATGTATTTTCTTTTTATAACATCAAGTTCAGCCTTTGGTTACAATGAATCCTCTTGGATTATATAGGCCAAAGAGGAAAAAACCCTCCTAGAGCAACTAGAAGGCCATTGGCCTAATATAAATATCTGATTTTGTCCTTGAGGCTTTGCAAAGCCCAAGGCACAAAATATCTTCAAAAATATCTATTTAAGCCAAAAATAGAAAGAAAATTGAATTTTAATCTCTGAAATAGGGTTAAAAATATCTTAACGCACATTTGGATGGCCATCTTCAGAAAATTTCATTTTCAGCCAAAATGCTACAGGAGCGTAGCGCCAAAACAAAAAACTTGTTTTGCAGATAACTTTTGAGGGACTTCCCGATGTCAAAATGAGGCCCGTGATAGCTCGTTGGAAAGCCCTGGATGTATAGTTTCTGGAACTACTTGATTTTTCGCAAAATGATCCCTGGAAGTCTGTAAAAAAGTGGACTGAGTGAAAAAACCCAAGGGGGTCTTATCTGCTAATATGTGAGGCAGAAAGGTGAATTTTGACTGATTTTTGCCTCTTTGGGGGACCAAAACACCTTCTTTTGATCTGAAAATTTGTGAGTAGATGCCCCCAAATTTAATACATCCAAAAAAATAACTTTCATGAGCTGAGGATGCTCCTAGAAAACATGGCAGCGCCTAGAAAAATGTGCAATTAGGGCCAAAAAACACAAAAAACAAGATCATGTCAAAATTTGCTCAATTTTGGTGAGAAAACCCCTTATGGGTTCCTAGAAGCATGCATGGAATATGAAGCCAAGATTTCAAGCCTAGATATCTCTTTTTCCCCTTTTTTCAGCAGGCACCTCCTTTGGGCAATTTTGAGCCTTTCTTGAGCAATTTTGAGTTTTCTTTGGGAAAATTGGTTCAATTTCTTGTAATGCTCGGTCATATTCCTTTGCAAACCCAAGTCTTTGTTTTCCTTGTATAATTTTTCCTCCAAATGCTTGTTGGCTCTTTCAAGCCATGATTCTTTATCATTTTCTATCTCTTGGGCAAGCAATTGTGTGAGAGGATAAGATCGAGCAAGGGTTGTTTCTTCTTCTTTTTGTTTCTCCAAAGCTTTCCTAAGACCCATAGTCCTAGGCCTTTTTCTTACTGGCTACTCTTCTTCCTCAATATCATCAAATTCGCCCATATACCTTTCAAGCTTGACTTGTGCTTTGTATGCTTCCCTTTGGTATTTGAATGCATGGGACTCATAGATTGCCATTAGCCCGCTCATTTGTCTATTTTGCATTTGTAAAAAGTGTATGAGGTCCTTTGACCTTTCTAGATTAGTTTCTAAGTCATAGATTTGGGCTTCTCTGTTTTGCAAAAGTGACTCAAGGATTCTGGCTTCATCATCTCCAGCATCACTATCTATTTGTATGATGTCAAACTTTCTTTCTTGTTCATGGCTACTCTCATGTTTTTCAACTTTTTCTTTTCCCTTTCTTTGGATAGACTTCTTGCCTCTTGTTCTCTTTGGAAATTCAACAATACTCTTCTTAGGCAGTTTTCCTCTACTCTTTAGCTCCCTAGTGACATTACTAGTCACTGCTGGAGTGATTTTCTTCTTTGCAGATTTGGCGTTTTTAGCCTTTGGTGCTTTTGAGGAATGAATCATGTCCCCTTGCCTAGGAGAGGCAACAAGCACATGTTCCTAGCTTTGTTGAGGAGGAGAGAGAGGAGGTTTCATCACTATCATTTGTTCAACTTGATCTTTTACACTGCTTCCTCCTTCATCACCTAATTGTCTGCTCTTTTCACTGTTTTCCTTACTGTTGTGGTGCTTTTCCTCTTGAGGGCTATCATGTTTACTGCCTCTGCTTTTATCATGACTGTCTTTAGGACTACCGTGTCCACCCTCCTCACTATTTTGAAATTGTTGAGGGTTGCCACCTTCACCTTTATCACTGTTTTGAACCTCTTGATGTATGATGTCCTTACCATGCTCACTGTTTTCAAGTTTTTCATATGAGATACTTCCATCATGACTGTCTTCATTGTCATTTTTCATGCTGCCATCATCTTCACTGTTTTCCTTAGACTCTGTGTGTGGGCTGCCAACATGGTCACTACTTTGCTGGGAGGTGCTTTTTTCACTGTCCCTTTGATTGGTTTCATGACTTTGTTGAGGACTGTTGTGTTCCTCATCATTACTGCTTGCCTGAGGATTGTCACTATGCTTACTGTCTCTTTGATTGCTTTCATGCTGAATGTCACTTTGTTTCTCATCACTGCTTTTAACCTCTTCCCTTTGTTCCTCATCATCACTAGCTGTGGGTGGGTTGTCCCCATGCTCATTTTCACTGCTCTGCTTAGGGCTGCTTTGTTCTTCATCCTCACTACTTTGTTGAGTGCCACTAACTTCCTTATCCTTTGGTGAGCTTTCTTCACCATCACTAGTATACTCATGGTCACTGTTCTGTGGTTTTTCACTTGGTTCATGCTCACTACTTTGCTGAGTATCACTATGTTCCTCATCATCACTACCTTTATGCCTGCTTTCATAAGACTCTTCTTTTTCACTATCAATCATGGGTGATGTTTTCTTTTGAGGGGTAGATTGACTAGATGAAGGGGAGACATAGTGAGTGGAGGGTGAGGAGGACATATGAGATGGGTCATGAGATGAAGAGGTAGTAGTAAAGTCCGGATGAGAAATGAAAGTCTCCCAAGAAACTCCTTTCTTTTCAAGCTGGTGAAGGATGATGATTTTGATGAGAGAATGATGGAAAAGACTAGCTTTTTGCTGAGCAGGAGGTCTCTTTTGGAAAAGGGAGGACATATTGTCTATGCTTTTGTAGAGGAAGAAAGGGAGATTCAGCAGCTGAGTCCGAGTGAAATGCATCAGAAGTCTGACATGATAGGAATAAACTGGAGAGTATCTCCCCTCACATGTGAAATATCTCATGATGGTTTTCATAAGGGGTGCATAACTGTTCAATAGATGAGAAAAGGGGAAAATAGCCTTGTATTCATTTTGGTAAGCTGGTTTCAAGAAGGGCTTGTAGTGGTCTAGGTCCAAATAGTCTTGTTTGAACCATTTCTCACCAAGATAGGGAATCTTGGTGGCCCTTGACACTGACCTAGGAGTGAGAACAAAATCAAGGCCTGCTATGTGAACATGTTTTCCTTGCAGCCTTAGGGAAAACAGTTGTGTTAAGGGGGGCTGATTGGTGACCTCCTGGACTTTTTGGCAAAAATCAAGGCACCCCACCTCATGAAAGTTGAAAAGGACTGAAGGGGAATCATTTAACTCTTTAGTTGTAGTAGGCTCGAACCATTTGTGAAATCCACCCTTGCTGACCTTCCTTGGAGGCATTTTGGTTTTGTGATTTCTTCTTTACCAACTCAGCCAACAGGTTTTTCAAAATGAAATAGGCCTTTCTCCTTCCAAAACACTATTTTCTCCCTTAAATTTGACTTTCCAAGTGCTCAAAGATCCAAAAACTAAGGTGTAAAGAGATGAAAAACACCTTTTGAAAATTCCTTGTTGTGTTTGAAAAAACCGAAACTTAAGTAAAATCTGGAATCTGGGCAATTTGGAGGTCTCTTGAGAGGTGCTACGCTCCTGTGCATAGGTGCGTAGCACCTAGACGTTGTTGTGTGTTGGGTCGGGCACCTCTTGAACGCCGGCAGGGCAGGTTGGTCGAAGAACACGGGCACGTCGCACTATCTTACAAGTGTGTCACGTCGTGTGCAAAAGTCTTCAGAGAGACACTACTGGTGTGTCGTGTCCTGCCACAGGCGCGTCGCGTCTTAAAAAATTTGCAAACTAACTTGCCCAAGGTTCGAAAAACCACTCTTTCCTCTATCAGTTGCACGATAGAATGTAAAACGTTCACTTTGAGAGATTTTACAGCTCTTTTTAAAACTATTTTGAACGTTTTTTCCCACCCTTTGATGACTTTTTATTTTTTCCTTTGTGCTTTTGGAAAAACAAGGTGGGCACCCTTTTTCCTTTTGGAAGAAAAAACCCTTATGATGATTGTGTTAATGTTTGAAGAAAGATGTTACCTTTTACCAACTGTTTTATGTCTTTTAAGCTGCCCTTCTCAAAACCATGATGTGTTTATCTCTGCTCATTAGTGAAGGAGGTCCTTTCAAAACACTTTCTGGGCACTTTTTTTATAGTTTTAGGTTTCAAATTTTATGCATCCAAGCTCTGTTTGTCAAGAAAGTTTTCCTCAAAACTGTGACCTTGTCCTTATCATTTGAAAAAGGCTCACATAAACACCACTACTACAGCCTCTCAACACCATTATGTAAATCCTCTGTTTATGATGTGAAGGAGGTCTTTTCATATGTGTTTTCTCTGTTGCTTTGAATAGACCATTAGGGGAAAAATGTGATCTTTTCCAATTTTCACTCTTGAATATCTTCAAACAAACTGTCCTTTTTGCTATGTGACATCTTATCTGTAACCTATGCCTTTATTTCACCATATCACTTTGAAACTTTAGACAAAAAAATGTGATTAGATTCATGATGAATGTTCTCTATTTATCTTTAGGAGGAGGTAATGCAAGATGAAACTACCTAGGTTTATTAAAGCCACTGTGTTCTTTTCCTGTACAGAAAAACTTTAAACCAACTGAGAGCCATCTGCTTATTTATGAAGGAGGCTTCCTGAAAACTTAGTGCTTTTGCCTTCTGCTCAAAAAGACACTATAAACACAAAGTTTTCTTTCATCCTTGCTACTATTGAAAATTTTCTTTGAACCAGTTATTTGTGGGCCCTCTACTTATCATGAAGGAGGCCTTAATACTTAACCCTAGCTTACCTTTAGTATACTTTGCTTTGATACATGTCTTTTTATAGCATTTCACTGTGAAAAACATGAGCAGGTAATGCACTTCCAACTGATAAATGTCTACTGTGCCTATCTTGGAAATAGAATTTTCTTGGTATTGGCCTTTAGCTCTTTTGATGATGAATTTGTCCTTGAATGTTTTTAGAGGCTAGGCTAAAGTAGGATAAAAAGGCAGCTGTTCCTTTTACACTTTTCATTCTGATGCCTAGTCTGCTAGAGGCCTTTTGCCAAAATATTGTCACTCTTGGTTTTATGAGACTGATTTTGAGAGTTGGCCCATACTTTTGGGAACAAATTCCATTGCAATTGACCTGAAGCACTGGAGGCAGTATTTTTCTAACTTTTGTACTCTTTTTGCCCTGATGGAGGTTTTTTGACATTCTTGGTGTTTTGACTTACAGGGATGGATCTTGTATGTGCTCTTCTCTCTAAACTCTGTATTTCCCTTAGTCCTTAAAATAGTCAACTGTTCTTTTTACTTGGAGCTGCTCCTTGAAATGTTCCCTTGCTCAAAACTGATTTGTGCCATTTATCCTAGCACCCCTGCAGAGATGCATTGATGAAATGACTTTGATCACTGAAATCCTTTGCTGATATAACATGATGATAATGCTTGAAATTTCACTTGATCATCTTTCTTCAGACATGGAAACTCTTTCTCTTTTCCTGATTTGAACACTTGTGAGCACTGCTTAAAAGAGACAAAGCAAGATTTAGTGGTGTGTGACCTAAGGATATACCAGGGTTTTGTTTTTTGGGTGAGAAGAAAATGATGGCTGACATGATGATGACAAACAGGGTTTTTGGCTTAAAATAGTCTTGCCAAGGAGTTTTCCCTAAAACACCACCACCTAGACCTACAGATTTTGTCACAACTCTTGAATGGCTTCTTAGGCATGAGTAGGCTATCATATGACAAGATGATCAGGGATTGAGGTGTAGTCACTTTTTCAAATGTTGGACAGTGGGTTGTATGAAAAAAAAAGGATTTTGATGGTAGAGAAACAAACTTATGACAGCTATAGATAGGGAGGCTTTGCTGAATTATGATAGGTAGGGAAACTTAAAACTATTCTCATCATAGGCTGAAAAGGAGGGGTAGGAAGACAAAAATTTGTTTGAGGTGTTTTCTGGATGACAAATTGACAGATTGAGATTAGCTTCTAGAAAAATCAGCCAAGGAATCTAGTCATCAAAACATGCAAAAATATTGATGACTAACACAGGCCATACTTTAGGGCGCCAAAACTAATATCTATGTATAATCAAGCTATACTAGAACATGAAATCGCTCCCCAAAAATGTCTTACTAGAGCATAATGAAGCTCGCAGGGAGATATTATTGCAGATTGATTAACTACAAATGGAGAACAATGATCCCAATTTGCAACACTGTGACATCTCTACCAAGTTGGCCCTTCAAATTTAATAGATTGGACAGAGAACAAAGACGAGAACTAAATATCAATCTTCCCGAGGGTTGCATGCTAATAGAATGGGTTGCCACTGTTCATGCCATGGACAATGAAACTAAGAACTTGTTGTGAAAACTTGTGCCTAGATTGAGCATACAATGTTTAAGTATTGGCATGAAGGATTAAGTCCTTAATGAGATCACAGCTTTGTCATTATGAATAAACCTTCAAACCACAACACAAGACATTAAAGCCTATGAATCTAAGAATTGAAGACTGCTACTCAAAAGAGCTTATTATACTGTAAACTACTGATCAGTAGAGCTTATTCATTCCCTATCCTGCTATAGCACATGCCAAAATAAGGCTGCCAGTTGAAATTAGTGAATTAATGCAGCGACCTCATGGATACAATGGTCCTTTCCTCTGTGCTTATTCATCATGCAAAACTACGAAACCTCGAAACCAAAATGTTTGCAGGATGGAATATTGTCATTTCTGGGCTACAATAGAACTTGGGTACTTGCAAATGAAAAATGTCATCAATTTTGATGCAACAGTGGACATGATCTGCCACGCGATATGTGTAGCTGTTCTGAAGAGGATTGTTGTGAACTCTATCAAACCACATACTGCCCCCTTTTCTTGAAACTCCCATTTTTCCATCACATGAGAGCACATAATATTGTCCAAATGATTGTTGTTAAAGGTCTGTATTATATAGATGAAAACTTGTCACAAGGAAAGCATGATCTGCAATTCTATCTTTTAAGGAATATTGATTCCATAGTCTTCCATAACCATTATTAGGCCACCAAAAGTGCTAGTAATGCAACCCATCTGGAAATTCTGCACCTAAGGCTCTAAGTGATAGGCCTATAAATAGTTGGGGAATGCAGTCCATGGTCATAGCTATAGAGTTTCCCCTGAGAGATCACATCCACATTATTACAGGGAAATAGTTCTGAAGCAATAATATGTAGTGTAGAGCACTCCTTGCTGGTTATTATGGAGTAGCAAGGCCACCAGACAAAATTCTTCCAACCCTAGATCACTAACTCTACTAGTTCTTATGTTTCAGTAGGGGTAGTGTCTTCCTAGTGTTTTAGGATTTCTTCTGCCCTTACTTGTGTTTTTGGAGTAGCAGGGGTTTGGGTGGTGATAGGAATGTATCATGTCCTCTTCTTTATTGGAACACAGGGGGGCCTATTTTGATGCCCTCTCATTCTCTCGGTGGTTGGGTTGCTACTAATTATCTCAACGTTAATATCACTATACTTCTATGGTGTAATAGAATTTGTCTCTCCTTCCTTAATATGAATTAGTAGGTACTTTGTAGCCAAGGGATTCATGACAATATATTCTTCCTCCTTCGCAATTGCAATGGGTGGAGTCACACAACATTGGGCTTATTTAGTGAAGTTTCAACCATTGGAGTTGCAATGACTTCTTGCCTGGATTTTCTTGCTTTCTTTAGAGCTTGTACCATGAGTAACCTGATAAGGCCATGGTGAGAGATGAAATATCTTGGTATGTTTTCTTTTTGTGCACGGGCTTCCTTATTTTGCAAGGACTTGAGTAGGAAGTACAACATATTGACATTATGACAGTGTCTGAGATGGTTAAGGAAACAAATGTTCATATTCCTCTAAGCCAAATGAAGCACCTATACTGTCAGTAACCTAGTGAATTGACTATGGCTCAAATTTTTTACTGAAAATTAAATATTAGTTTTAGCATTCACTAGATACATAAAGGAACCTCTCAACTGTCTATAAATTCACTAGATAGTCTGTTTATAATGTGGCAATGATACCAATAAAGAAATGGTCAGAGGTTACCATGGTTTAATGTAGACTCTCTGACCCAGATCCTACATGATATCCTTGAGGCTCAGTTTGCATCATGTCAATATGGGGTGTAGCCTGAAAATTAGAAACCAAAGTTAATAGAAAATTTTGCGAAAAGAAATATATAAACATTATAAATATGCTTAACGAAAAGTATCGATACCTGTGTCATGACTGGAACCTGAGAAGGAATAATCTCTTCAGGTAGCCCTTGATGTGTAGCGCTAACCTGAAAACTCCATAATGTTAATACTCATATCATATAAAATTATGTGACATAAATTCAATTTCAAATTGACGTACAAAAATATAGATAGATAGAAATGAATGTGGCACCTGTACAGGATCATGCCCATGATCTACAGAATGAGGACCAGGGGCAAGGCAATGTTTTTCTAAGAATGTTGTAAACTGCATAAGTTAAATAAATATATTGGTGTAATTTTTTGGAGACTAAATGTATATACACTAAAAAAACATGTTACATACGCTCTAGCTCATCTTATAAATGTGTATTTTAAAATAGACCAAAGCATGCTTGTACATACCTCGCCCATGGTGTGCATTTGTTGTGTAATGGATCGCTCATAGAGGTTTCTACATGATGATGCATACTCCATAAGCTCATCTCGCGCCATCTCCCTCAACACGTCATCTGGAATACTCACAAATGAACGAACTCCTACACTAGATGAAAGTTGGCTTGTCCCTAAGCCACTTCCACCCCTCCTAAAGCAGCTGCAATATGTTCTTGTATCTTCTCCCTCATTTGTGACACAACACTGGAGATAAGGGCTAACTCCTCTGGAAGTGTAACTACCCTAGGTGGTCGAGGTGCTAAACGAGGTGCTGGAGGCCTAAACCCAACATCTCACATAGCATCAGGTCGTTCATATGTACGACCTTTTCCAGCTCCATAGAATTTGGACCCAGTATTTGTATAGTTAGGGTCCATGTGCTCTCGAAATTGAGCAAACAACATCCTAACAAAATATTGCAGCACCTCATCATTATTTGGGAACTTCCCGTATGCATATAGGAACTTCTCATAAATATAAGGTGCAATATTGGGATCGTTGAATCTTGCAATCTTCAGAATTTTTTTGTCTTCAGGCCACAATTCAAATAGTGACAAGGCCATTTCTTTAGTGACCCTAATTTTAACTTCATTGTAGGAGTGGATACCAATCACTGATGCTCTCCTCCTACGCATCATGTAAAAAAAAACTTGGTTTGATGGTCCAACCCCACGATAAGTCTCTATCAAACTCTCCAAATTGTGCAAAACAATTTCGAGACAATTTCGACTAGGGGCAAAGAGATTGCAACTTTGCAATTCATTGCGCAATCTCGTGGAATGCTCCCTCATCCCATCAACAGTAAGTAAGGAGATGGTATCTTCCCAAGCCATCTGCTAAGGAATATCACCGAGATGGGTGTAAAGGGGATCATAGCTCAGATTTCGAGCAAACTCATAAACCCTACAACCTCTCCCCCTAGGAGGGCGACCACCACCACCTGTAACATGTTAAATTATTGCACATATTAAAAATTAAATAATTTATAAGCAAAATTTGTATTTAAAAAACTTGTCTGGTCATTTGAAAATACCTAGTGGAAAAACTATCTCTTCCTCTTCGCTCATACTAGGATGGTTCCCTTCCAAGGAATGAACATCTCTAACACCCACTGTACAAAACATTAAATTGTTTTATAACACAAGTATATCAGACACACAATAAGTTTCACATTAAACATATATCAAGCAATATATTTTCCTTTAGATTTTACCTGGAGGAGAAGTATCCAAGTGTGGGATGGATGCCACAGGCTGAGACATTGTTCTCCTTTGCCCCTCACCAGCAATAGGGCCAACCCCAACTCCTACATTTTCACCTATGGACCATAATGTTTTCACATTAAACACATGTCATTTGAAAAAAAAAATCACCTGTTCAACATTGAATATAACATAAATTGAACATTTTAACTAGCATTTGATCTAATGTGTACCTATACCGTGTATAATATAATCCTCAGGATGGGTTCTATGAAATTTGGGGCAAATGGGAATAGGTCTATGGGGCTCCTCTTGTTAGATTTCCTATTTGGGTGCATGACTCATATGAGTGCATCCACCTGTGCAGGACAAGAATATTTCACATTAATCAATTTTTCACAACGAACAATAAATATAACCTACTTGAAAACATGACATAACTAAAAAACCAATGTACCTGATAATCCTCCTCTCATGGAGGGGTCTCTATAGGGCTCGCCTGATGCCATTGTTGCTATAGTATCAAATCAAAATTTTGCCCCTCATAAACAAATTAGAAAACAAATTATCAATCGACATTCATGTCATCAACCAATGGATAACAGGTACTATAGCTCCAACATTTTGAAGCCAAAAAAAATATTAGTTATATGGTATAAAAAGTATGGTAAGCATTTTTCAATGTCTGGAATTTTGTTAGCAATCTCATATAAAAAGTTAATGTTAATACCTTTTTATATCTATTTCCTGTATCCTAAAATTTTAGTTATTAACCTAAAAATTTCCAAATTTGATTTACAATCCCAATTAAAACCTCTCCTATTTTCCTTTGCAATAAGTTAAATTGTCTCTATGAGGACATGGTTTGTGTAAAAACGCAAGGTTAAAAGGTTGAAGTTACAGGGATGCAAGGACATATAGGAACACGTGCTTAGGTTACGATGACAAGGGTCAAAGGTTACAATTATGCAGCGTTGAGGTGGAGCAAGCTATGGACATTAGCATACGAACGCCAGCCAAGTTTACAAAAACATACATCGACACAGGTCAAGGCTACAAACCAAGTTATGGGACCAAGGTTACATGCCATATAAGGATGTAACTAATGTTCCTCTGCTCAACATGGCTTCTCTCTAACTATGGATGATTAAACTAGATTTTCATGTATATTCATTGATAAAAATGCTTGCTCATATGTTTTTATTGATATTGATCTTATCATTTTATGTTTTTTGTGTTATAATATGTATGTGTGAATGCAATGGCATGTTGAAAAGTATAACTAGGTCGGTCTTCATGTTGACTATGTAATTATATTCTTATGTAAAGAAGAAGTCAAAATAATGAGATGTATTTAAGAGTCATGATCATGAAGGATCTAGTCAACAAATATACTCCAAGATCTTGGAAAAATACTGTGAAGAGGTGACTCCTAAAAGATGCACAAAGATAATCTTATAAACGCTAAAATATCTATTCTTCATGTCGGCCTATAATTAACCATAAATTCGGCTCCCTATTGTGCTGATTGGTTGGCCTAAAAGGAAATTAGATTTTCTATATAAATAACCTCTCTGCGACTCATTTGAGGAGGAAGTTTTTCGGTCAACCAAGAGTTTGCGGATTTATCTGAGGTGGTAAAGTAGCTAAAATGGATGCATATTCACCTGAAATAGAAGTGACTGAAGGCGTAGACTAAAGGTGTAAACTGAAGGTATAGACTGCGGATTGATGAAGCTTGTTTGAGAAGAATATATTGTGGATACTTATAAGGTTACAATGCAGATATCGCAAGGGTTGTGATGAATTCTGAAGTCTAATGAAAGGAAGGTAAATCTATGATTTACCTTCCTATAATAAAAGTATTACTTCTGCTTAAATCATTTGTGTCCTGTACACTTCGGTAATTGACTTGATGAAGGATTAATTAAGAATAATACATAAGCAAACAAGATCACAAGTAATTATCAAGAAGAGAATTTATAACCCCTCCAAATTCTCAACATGGTTTCAAAGCTATGGCAAAAGATGATCACCTTATAGGAAAGAAGATTTTGAAATTAGAGAAAATTTACTGTCTGGGATCAAATTCAGAGAGAAGAAGTTTTGTGCTTTCACAAAGAAAAATTTTGATACAAATTCTCAACAGAAATATCCCGCTGGACTATGCAGAAATACATGGATAGAGTTGAGCTTGGTCTGAGATTTTCGAACTGAATTATAGTGAATCAAGTTGAGATCTTCCTCTGAGATTTTCAGATTATCTTCTAGGTTCAGGTCAAAATTTCAGGAGGTCGAGAAAGGATCATATTACAGGTTCGGAGAAAATATCAGGGACATAGTGGTTCGGTGCTAGTTTATAGTGCTACTCAATAATAAGTTTACAGTGATACAGTGGCTCAGTTCAAGTACCAATTATATTAGATGAATTCAGATGATGCCACAGTTCAGTGTTTCGATGTTTTAGGAGATGATGTCTCGATTTAAATGTATGGTGCCATTCTTTGTAATCATCAGTATCAAATGGAAGATCACAGGAAGGTTAAGGGACTACGTTTTGGTGTTATATAGAGGTCACAGTACAATGATGTATCACTGTGGTCTTGATGTTGCTACAATGATAACCTTGTATATGAACATGTTCTGGTGTCAAAGTGCAGCATGTTGCAATCAAGGAAGTTTTGGGTTCAATCTCCCACGTCATGTCCTGGTGCAAAGTAGTTCAGAAAAGAGAAGATCATGATAAGGTGGATAAAATAGCAGCATCACTATAAAAGATCTTAAAATTGGTCAAGGAAGGATATTATCTAAAGACTAGGAACTGAGCTTTCCTAGGACTGGTACAGAAGAGTGTAGAAAAGAAGGCTTTATCATCATTACAACAAAGAACTAATCCTTACCCTTGAAGAAGATCATTCAAAGAGAAATCACTAACACATATTTTCTCCACCCTCGAAGAAATCAAGATGAAGACTTTATCTTCACTTATCAAGTAAGTATCTTTCATTCTATAATCAAATTTTGTTTAAATGACTTTTTTTTTGCAGGGAGATCTATAAGCTGGTTGGGTTACCAAGATTCCTTGCATGAGGAGAATAGTCACAGTCCTCGAAGAAAGTAAGGTTAAATGTCACTTAGACCAGATTTATACAAAATTGAGGTATCAAATAATGAAGGGATATCTTCATAAGATCTTAACTGTGAGATATGGAAAAGACGATAAGATGGAAAACATAACAAATAGACAAGAAAAAATACCTCATTCAACTAGTGGTCTCTATAATAGGTGGAAAAAGACAAATCAAGGGCAAAAATGTTGAAGGATAAAAGACTCAAACATTTGCAGAAGGAAAAAGGGAAGTTGAGGAAATTACAAGAAAGATGGTCCTAAAGGGACAATCTCAATAGGAGTAAGAAAAGAAGATTAAAGAAAAAAATCATGCAAACTTATGAATAAGGAATTAATTTCTGTTGGAAACAATGTAGCATCCTGATCTAAGCATGGCAGGAACTCCTGGTTTTTTATTCTAGTTTCGTTAGACCCTTACCTGGTTGATTCTGGTTCTAGTTTTCAAAACAGGGTATCAAACATACCAAATGTCGAAAATGCTCTTGAACCTACTAATAATGGATGAAATCCTATATTTATTAATCTTAAACTTGGCATGGATGGTTGGGGCCTAACCCCAAAGGACTAGGATGACCCACTACCCAATGCTAGGATTTTTAGTCTGGAATAACACTTAGTTAGTATTCGAGGGAAAATTAAACCATGATGAGTTTTACTATGGAGGATCTAGAAATTATAAAGGAAATGAAAACCCTTATTGAGAAATATAAATCAGAAAAAGGTCAGCCAGAAAGAGATGCAAGCTAAGATAGAGAAAAGGAGAGAGATTCTATAGAAATGTAGCCATAATTTTCAAGGTTCCTCCTCTAACTCTATAATTGTTAGGGAAAAATTTAGACATGTTTCTCCCATTCATGAAAAGCATCCCACAGTTTCACTTTCAATTCCACAAATGAGAGAGTATTGTTGGTTTTATTCCACCTTCCTCCACCACTACTAGTTGCACTCAGCCCACCATTGAAACCATTGGAATAAGTACAAGGAATATGCTTATGAGTACATGGCCAAATTGTGGTATGATGAAGATATCCCCTTCAATAGTTCCTACTCAGCTTATTATCAATCTACTCTAGAGTTCATAGTTGATGTTAGTAAGAGCTTCAAAGGCCATTTTTATAGATTTAAAAAAAAAAAAAAATGTTTAATCCATAAATGACTAGTTTATAGAGATTGAAAAATCATGGGGAAAAAAAGGGTGATTTTTTCTCAAATGGATGGAATGATGGAAAGTCTCTTACCATGATTAATTTCCTTTTTTATTTTCACACAAGGATCCTTGTTTTTTATATCAATAAATGCATATAACTGAGATTAATATGCAAACTTGTTATTTCAGCTATGAAATGTGATTGTCCTCAAGCTGGGTGTGGAGAATGTTGTTTAGGTTATCACTGATAATGCCTCTAAATATGTTGTTGTTGGTAAGAAGTTGGGTGGGAAAAAACCCAACCACACTACAAACTCCATGCATTCCAACTACCTAAACTTTGCATATTTGGTGTCTAATTATTTGGATTTACATTGAAGTCCATGAATATTTATTTTTTGATTCTTTTTTTAATATTTTATGTTGTTTTTAGTAAATTTATTCAAAAACTAGTCTATATGGACCACTTTCTTGTTTTGGTTTGGTAGAACCCTTAACTAGTTGATTTTGGTTGTGGTTTTCAAAACATTGGTCTCACCATACCAAAAGCCAACAAGCCTATTGGACCTACCAATCATGGATGGGAACCAATTATTACTATCCCTAAAATTGTTCTAGATGATTGGGGCCTAACCCCCAAGGGCCATGGTGATCCACCACCCAATGTTGCTTTATGTTTATCCCAAACCTTGAGCCATTATACTTTCACATACTATAGGTTTTGACAGATTTGGTAAATATTGTTATTGTTTAAGGGGTGTTGGATAGCCATTTCTGGGAAATTTTCTTTAAGCCCAATCAATTTTGAGAGGAAGTGTTGAAATTTGGAGTAGCTTTGGGATGAACTCCCCCAAGAGAATCTGAACTACCCCAAGGAGAAACCATCTTGACCCAAAGAGAATTTATTTGGATAAAGGAAAATTATTATTATTAATGTGTTCAAATAGACTTGGTAATCCTCCTATCATTTAATGTGGCATAAAATTTATTTGGGTGAGCAATCATCAAGGTGAATATATTTAAATATTCTCGAGGGAAACTTAAAAGAGGCTTTTCGTCAAAGTCAACCTCGCAAATGAAGGGTCACATTGACACCAAAAGGCACCCCTTGATTCCTCCATCTATTTGTATAAATAGAAGGCCTTGGAGCTCATTTAAATCATATTAACTACATCAGAAAAAAGTTAAAAAGGGCTTCTGAGGTAGCCGCAGGATTGAGAGCCCCAGCTGAAGTGGAAAAAGGAGAGTTTTGGTGTCTATGGTGTATGATCTGATTGGCCAAGTAAGGAAGGAGGCTAGCCAATATTTTTTGGAGTATTTCTAGGCATATTTGGCGACACAATCTATGTGAATAGGCTACATACTTTCTGTGTCTTGGAGGTAAGGCTGAGCCCCAATGGTAACCTATTTGGAGGGTTGTAAGGCATGTCTTGGAGCACCAAATCAAGGCAGGCAACAAGTTGAGTTCATGGATGATTCTGTGGATGCATGAGGGCTGATTTTTCATGGGAATAGGGCTGCATATTCTGAGTTGGTTGCCAGAGGGTCGAGCCCTAAATTGGATCAGATCTGAGGTCACTCAATGCTGGAACAAACCTATGTCTAAGGGCCAAATTTGCTAGTGAAACAACATTGAAGATAAGGTATGTTTGCAAGTGGTTTTTAAGCTAGAATTGGATTTGTAGCATTAGCTATAAGAAGCCCTAACCGAGGCTAAATCTTTAGAGATTAAAATTGTGCACAGGGCCAAGCTTTCATGAGAAAAAGTTAACGTCCTCAAGGGTAAGTAATTGTTTTCTATTTCGATTACTTTCTAGAAGATAAGGTCTGCCCTTGTATATGTTTAAACAATAATGTTAAGTGACCTAATTATAGTGAATTTGGAGGCTTGTTAGAGGTTGCTTGGTGTGCCCTAGTACTGTGAACTATGGAAAACTCGATGCAAATAAGTGGAAAAAGTATTGATACAATTAAGTGGACAAAGTATTGCATGAAAAGGGCTGGTTGTCAAGCCTCAAAACAAATCCATTCAACCAAAATAATCGAGCCTCAAAACAGAGTCATCAAATTTCATTGTAGAGATATATAAAGATCCATTGAGTAACCTTCCACAGTGAGTGAGAGGCCGTAATCTAAATATAAAAGACTCATGCATTTACCCCGTGCCAGATAAACAAGATCGCCCTGATCCATGTGAAAGACCCTTGAAAATATTTTAGACTAATAATGATTGATAATCACGAAAGATTCTCCATTCACTATATCTTCTAGGGTTTAATTTTTTATTACAATCATCAAAAGGGTCACACCGGACAGGGTTTTCTTTTTTTTGGCTCAGGAGACCTTTCAACAGTTTTGAAACTAGTATATTATGATGTTGTGACTATGGGGTTTATATGCAAGGAAACACATTTTTTATCATGTTTATATATATCGGGCTACCGCTGCATGTGGTGTTAACAAATTATGTTTAATGATTACAGAGGAAAATTGTGAAACTGATTAATCCACTCATGGGGTGAAGGTTCCATGTGCAGTGAATATGAGAGGAAAATAATGATTGTATTAGCTTCTTTGAGAGGATTACAATATTTAAATGAGATTGGAGAACCTGGCACAACTTCAGGAATTCAATTTGATCTCCAATTATAATAATGCTCTCTACAGTGATAAGCCTGAAATCCTTAGTTTCTCTAATTTGTAGATGAAACTCAGCTCCATAAATAATATAGAGGTGGATTTGGCCTAGTTATAGATTGAGTAACTCACTCCCAAATGGATCTAGAACTCGACCCCTGAATGCTGAAATTGCTAGAATTGGTCTCCTACAGTAAAAAACTCAGTCTACCAAGGATAGTTTCGGTCTCTGCAATTAAAACCTCCATGAAGAAATGAACCTTGACCTTCAAATGAGAAAGGATGAATTTAACCTTATTACTCCAGCTATGCAATCAAGCTCGGCCCATTTTATAATTCTTGGTTCATACCCTGAAGATGATGTTTGGCCTGCAAATAAATGATGGTCTCGTCCTAAGATAAGGATAGATTTGATCCCCAAATATAATTGATCTCGGCCTCCCCAAATGCTCTAATCTAAATATAAAAGACTCCACCGGACGGGGTTTATATGCAAGGCAACACATTTTTTATCATGTTTATCTATATCGAGCTACCGGTGCATGTGGTGTTAACAAATTATGTTTAATGATTACAGAGGCAAATTGTGAAACCGATTAATCCGCTCATGGGGTGAAGGTGCCATGTATTGTTTTATATATCTAATACAACGTTGTTTTCTCTGAAAAAAAAATATTCAATGGCTATATGAAGAAGCTTACCTGGCTAGATGATAAGATGGTGCAAATGATCGACAACGACAGCTCCAGTCCAAGAAAACGCGAAAACGACAGTGCAGAATGTCGGGCGAGTTAAGAATTTTGGGGTTTTATTATAAGAATAAAACTCTCGGATGAGAGTTGAAAAAACTCTCGTCCGAGAGTCTTCCCAAGAGTTTATTTCAATACAACTCTCGGGCGAGAAAATACTTAACTCTTGTCCGAGAGAATTTTAACTCCGGTCAAGCCCAATCAAACTCTGAGCCAAAACATTAAAAATCTCTCGGATGAGAGTTTTAAAAAATATCGGTCGAGAAATAGTGTTGACTATTTTCTCAGATGAGAAATTAAAAATTTCACCCAAATTCTATCCATCCACCAAAAAGTGTTTCCAAACTTCGAGATTTCACCCTCCCTATCATGTGGTTGCTACACCCTAAATCTAGAAACCATACATCTCCTTGTTTTTCTTGTGCTACATTACAAGGTAAAAACATGATATCATGTTTCTCATTTTCCTTTATGAAATTTTCACTTGGTTTGTTATGTGTGTCATATTGCTTCTTTCTACATTCATTTTCATAATGACAACACTTCTTACAATAATGACATTGAACTTGAAATTTATCATACCTTTGACCTTGTGGTTGATTTTGGCTTGGGCCTTGACTTGGATTTTGATTTTTGCCCCTTCCACTTGACCTTGAAGGTCTGCTTCTTGCACCTCTGTGTGGGTTTCTGTCTCTTCCTTTATAATTTGATATTCCTCGACCTCTACCTTTACCAAATGAAACGTGTGTCTTGAAGGCATGCTCCAATGAGAAGTTAGTTCCTTTGTTAAATCTGTGTTCATGAGAAATCAGTGATGCATGAAGCTCATCCAGTAAAAAATGTGAGCGATCCTTTGTCTCTTATATTTCCATGACAATGATCTCAAATCTTGCTAGGAGACTTCTCCTTTCCCCAAGTGTCTCACCATGAGACGTGATTTGAGTAAACAACCCAATTACATGTGTAACTAATGAGTCTACATTCTCAAACTCTTTCATACATATAGTCTCAAAATCTCTTTTCAGCATTTGTAGTTTTGTTGTCTTCACATTTACCATGTCTTGGTAGGTCTGGAGGATATCTCATGTTTTCTTCGACTTCGTTGTTTTTGCAACCCTTGAGAAAATACTTTCATGCAATAATTGAAAAATATAGAAGAGGGCTTTGGATTCCTTCTTCATGTTATCTCTCAACACATCCTTTTCTACTTGTGTCAATGCATTGTATGCTACTACATCTTCTCGTTCTTGGAAACCATTCTCCACCAATTCCCAAATGTCTTGAGAAGAAAACAAAGTCTTCATTGTAATACCCCAATAGTCATAATTTTTTTCCATTAAACAAAGATATTTGAGGATTATTCAAACACTGCTAGAGAATACGCTCCACAAAAAAATTTCAGAACACCTTTTAACTCCTCAGTAAAAACACTTGTGGTAATGAAAGTTTAAACGCGCTCAGATACCATGTCTAAAATTTAAACACACAGCAAGATGCTTCCTCAACACCCAGTGTTCACACAAAGTTGCAGAGAGATATTAATTGAGATGATTCAGTTGCGGAAATTAAATCATATGAGCCTTCCTCAACACCCAATGTTCACACAAAGTTGCGGAGAGATCTTAATCGAGGTGATTCAGTTGTGGAAATTAAATCATATGATTCTTCCTCAACACCCAGTTGTAAAACTTAACAATTAGACTTTACCATATATATATATATATATAAATTACTTCCTACCTTAAGGCTAAACTATAATGTATAACACCATGATATTAATCGCGCTCGTAAGGTTTGGACTATGTAAATTTAATACACTCAATACATATATACATGTTTATAAAGTTTCATGTTTTTGGATCTTGGAAATGTTATACACTCCTTTGTATTTATATGCACATGACATAACCAAATCAAACCTTTAAATTTTTATGTGTATGACCTAAACATATCTAAATAAGATTTTTGTCTTTATTAAAAGTCTTCTCATGAAGTCTCGGTTGTAGCTCCTGTCCTGAACATGTCTGGCAAATTAATACTCAGCCATCTGTGAGATTTTTATGTGATTTTATTTCTTGTATCAAGGCCACCTGCCCTACTGCACACCGTTGGATATCCACAAAGATCTATGGTAAGGATTACGACAAGAAAACCATTGGTAATACCCCGCAACCCTAACCGTTTGACTCATTCTCTCACTGTCTAGGCATCGGCTAGGTATGCTACACTTAGGGTTTGATTTCTGGAGGTTCATCTTCTTACTCCAATGAAGTTATTTTCTGTAGAGGAAGGTGAGCTTGCCTTTGGCGGTGCACCAAAGCTGGTTGGCAACTTGGTGAATATAAGGATGAGCTCTATTGTCCACCGCTGCTGTAACAGAAGGAGAAATTGGGGGTTTTACCCAAGTAAGGCTTTCGGACTTCGCTTATCAGCTTAAACCCTTCCTCCTTTGATTTTTCTATACTTCCTTCTTTAATTGGTTTTTATTTACAAAAATTTAATACCGAATTTCTCCTCGGCTCTTATTTCGAATGTTAGTTTTTGTGCTCGACTTAGAGTTATGACAAAACAAGTAAAGAACCATTCAGACTTCTCTTTCTGGTTCCTTTCTCGAGTTTTTACCATAGCTTTAATGTCATTAAGACGTTACTTACTAGTTCGGTTATCGGTTTTGCACGTACTTTATCACTTGTTTGGACATGCTCATTAGTTATTTCCTCAGATTATATGTCATTGCTGCTAATGATGCATGTTGCCCTTCCAGGTACTTCGCTTACTTAGTTTGTTCATTACCAGGCCTTGCCTTCAACGTACCGCGCTATTTGGACAGTCGAAGTTTCTTTCTCCTATGTTTAAATGGAGATTAAATATTTGTAAATGTTATTTCTTTTATGGTAGTGTTATTATCTGCTAAGAGAGGGTTTTTCTCCGAACCTCTCCTTCTACTTCCGGTAGATTCCCCAGACATAGTTTTTGGTATTGTGAAATCTCTTTATTCTGTAAGATGTAACTGGTTTTAAATTTCAGAAGGTTCTCTACAGAACTTATCCTATTTCAAGAATTCATAATTCTCATTTACAGTTGTTATACAAATGCCACAAATTTTCTAGATTTCATTGTGTTCTTTGTTAACCGTGTAATTCTTTGGTATGATCTAAGCCCTTAGCTAACCCATGCATTTCGATACTGTAAGCATCTTTGTATAAAATAATTTGGTTCTGAGTTTATCCTATGATTTAGGTATTTACTGAGTTCTACGTAGCCTTAAAACAAAAAGAGATTATTAGAATGGCACTGTTATTTTTCTTCTCTTCTCAGTAATGTCATCACCAGAATTTTTATTTAAGTTTAACTTATGTTTTACTCAGGTGACCAGACCACCTCAAATTCCTTGTCTATGTATAGCTATGCTTGAGTAACAATATGTCCTGGGTTGAGGTTCCACCTCGTACCCGAGTCCGCCAGTTCACTCCTCGTTAGTTCATGAATGACGAAATTTCAATAAATTGATTATTTGTCTTTAGTTATGCTACTATATCGTTATTCTAATAGATCAATTATTTGTTACTGTCTTTTCCTGTTTATATAACTACAACGTAATTTTATTCAATACAGTGTAGTTCTCCATCAATATTACTATTTATGAAGTAAGGTAATCACTATTATTAATGTAAATTCATAACATGGTTCCCACTGTACATACACAACACAGTTGCTACTGTATTAATTTTGACACAAATATTACTGTATCTTCCTTGTAGCTTTTCATTTTCATAGTCATAATTACTAAACTCAAAACACATTATAGGTTTTACATACAATTCATAGAACTCGAACATGACTTACTAAATTCATAAATATTTACAAGTCTCTTTCTTTTCAAAACATGTCTTTCACAGGATCATTGTTCTTACCTCTAGTAAATTAACCCCTGTGTATAAACTAGATAACATCATTCATGTTTTTAAATTCACTAAAATGCACAGATATTTATCTATTATGCAATTCATTGTTGAGGTCCTCCCAACCTTCAAGAGAGGTGATTACGTTATCATCTTGCCCCCGTGCTCCACTCCTGAGAGGTATGGATTGACAGTCGTTTCTACTGTGACCTCATGACTCTTAGTCCAGTCAGTACCAGAAATTTCTCAGGAACGCTAAGCGATTTCCACTAGTCTCTACCTGCTCAGGAAATTCTCCACTCTCTTCCTGAGTCCATGAACAGAACCTCTATTATTCACTGGGATAAGTCTCTTATCCTCAGAGGAGCACGTAACTGTTCAAACTGTCCAACCACCCTTTTTTTTTTACTTTTTATGAAACTGCTTTCCATAACCAATTTTATTTTCCAAATGATAAAACAAATAAATTTTTCCAGAATAATAATTGTTTTAGTCTTTTCTTTTAAAAAATAACTAAAATGTCATTTTACTAGTTAACAACTAGTTAATGTCAAATCCAGCTGTTAGATCTTAATCGAGACGATTTAGTTACGAAAATTAAATCATATGAGTCATATTTTCAATACAAAGTGGTGGAGATTAACATGAGATAATTTATATGGAGGTTGTTGCTCGTTCACCAGTAAAACAAATGTTCTTACTGAGATTTACATTCACTATGGGTTGCAGAGTAACACACACTTGTTTTCACTCTCCCACAAAAATACAAAGGAGTATGCTTCCTCAACACCCAGAGTTCACACGGAGTTGCAGAGAGTCCTCTTTTCAATACAGAGTAGCAGAGATTTTCACACAGAGTTGCAGAGAGTCCTCTTTTCAATATAGAGTGGCGAAGATTAACAAGAGATAATTTATATGGAGGTTGTCGCTCCTTTACTAGTAAAACAAATGTTCTTATTGAGATTTACATTCACTAAGGGTTGTTGAGTAACACACACTGTTGTTTTCACTGGCCCACCAAAATTCTTTCCCCCATTCTCTCCTCTTGTCTTTCGAGACTTACATCCGCCACAAATCATTCAACCTATTCTTGCTTGTTAATTAAAAAAATATGTATCTAAGACATTAATACATGACAAAAAAAAATAATAGTTTAATGTGTTGCTAAATGGGGTGTGAAGTAAATAACACTTGCAGAATAAATGCTTGTCAATAAACTTTTACTAACCATGCATTAAATTTCTATTTGGCTTTAATAGTTTATTCAGGGAGTTGTCTACCCAGCTTACAGAATAGCGCGGATGGGTTTTTTATAAAAAAAATTCAAAAAATCAAGTAGTTGGAGTGTTAAAATTGTATTTTTGATAGTTAAAATTGTTAAAGAATGTAATCTCAACCACGCTAGGTGTCAAATCCGTTTGTCCAAGTGTCCCAGTTTAGTTTAAGTCAGTCCAGTTTATCTCCAGTTATTTATTGCCGATGTTTCCAATGTAATCTATTTAACCATTTCGTAATCTTGAGAAGAGCAACTCTCTGCTCCAGTTCGTTTTCATTGTTTCAATTCCTTTCATGGTATCAGAGCCAGCGTGCATAAGTCTCCCTGGAGAGCAGCAACAGAGCTACGAAAGAGCGGAAGAGAAAAACAGCTGATTGGCGCGACTGTGAGTTGATTGGCGCTGGAATACACGCCATACCCGCGCCATTTTCGATGCCTTACACGCTTTTTGAGAAAGGCGCGACTGTATACACTCGGGACCGCGCCACTCCGCAAGCATAAATAATTGTTTTTGAGAAAGGCGCGACTGTTTCAATCGGGACCGCGCCACTCTGCCAGCAAAAATAACGCATGAAAGGTCAACGCATATATGCATGAAGCTGTGGAGCGTATGCGTTAAGCTAAGAGCAAATGAGTTAAGGTGATTTTTTTGTTAAGCGTGAAGGTATAAAGGAGTTTAATATTCAAACGATTTAGTTTGAAAAAGGCTCATACGTTAATTGAATAGAGCTCCTTTAGAAATGCTTTTTGAAGTGTAGATTTTAAAAGAAGGGAAAGGCATAAAAACGTGTGGTGATAGTGAGTTTAAAAAGGTAAAGCCTTTTTTATAAAGAGTGTTTTTATTTAAGCATTTGGTGAAAGTGAAGTTTTTTTAAGGAAGAATTTTTTTTAAGAAGCATCTTAAAAGAAAGGGGTTTTCATGGAAAACTTTTTTGAAAAGTTAACAAGGAAGAAGTCTATTCTTAAATGGGATTTTTAATTCTTTTCTGGTGAATTTTTTAAAAGAGCATCTCTGAAAGGATTTTAAAGCATGTGCTGAAGAATTTTAAAATAATTTTTTTTAAAAACTTAAAGCTATGATGTGAGATGAAAGTGAAAGTTTACAGGAAATTCTTTGAGGAAGAATTTTTAGAAGGAGAAGTGAACTTGCATAAGACTCGTTCAAGAGCAGCAAATTTTTTGGAGAAGTGAAGTTGCATAAGACTCATTCAAGAGCAGCAAATTTTTTTGAAGAAGCAAGCTATTGATGAATATGTAAACTCGTTTGTTTGTGGAAGTTTGACAACGAGGACATGGGAAAAGCCAAGAGGCTAAAGCAGAAGCAGATTATGTTCGAGATCTTTCTAGATCTGGAAATCAAGAGGCAAAAAGACGCCTATGCATTAAGATGCATAAAAGAATCTGTCGATGACAGCATTCTTCCCTTAATCTCAGAAGCCAAGACAGCCAAGGAGGCATGGGATACCCTTGAGAGATGTTTTGGTACAAGGGGGAGCATTGAAGCAAAGGGGAGCTTTGAAGATGAAGATGAAGGTGGATCTGTAGCAGCAAATCTACAGCCAGATGAAGAGTCAGGAGAAGCAGAGAAGCAGCATGAAGATGCTCGTGAACCCCACTGTGCATGGCCACAAGTGGATGAAGAGAATCCAGCAACAGAGATTGCTGACGAAGTTTTAATGATACCAGCAACAGAGCTTGCTGATGAAATGGTAAATCCAATAATTGATATGGCTGATGTAAACTTTGATAATGAAATTTTTGCTAATGATGATTGGTTCCAGATGATGCAACAAAAATATGATATCGACATGATGTTATTTGGCGAGATTACCCCACTTCAGTTAGTGGAAGACAACCTGTTTGCAGAAGCACAGGTCGGTGAAGAAGAGGCAGAGAAAAAGACAGAGACAGAGATAGAGGAAGATGCAGCAAAGGAAGAGCAACAGCAGAAAGCTCTCATTGCAGAGAAGAAGGAAGAAACAAAGAAAGAATCAGAGACAAAAGTAAAGAAAGAAGGCTGCAAAGGGAATGCAGAAACAGAGATTGAGGCAGAGGCAGAAAAGGAAAAACAACAGAAGAAAGCTCTCACTGCAGAGCAAAAAGACCAGAACCAATGTTGTTCTGAAAATAATTTTTATTCTAACATTGATTTCAAGTGTGCAGGTATACAGATTGATTATGAAGAAGAGTTAAAGTTTATTGAAACATGGCTTGCAACACCATGTCTAGTTGGGGTCTACACAGAAGTTGTAGATATGAATGTTGAAGACGACATGCATGACGAACATGTCAATGAAATTTTCATGCATTGGAGTTTTGAAGAGATAAGATATTGTTCTAATCTTATGTTGCAGCAGATTGATGATGAAAGACACACTACAGAGGACAATATCTGGCAGCAGCCCACATACAAGTCAATTTTTGAAGAAGTCCAGGACATGCTTACACAACCTGGAACAATAGAAGACCTGCACCAGCAAATGAAGAAACAAAGTTCTCAAAGATACAACAAAACGAAAAATCTAAAACAATTTAGAGGCTACAGAATATGGAAGAAGAGAAGAAGAAAACTAAATCTAGTTGAAGTCATTTTTTTTGTAAACCTCGCTGAGACATAGACCAGCAGGTATCTTAATTAAATTTTTTTATGTGGCTGATATTAAAGAGGAGTGTTAAAGAATGTAATCTCAACCACGCTAGGTGTGAAATCCGTTTGTCCAAGTGTCCCAGTTTAGTTTAAGTCAGTCCAGTTTATCTCCAGTTATTTATTGCCGATGTTTCCAATGTAATCTATTTAACCATTTCGTAATCTTGAGAAGAGCAACTCTCTGCTCCAGTTCGTTTTCATTGTTTCAATTCTTGTCAAAAATGGATTCAGCACTATCAAAAATTCTCAAGGCACCCAAAACACTGAAGTTTAACAACTGTAAACAGGATTCTGATAAATTTTGATAAATCTTTGTTGAAATTTGTCAAAATCTTTATCAAATTCTGAGTTATTCTGTGAATTTTTTAAAATAAGACTTTATTCGGTTGCCGAATAAGTTATGTACACTAAAGAATAAGACTTTATTCTGTTGCTATGTACTCTTGTTCACAACCACTTCATTTATGCGATGTATTTCCTGCAAATGTACTCTTGTTCCCTGCAAACTAAATCCGAGATACAATTCTTGTCAGAAAATTTTAATGCGATTAATTTTGCAACCCAACCTTGCGGACACTCTTAACTAAACTCTGAATTAGGCTAGTAAGGTACTTAATGACCTCCGAGCCTCCGCGAGCTTTCATTTTCTGCCTCTCAACGGAGGTGGTCCTGCCAGAATAGCCGCCCTTAAAGTCAAACACCCAAAACCTGAGATAAGAAGGTAAATAGAGCTCCAGGCCCCTCATATCTTCCAATTGGTCGGCAGCTAATTTATAAGTTACAGGTGCGTAACGAGATCTACTCTTTCGTTCTATCATATCATTTACAATGAAGTTGTCACTAATTACATCAGTTATTACGGATAATACGTGCATTTCGGTATACTAATTCTGATCCAGAGCGTATCTGAAACTGTAATTTATATGTTTATTTTACTATAAATAAATAATAGTATTATAATCATGTTTATTTATAGGCTAAGATTATTTTTGATAAAGTGGAAGTGAATTTTTATGGTTAAAAATTTTGTTATATATTTCATAATCTTTGTTGCAATATTGATTTCACTAGCCTTTTAAGATGTCAAAATTATAGTGAGCTTTGGAGGCTTCTCTCCAAGCTTTTTGAGTATAGGTATAAAATCTCAAATCAAACTAAATAACTCTTTTTTTAGGTCCGATAGACCAAAGATTGGTCTGAGTGGACGTTAACCACCATCATCATCATCATCATTATCATTAATTAATTTTATAATAATAATAACAATAATTAAAAATAAAATGGTAATTTAGTTTATTTTTTATGTTTTTAATTTCAGCCATATTTAATGCGTAAGTGTGTTGATGCCTATCATAAATAGATAAAACATGGGTACTGCACTAATGTGTTTAATTCTGTGATTATTTTAATTTTAATTTTGACAATTTCAAATGTATCATAAACTAAGTTATTAAGTATTTTGATACTTACCATAATTTGGTGCATATGAGAGATTTAATTTATATAGTTGTTGATTTAATTAATTTAGTAAAATTTAATATTTTTATAAATCATGAAAATGTAAAAATTAAGTGATAAATATTTTGATACTTGTCTTAGATCAATGTCTATCAAATTTATCAACCATTTAATTTATATGACTACACTAATTAATATTATTGTTATTAATATTTAATCATAACAAAATTTTATTACTATTAACTATCTTTAATCAATAATTAAAAAATTAAAATAAATGAGATTATTTAGGGTGGTAGGTAGAATGGTTGTTATCTCTCCAACTAAAATTCAATTTTGTGTCACTCATAATATTGTTCTAATAACTTTTTTTTTCAAAATATTGTTATAATAATCCCACTAAATCTTAGAAGTTCGACACAAATCCATTTTAGGTTTTTAGTCAAATCCATTATCTCCTCCACCTAGGTTCAATATTGTTTTAATAACAGTGTAATAATCCACTAAATCTTAGAAGTTAGACACGGATCCATTTCAAGTTTTTAATCATTTGTGAGTAATAATATTTGAGAGTGTAAGCTTCTCTGATCCATATCTAGTTTAATCAGAAATCTTCCAGAAAATCACATAATCAATTGAAAAACTATAAGTTTCAAACTACTGAATGTAATTCATCATCAAAAAAATAGTGATTGTAGTGATTTACATTCATCAATAAATAAATTTCAGAGAAACAATCTAACTAAATCATAACTTCATGTATAAATATGTCACTAAATAAATTTCAGAAACACAATCCAATTAAATCATAACTTCAACTAAAAATATATCACTATAGTAATCCAACTAAAAATATATCATTGTAGTAATCCAACTAAATCTTAAAAGTTTAACCCAAATCCATTTTTTGTTTTTAATTAATTCCTTCCATCCAAATACATCTGCCTTGGCGTTCCACAGATAAATGGTGCGGATATGCATTCCCTACTTTTATATTTTAGAATTTAAGTCCACAACTCCCAATTAAATTCCATGATCCCGCCATGGTGCGGATATGCATTCGCCAGCTTATTGTCCATACCGTGGACGTGGACATATGCATGTCCATAGAGCAGCTGACAGAGCCATAAAGAATCCGGGAACCGGCAGAAATATTCATATGATGAAATATTCAAAACAGGACGCAGCACTACTGTCAACATAGTTATCGATGCTCCATGTGCCGAACTTCAGTGAAGTTAGTGAAGGCATTAAATATCAAACAATTTCACAGAAAAGATATTGTGCCACCACAAATACCCACAGAGGAGGTTAATGCTCGACTTCAATGAGATTGGTGAGGAGGTTAAATGTCAAGACAATTTTAATGCTACAACGAAAATCCACCGTAGGGAGAACCGATAAGAGTATCATCTGCAGAAGTCTAATATAATTTGTTCGATCGAAAATACCAAAGTAGGTTTTTTTTTTTTTTTTTTTCAATTTCAATTGAAGAAATCGCTCTTAAAGCAATTCTCAATTCTCAGGCATACATAAACTTTGGTTATACATAATCCTGGCCGAGATTGACCAAACCAGGTTGTTATGGCGAGTTTCAACATGTCACCCCTGCTCTCTGCTCCATTTTCAAATGAAGTAAACTCCTTCACAAGGAACTCTTTTGGGCAATACGAAGGCTTGCGACGAATCGAGCCAGCTATGCATTCTGAAAGAGTTTTTCATAAACTGAGAGCTGGAACGTTACTTATACTTGCAATTTGTTATGCTTTCGTTTGTGGGTGATCAATACAGTGGAATTAAAATTTTGGGTCGTGTCTGCAGGTTGTAGAAATGGCAAAACCAGGGCTATAATGGCGTCGGCTCCCAAACGAGAAAAGGATCCGAAGAAGAGGATTGTTATAACGGGAATGGGACTCGTCTCTGTTTTCGGGAACGACGTCGATACGTTTTATGATAAGCTTTTGGAGGGAGAGAGCGGTATTGGATTCATAGATCGATTCGATGCCTCGAGTTATAGTGTTAGATTTGCAGGGCAAATACGTGGGTTTTCTGCAAATGGGTACATTGATGCGAAGAACGACCGCCGGCTTGACGATTGCTGGAGATACGGTTTGGTCAGTGGGAAGATTGCTCTTCAAAACGCTCATCTCGGCCAGCAACAGTTGGAGAAGGTATTTATACTTTTTCATGAAACTTACGCACTTATATTGAAATTTCTTATTATTAATTTCTGAATAGTTTTCACTGTATTTATTTTTATTTCATGAAAGGACTTATATTGAAATTTCTTATTCTTAATTTCTGAATAGCTTTCACTCTTTGCTGTAAAATTTTATGAAAAGTTTGCATTTTTAGATATGAGAATAATTTCTTTGCTGTAAAATTTTATGAAAAGTTTGCATTTTTAGATATGAGAATAATTTAAAATTTAATGGTGATTATTTGAAAATTATGAGTATTTTTTTTATAAGAAGAAATTTATTTTTCAATTCAAGAACAGAGTGAGATTGTTGATAGAGTCTATCCAACAAATATATGAGGAGAAGTCAGTATAGGAAATTGAAAAACATTCAAAACTTTGAATAGAAATATTGTATTAAAAGTTTCACCTTGCTTTTTTTGCTTTTTTATTAGTAATTTTAATAGTTATTTTCTTCCACATTCATTCTTGTAATTTCATGAAGCCTTAGGAAGCTTCCTATCATAACATAAGGTATGTATATATAGATTGAGGAAATTTCAACCAATGAAAACTCCAGTAAGAAAAGCCTGAGATCCTAAAACATTGCTTTTGCATTGGGTTTTGACTTCATTAGCTTAAATTTCAAGTTCATATGACCTTTTGCTATGGATTGTTATGCATCAGTGCCAATAGATGCTAGAGAAGTGGGATTTATATGACCTTTTAGTTAGAATTCTTAACATTTAACCTTCACAATTCTTTAGCCTATGAGACAATAGGAGATGATAGATTTATGTGACATTGCAATTTGTCATTCCAACCTTATTAAATCATGATTTTGGGATCTCGTGATTACTTATTTTGATTTTTTTTTGTTTTGTGATTATGATCTTAAAAAATCTAATTTATTAGTTATTCATTGTTTTACAACTAAATTCGTTTATGTTGTTATTCAAATCATTTCAAAAAAATGAAAAATTACTTATCAAATATCTTTTTTATCATCAATTATAAATCCCTATTTGTAATTTACATGAATGTGAGTGAATACTTTATTCATTGTATAAATATTTATTAAAATCAATGCAATATACTAATAGACTAATAATATCAATGCAATGTTCCTACAAAAATTATAAATGAACCCAAAACTATATCCTATTGTATAATAGGCATGTGGCACAACCCACTAATTTTTAGCAATGATTTCTAATATTTTGGAAATTATATTAATGGAATTTCTATTTTTAGGTAGATATGTTATGTTTTTTTAATATATTTCAATCCCCTGTACATATTGTTTCCTTGACATCATTTGATAAATATATAGATTTATATTGATTCCAACTTGTCATTTTGTCCATCATATTTTATTTCCCTTTTTCTCTTATAGTACGAAATATTTATAACAACTACCACGACACGTGATAATACAATCAACATGATATCTCTTCGATGCAATTATTCAATGTCGTAGATGTTTTGCAAAATATAAAATAATAAAATTTATTCATTGTACAAACATGGAATTCAATGCACTGCAATAATATTAAACATTGAAATTAATGCAAACTACACGGATAACAACGCAATGAACAATTTAGTTGAAAATTATTGATTTTATGAAACACTAAAAATCCAAGCTCCTAGACTCAATAGAGGCTAGATAAATGGAATGCATATGACTTCTTGGTTCATATTCTCAACATGTGGACATCTACAATTAGAGAAATTGGGATAATATGACCATTTGCTTCATGATTATAGTTCTATTATCTTGTGATTTGGAACTCATGTAAGCATTTTTCTTTAATTATTTTATTGAGATCACAATCTCAAACTATCTAATTGAGTAGTTATCCATTGGTCCACTAATAAAGTTTTAATAAAGTTTTTTTTAAGTGAGAAGTGTTGTCCCTCCCATTCTTTCTAATTCGGAGAGGATATTTTCATGTAGCCTATATTACAAACTTTAAAATAAATCTGTTATAGTAAGATAAATGTAACAAATAATTTGGTAAAAAATTATCAACTATATAAACATTGCAATCTATACAATATAATGAAATAATTGTAACAAATAATTTGGTAAAAAATTATCAATTATATAAACATTGCAATCTATACAATATAATGAAATTATTGTAGTAAAAAACGTATTTTGTGAGGAGATTCATATATCAAAAAGAAATATAAAATTAATTATAAATGTTAACTATTAAAAAACAATGATACATATACAACTTGAAAGGGGGGCAACAGAGTATAAGGAAGAGATGGCAAGAAGGGTTAAATCTATGATTATGGGGAAGAGCTTACAAGGAAAGTTGGATCCTAAAATTTTCAAGTCTAATAAAAAAATCTTAGGCGATAAGGTGAGCTTGTCTTTCTAGGTCCAAAAGATAAGGATTTCTAATTTAAATTTCAATGGTAATGAAAAGATAGGTGAAGTATGGGTGATGAAGTTAATGCTTCCATCATTCTAACTAGTGAAGTTATTTAAGTCACACAAATGGTTCTTCATTGTCTTTGATTGGGATCATAAGGTTTTAGAGAAGTGTTTTTTCAAAAAACTTTAAACCTTAACCCGTAATGCGTAAATTAATTATGGTGTCTCAGTGTAGGGTTTATTGGTCAAGAGCTTGATTTTTTTTCAAGAAAATGACAGAGAAAGAAGGATTTGGGTGTGTAAAGGATAATGAGGCTAATGAGTAATTGATGTTGGTAGTTTCTCAAGTGCATACAAGAATAAAATTCCCCTATATTAAAGGTGTTATATGAGGTTGTGAGTAGGGTTATTGAAAATGTTGATGACAAAGAAGTTTCCTTGGTTGAAGACATTTGGTCTCTATTAGAAGTGCCATTGGTTTTGAATGTTGATCCCCAACTCCCAATGAATGAAGAAATTTGCAGTATTGGTTATCTTTTAGCTCCATTTGATAGTATTTCTATAAAGGAGGCTAATTTTGATCGGGATTTGGGGGAATAAAGTAGCTTGGCCCTCTTTAATAGAAGTCCCTTTAAAGTCTAAGAAGAGGATGAATAGTAGTAACATCTTCAAATGGTTCCTCAATAGGTTATTTTTCTAAAGAGGAATTTCATCATGCTTAGTTTGGATAGGATATGGACGCAGGTTCCACAGGATCTAGTGAGTAGTATTTTAAGCCAAAGAAATTAGTTAAGGAAGGAGGGGTTAAGGAAGATATAGGAGGGATTGATTTAGACCATATTAATGAAACTGATACATATTTTGTTGAGAGGAAAATATTATTTCATTATGAATAACATCAAGTTATAATCGATATTCCAGGAGGAAAGAAGAATCCTATTAATGGGGCACTTACAATAGGATAGATCCTCGCTAACATAATATCTTATATGATTAGGTATATGGTAAGTCAGGTAAGTATATTACCCTAATTATATTTTAGTTAAATTATAGTATAAATAATAAATATGTGCACTTGGGGTTATACCTCCCCATTAGAACCATGAGGGTAATAAACCAACCCAAGGGAAATAGGGGTGACTCAATAAATATTTATTCTATTTGAGTTGAAAAGTGTCTAATTCCTAAAGCATTATTTTTATTTTGTCATATATGCCCATGTGTTTTATTTCAAACGTTTATGAGTCAGCCTGTATTCTTTATGAGTCAGCCTTGTTCACTCAATATTTGGGGGAAAACTATTGATTTATTTTACCATTCACATATGTGGTAGATCGAATGATGGTTGTGTGGAATGTTAGTACTGTATTTTACATGTTTCCATGGAAGATAGATAGCTTCCAGATATATTCTGTCTAGAGAGGCCATGATTGAGTTATGGGTAAAATTTAGAGTTGAGGTTCTTTCCTCTCCAACAATTGAAATTTCTTGCTAGATATTGTTGCAACAATAGAGGGAAGTGTGATAGCCCAAGAAACTATTTAGTAGTGAAGGATATCCATTACTTGTGTTGAGAAAGGCCAAGGGGAAATAAATACTAGTGAATGTGAAGGTTGCTTTAAAAGAAATGAGGAAAATAATATTTCGCTCTAGATGAGATATATAGATGAGGGCTTGATTCAGGAAACAATAGTCATGGCCAATATAATTTCCTTTGTTTCATTATCTAGAATCAGGGTGGCACTTGCTAGAGCTGGTGCCCATGGTTGGGAGGAAAAATAATCACCAAATGATTTTTCCTCAAGTGAAACTCATAATAAGTAATAATCAGGACTTATTGCTTATATTTTGATGCCTGATGATTGTAATTGTTGGTGTAAATGAGTAATAGGTGCCTATTTGGTGATGGTACATGACTAGAAAGTAATGTTGTATTAAGAATATAATTTTGGGTTGTTTGAAATTTATTTATATGATGATTGTAAGGGTTGTTACAACCATATTTGTAATCTAGAGTAACTAATTATGTTTCTCCTTTGTAAATTAATATTCAATTATATACAATATATAATGCATGTTGCGCATATCTAATAAGAGGCCAAAAATGATGAAATATATGTAATTGTTATACATGGAAATTAATTGTACATGGATGTTTTCATAACATCTCATTTATTAACTATAGTAATTAATGTATAATAAACGATTATCAAGATTTAAACCATTGAATGTGTTTGTGAGAAATTAAATAATTTGGCATGTTGAAGGTTAATTCCACTACTGTATTTTTAATTACATATTGATTCAATGTAATAATATTTATTATGACTTAATCAAGTATTTGGATATGTTATAAATAGATATCAAAGCTATAGGTTAAATTAATAATGTTAGTATGGACTAGAATCAATATCTACTAGAAACAAATCATAGTTTGCATACAAAGACTTTGATAAAAATCCTCAATGTAAATTGGGTAAAACCATATGCTAGATCAATGGGATCAATATTATGGATAAATCTACCTCAATATTGATATGGATGGTAATATTTTGCAAGGTTTCTCGCTCAACATGTTTTTCAAATGTGTGGAAAGTTAACTACACAATGGTAGTTGTAGTTGCAAGTTTTATGTTTTGATAATTGCTAAGGAAGATAGAGAGTATAAAGCCCCATAAAGAAAATATTTTTGGCTTTGAAATGCCTAGATTGTGCTTTAGACAAATTATATGAGCTCATTATGGAAACATTATCATGTGTAGTGAGAGGTTGCAAATTTGGCTCCATGGTAAAATGGGAAAATTATAAAAATCTATGAAATTGTAATTTTTATCAAATGACAAAAGTTTGAATTGATAAATATTGAGCATAGCATTTATTTTGAATTGATAAATATTGGGCATAGCATTCATTGGGAGTTTAATTTTTGGATGAGCTACAAATGGCCTAAACTAAGTTTGAAAATTTTAGATAGACAGTGGAGATCCTCACTATATTTGAGATTGTGAAGGATTTGAAATTTTGGAGATGTTGTCAATAAAAAAGAATTAATCATGTGGGTGAGATCAACAAATGATACATTCACACATAATTCAAGCACTACGGGGATTCATAGTTTTGAAAATGTCGTAAATGGTGGATTTTTCTTTTTGATAGATGAGATCAACAGTCGTTCTTTTACCATGAGGTTGGAGTTTATTGGGGTTTTAATAATTTGGAATTGTCATGAACAATTAAGATCTTTTCAAATAGATAAATCTAAAAAGGATATCTTATTGGGGGGGTTTGTAAAGTTTAGAGGTGATAGACTTAAATTTGTTGGGAAATTTTAGCGCATTTTAAAATTGGAGATGTATTGTCCACATATCATTACAATGTTGGGAGATTTTAGAGAAATGAAGAGATTAAAATGGCACAAATAAAAAATATCCAATTAGAGAGAGCCATGAAAAACCTATATCAGTTCATGACTAATGGGCTAAATGTATGGAGGAGAGAAAAGCAAGTTTTGTGAGTGGTCACGGTTATAATAAGAAATCTAATCCACATTACAAATCATATCACGAAACATGGGAAAGAGCCATAGATGCAAGATAATGAAATGGTAGAGTCAATGGGTTCCATATGGACTACAAGTCCACATAAAAAAATTCACATGTCATGCAAAAGTCAACAAAAGAAACGTCTTAGAGAAAATTTGGTTTTTTGGCCATAGCAGAGACATATGAACCTAGATGTACATGAAAGTTTAAGTGCAAGTCATAGGGTTGAAGACTATAAAAGTGTTAATGAAGATAATATGTTGATTCAACTCTAGAATTCCAAAACATGGAAATTAGTGGTTTTCAAAGAGTGAGGGTACTCACTTATAGGGTCTCATTTGGGTATGAAATTTTGACAATGTAGAATAGAAGCATACACAAATAAACCTAACCTAGTTAGATTTTTTGTTAGATTCCAAGGGGTTTGACTTGCAAGTTTAAAATATGAAAATTTCCATGATTATAAGTGTGATTGGAATATTAGATCATTAAGAAGAAGATATTTGAGTGTTCACAATTAGAAGTAATATTTGCACACGATTCAAAGGTTTCCTATTTCTCCCTATATTTTCTTTTACAAATGGAATAAGTAGTTTCATTAGTGAGAAAAATGTGGAAAATGGGAAAAATGATAACTTTTGAGAGATATAAAGTTTATCTCATAGCTTGGAATTGAGCATGATTATATTCATTAGATGGGTAAAGTACTTGAGAATGGAGAGGGAGGAAAAGGCTAGAGAGAGGGAAAATTGTAAAAGAATTTAGCTAAAATGTTATTTTCTGGATTGGATGTTCAAATAAGGGGTTGAGCGATGATTTTATAGGAATATAATAAATTCACTTTTGTTGTTTCATTTCTTAGAGAAATGGTGGAACTTGCTCGAGATGGTGTCTATTGTTGAGGGGAAAATAAATTAAATAACAGAGCAATGAAACAAAAATATTGGAAACTGAAAATAATCATAAGATAATAGAGACACAAATATATGTGGTTCACCTAATTTTGGCTACATCCATGAAGAAACAACTAGTCCTTCATTTTATATTATCCAACAATCTGAAGGGATATAACCTAAAACAAATCTGTTGTAATTTCCTCTTCGCTTTCACACTGTCTCATGTGTTTTTTTTATGTGATGATGGTTATGGTTTTTCATAGGGGATATGATGATGGCTATGGTGGAATGCTTATGCTTAAAAGTATGCATGCTCTCATGAAAGATATGTTTTTGTCACAGTTGTTTTTTTTCCCTCCTATATAGGCCATGCTCGAGTTAAGGATAAATGTTACGATTAAGATTCCCTAGTCTAAAATAATTGAAATATCCTTTCTAGTGCAACTTGCATCATTAAAGAGAAGTGGGTTAATGTGAGGGATAATTTAGTAGTGAAGGGAGTCAAATTCGTTGTGTTCGAGAGAGGGGGTGAGGGGAGGCAAAGTGTAGAGAGTGGAGAAATTGTAAAAGAATTTGGATAAAATTTTACTTTCGGGATTAAATGTTTAAATAAGTGGTTGAGTGAGGATCCTATAGCCATATCCAATAAATTAAATCTTGTTGTTTCATTTCTTGGAGTATGGGCGGAACCTGCTCGAGCTGGTGTCTTTGGTTGAGAGGAAAATGTTAGAAATTAAATAACAGAGAAATGAAAAATAAATATTGGAAACACTAAAAAGCATAAAAAAAGAGAGACATAAATATTCATGGTTTACTTTGTTTGGGATATGTCCATGGAGAAACAACCAATCATTCCTTTTATACTATCCAACAATATGAACGGATACAACCTATAGCAAATACACTATAACTTCATCTTCACTCTCACACAATCTCCTCTCTTTTTCTCACACAAAATGATACACAGTCCCAATAAAATTCCCTCATATAAACAAAATGTTTCTTTCTAGGTTGAAAACCCTAAATTAACATAACTTCTACTATAATATATTCTGCCTAATGAATGACCCAAATTGGCTACGAAACTACAATATTTTACAAGGAAAATTTTCTCTAAATCTTTCTTTCGGGAGTGTTGCCCCCAACCCTCGCCAAGGGGGGATAAATGTGTAGAAATTTGCTGAATAATGATTAATTATCCACCGAGACTATCCTGATCACATACAATTCGAATTTACACGCAACACATAATCTCTTCCACTCAGATCATCAAACATGCGGAAATAAAATCAAGCGATAACACATCAAATCATCATACACATTAACACAGTATGTATGGGGAAAGCTTATAGTTGAAAACCCCGCAGCTATTGTGTATATTATAATGGAGAAATCATGTAACAAACTCAGTACAATACTCCTCACAAGTACTCAGTACTTTCTCATAAAGTCACACACAAACTAGCTTGGTTTTGAACAGGTTACTGGTTCAAAACTCACCACCAATTGCCTTGCCTCTATTGCGCAATCCAGGCCTGTCTATATAGAGATCCAAGGTTCGAATCTCCTTGGCTTGACAGCGCAATCATCATGGGAAATTCCTCCAAGTGTGGTGCAAATCTCATGCACAACTGATGTCGCCACTGATAGCTAACTCCACCTTTCATCTACCTCTTTCACTGGTCTCCACTGAACTGATCATGCACTGTAGTGAACTGATGTGTTCTTGAGTTGAATAATGAGTTACTAATTAATGAATTAAATAATATTTAATTCACTCCACTCATAACTAATTGATTGGCTAGTTAAACTAATCTCAATCAGTTCAACTAAAATAAACAGAACACAACTCCACTATCTGTCTCATTAACTCCTCCAAACTTCTGCCACTGAAGTCCAACTGAAGTCAACCATACATGATGCCATCAAACCCTTGGGAATAGCGTAATTCCTCTGTCAGATGCATGAGCCACTTCCAAGGCTCGAACTGAAGTGCTCCAAGAGAGTAAACTAAAGTTTATAGTCTAAATATTATTAAGGGTAAATAATATTTGACTTCCCTATTTTTAGGAGAGGCAGTCTAAAAATAGACTTCGACCTCTTCGACCTATAGGTCACAAAAATAGAGTCCCATCTATTTTTACCAACATGACCAATGCTCCAAGAATCTCATACTGGAATCCCGGACCATGCTCCATATGTCTAAAAATAGACATAGTCTAAAAATAGACTTTGCGCCAGAATTTTCCTGCGGGCCCACTTAGTGAAGGCGACTTCATTTCACTAAGCTCCATCATCTTGCTGCATTTCCAACACTCCCTCTCAGCAAGATATGGATTATCTGCAACCCCTATCCTGCCTCTGTGGAATTCGAACTTGCTCCTGGTGAGCGCCTTCGTCAGGATGTCGGCATCCTGATCCTCCGTGGGAACATATGAAAGCATCATGATTCTCCGCTGAACACAATCTCTGATATGATGGTACCTGATGTCGATGTGTTTGGATCTATCATGAAATAATGGATTAGCTGAGAGTTTAATGCAACTCTGGTTATCACAATAAATCACTGTAGGCTCCAAATGCAACACGAACAATCCAACGAGGATCTTCCTCATCCAAATAGCCTCGCATGCAGCCAAGCTTGCTGCCATGTACTCGGCCTCTGCTGAACTGAGTGCCACGGATCTCTGCTTCCTGTTGTACCAGGAAACTGCTGTCGACCCAATGCTGAAAACTCCTCCGGATGTGCTCTTCCGGTCCGTTGGGCTCCCTGCCCAATCTGCATCAGTGAAGCCAGAAAGCTTCGCTCCATCCTCCTGTCTGTACCATAGACCATATCCCGATGTGCCTCTAATATAGCGCAATACATGCTTGCCTGCCTTCCAAAAGAGCTTGGTAGGCTTAACCATAGCTTGCGAAAGATGGTTAACAGCATAGCATATATCGGGTTGTGTATTGACCAGATACATAAGCGACCCCACCAACTGTCGATAGACAGTGGCATCCACTACCTCCGCTGAAGTAGCATCCTCCTTCCTCCAACCACCAGGAAGAGGAGTGTCAACGGGCTTGCAGCCTTGCATGTTGAACCTCTCCAGAATCTCCCGGGCATACTTGCCCTGAGAAACAAACAGTCCTCCGCTGCGCTGCCAAATCTCCAATCCCAGGAAATAATGAAGGATGCCCAAGTCCTTTATCTCAAACTCTCGTGCAAGATCCTCCTTGCATGAAAGTATCAACTGCTCATCGCCAGTCAAAATCAGATCATCTACATACAGTACGATGATCAACAGCTTCCCCTCCACCACAATCTGGTACAGGTTTGGATCCGCCTCACTCTTGGAGAATCCAAGCCGGGTGAAGTAGCTGTCTATCCGAGTGTACCAAGCACGAGGTGCTTGCTTCAGCCCATACAGTGCTCTCTTGAGTCGGCACACATGCGACTCACTGCTGAAGATCTCAAAACCTTCAGGCTGCTCTATGTACACCTCTTCCTCAATAACTCCATTGAGGAACGCGGTCTTCACATCCATCTGATGAATGTGCCACCCCATCTGCGCTGAGAGAGCAAGGATCGTCCGTATGGAAGAGTACCTTGCGACAGGTGCAAAAGTCTCCTCATAGTCAATCCCCTCGATGTGTGAGAAGCCACGGGCGACAAATCTCGCCTTGTACTTCTCCACACTCCCGTCAGCCGCCTGCTTCACCTTGTAGATCCATCGCGAACCTACAACTGATTTCCCAACCGGTCTTGGGACAATCTCCCATGCACTGTTCCTGATGATAGAATCATATTCTTCGATCATGGCATCAACCCATGCGGGTTCCTCCACGACTTCCTCAAAAGAGGATGGCTCCGTCACAACACATTGACTCACAAGAGCCATGTATCCAGTGTACCGATCCGGTGACTGTCTCTGTCTGCGCTGTGCTGTGGGTGGTCCTACAACCTTCTCTGCATCCCGAGCCAGTCGCTCAGCTTCTGTAGTGCGCATGCGCCCTCTGATGGTTGGCGCTGCCTGGGTGGTTTCTTCCACCTCCCGAACCTCCTCTTGTGGCTGATCCACATCCGGAAGCTCCTCCTTAGGAACTAACAGCTCCTCATCTGCATGCAAGTGTAGCTCCCTCTCAAGCGAACACTGCATGGCTTTCTCCTCCTGAAATTTTATATCCCGTCGCACAACAGTCTTGCGACTGTCTGGCACATACACCCGATAGTTATGAGGTGTATCAGTGTACCCCACAAATATTCCAACCTCGGCAGTTGGATCCAGCTTCCTTCTCGCATCCTTCGTCACATGCATGTAGACAGAAGAACCAAAAATCCGCAAATGGGAAATATCAGGCCTCTTGCCAGAATAAGCCTCCTACGGTGTACTCATGCCAAGAACCTTGTGAGGACAACAGTTCTGCACATAAACTGTTGTATTGCATGCCTCAGCCCACAAGTGAAGGGGTAGGCCCTGATCATGCAACATCGCCCGTGCAGCACCCACGATCGTTTTGTTCTTCCGCTCAGCCACCCCGTTCTGCTGTGGGTTATGGGGTGCGATGAGCTCTCTCCGAATCCCTTCTGCGCTGCAGAACTCCTTGAATTCAGCCGAGATGAATTCACCACCGTTATCACTCCTTAGAACAATCACCTTCTTCCCCGACTCCTTCTCGACCAGTGCTTTAAACTCACAGAACTTCGCGAATGTATCGCTCTTCTTCTGCATGAAGAAGATCCAGCACTTTCGAGAGAAATCATCAACAAAGATCACATAATACTTGTGCTTTGATGTCGAAGCAACTGAGAAAGGACCACACACGTCTTGTGAACTCTCTCAAGGATCGTCGTGGCGTGACTATCCTTCTCGTGAAAGGTGGCTTTCACATACTTCCCCAAGGTACACCCCTTGCCGATGCGGCTTCACGCAAGAGTGCCCAGCAAGGCTTGATGAAAATACAACTGTGAGAATCTTCAAAGCTCCATGGTGAAGATGGCCCAATCTCCTGTGCCATAGTTCGCCCTCATCATCCCGGCTCACCACTTCTCCCGCCTTGCATGCCATAGCTGCGCAGTCATCTACCTGCAACTGATAAAGGTTCTGAGTTCGAACCCCTATCTTACGGGTCTCTCCAGTAGTCTTACTGCGCAGGAAGGCTTTTCCTTCGCTGAAGACCACATCATACCCCTTATCCTCCAACATCGCTACTGAAATCAGGTTCTTCTTCAATCCAGGTACATGCATGACATCCTTTAAGACAAAGGGTTTACCGGACTCCCTCTGAAAGGATACGGTACCGATACCAGTCGCACTGTATCTACCGTCATCGCCCATCTCGATGTGCATACCCAAATCCTTGTCCTCCAGATCTGAGAACAACTCCCGATCTCCCGTCATATGAAATGACGCTCCGCTGTCCAAGAACCACACCGATCCCATCACACTTGAAACCAAGCATGCAATCAGTGAAAAGTCAAGCTCGAACTGTGAAGCCAAAGCTTCTCCATCTGCAGATCTTCCCGCTGCTTGTTCTTCTTCTTCTTTGGACAATTTGTAGCATAATGTCCGTGATCATGGCAGTGAAAACACTTCACTTTCGCCATATCCTGCTTCTTGCCCTTAGCTCCAGAATGAGAGGTTTTCTTACCCTTCCCTTTCTTAGCTTTGGACACCAAAGCGCAGTTTTCTTCATCAGCTCCTTTTGATGAAGATCCATCTCGAGTAGTCCTCCTTATCTCCTCCTGCATGAGATCCGCCCAAAGGCGCTCCCATCCCGGCAGCTTCTCCCGACCATTGACACTATCTTGATATGAGTGCCAAGCCTTCGGAAGACCAGGGAGAGCCAGGTCGACCATGTCCTCGTCTTCGACAGTCACCCCCACACTTCCCAGCTCATCTCTGCACTGAGTGAACTTCGTGAGGTATTTGGCGATACTGTCGCCTTTCTCCATCTTGATGTTCCTGAGCTTATCTTTGAGCGCCGGCTTCCTTTGGTCGCTCTTACTCTGGAATAGATCCGTCAAAGCTTTCCACATTAAATATGGAGTAGCCTTTCCATGCAGGCTGGATACAATATGATCCTTGACGCCCTCCAACAGGATCCTTCGACACTTCGCCATCTTCTTTTGCCATGCATCGACTTCGGCTGCATCAGTGGGCTTTTGGACATCCGTATCTATGAACTCCTTCAGACCATTATCTTCTAATACTGCCTCCATGCGATCCTTCCATGCAACATAATTCGAACTGCCTTCAAGAGCATATTCGAGTCGCAAACCGTTGAAAGACATTTTCAACACCGGCACCAAGAAAACAAAACTGCTGGCAAAATTTCGAATTCCACTTCAAAGCTCAACCGCTCTAGATCTGTGAGAACAAATTATTTCTAGCACAGAGATTGACTGCAAGGGGCATTTACCAGACCTTTCACTTTCCGAAGAAAGATGAATCCTGAGGCTACCTGGCCCGCATGCAGACTCTGTCTACCGAAATAAGTTTGTAATCACTGTGATGATCAATCTCTGCTTCAATAGCTCTGATACCATGTAGAAATTTGCTGAATAATGATTAATTATCCACCGAGACTATCCTGATCACATATAATTCGAATTTATATGCAACACATAATCTCTTCCACTCAGATCAACTCAGATCATCAAACATGCGGAAATAAAATCAAGCGATAACACATCAAATCATCATACACATTAACACAGTATGTATGGGGAAAGCTTATAGCTGAAAACCCCGCAGCTATTGTGTATATTATAATGGAGAAATCATGTAACAAACTCGGTACAATACTCCTCACAAGTACTCAGTACTTTCTCATAAAGTTACACACAAACTAGCTTGGTTTTGAACAGGTTACTGGTTCAAAACTCACCACTAATTGCCTTGCCTCTATTGCGCAATCATGGCCTGTCTAAATAGAGATCCAAGGTTCGAATCTCCTTAGCTTGACAGTGCAATCATCATGGGAAATTCCTCCAAGTGTGGTGCAAATCTCATGCACAACTGATGTCGCCACTGATAGCTAACTCCACCCTTTCATCTACCTCTTTCACTGGTCTCCACTGAACTGATCATGAACTGTAGTGAACCGATGTGTTCTTGAGTTGAATAATGAGTTACTAATTAATGAATTAAATAATATTTAATTCACTCCACTCATAACTAATTGATTAGCTAGTTAAACTAATCTCAACCAGTTCAACTAAAATAAACAGAACACAACTCCACTAGCCGTCTCATTAACTCCACCAAACTTCTGCCACTGAAGTCCTAACTGAAGTCAACCATGCATGATGCCATCAAACCCTAGGAATAGCGTAATTCCTCTGTCAGATGCATGAGCCACTTCCAAGGCTCGAACTGAAGTGCTCCAAGAGAGTAAACTGAAGTTTATAGTCTAAATATTATTAAGCGTAAATAATATTTGACTTCCCTATTTTAAGGAGAGGCAGTCTAAAAATAGACTTCGACCTATCGACCTATAGGTCAAAAAAAGAGTCCCATCTATTTTTACCAACATGACCAATACTCCAAGAATAACATACTGCAACCCCTGGACCATGCTCCATATGTCTAAAAATAGACATAGTCTAAAAATAGACTTTGCGCCAATATTTGCCTGCGGGCCCACTTAGTGAAGCAGGATTTCATTTCACTAAATCTACCATCTTACTTCATTTTCAACAATGACACGCACCCCCCCCCCCCCCCCCCCCCCCTTGGACCGCCTAGTAGTAGTAGTGGGGGGTAGGTTCCCTCACACCTCCCTGTCAAGGAATGGGATCCAAACATGGCTAAAACAAGGCCTATAAATCAAGAAGATAATCAAGCTTCACACCCAACATAAAAATGCTTCCCTAAAGCTATTTACCAAAGTGCAACTCATAAAAATTAATTTTTTCATATTATTAATTATATTTCGACAACTAATTCTTGTGGGTTCCATTGCGAATGAATTATATACAATTTCGTAAAATTATAAAAATAAAATAAAAATATTAGCTCAGGAATTGGGTTATTTGGTAGTTAATTATATATTGATAGGAAAGTTTGTTACAACCATATATATAATTTATAGGGAATAATGATACCTCCATTTTATAAATGAATCTTTAAATATGTACCATTAATATAATAATCTTTCTGGTATGTTCATGTAATTATCCATGTATCAACTATAATCATTCATATATAATCAAAAACTAGGTTTCAATTTCATGGGTAATTGAATGGACAATTTTAATTTCAATATTATATTTCTATTTGCCTATGAATTTTATGTAATAATGTTAATTACAAATTATTTAAGTTACTAGGTATATAACATTTAGGATTCATAAATATTTTTTTTTGTCTCATAACTAAAGGGGGTTGACCAATCCTTAGAAAAAGTTGGCTTTGGCTCGTTTGGTTGATAATTTCATGGTGTTACTTATGATAGAGTTAATAATTTCACCTTATGTTGAATTTCTTGTTAGTTTTCGTTGGGTTGAACTAATCAACTCATTGTCATATCACTTAGCTTCATTTTTCTTAATATCTCTATTAAAATAGACATTGATATTAATGTGAATATTAACTAAGAACTATTATGAACTTAATATCACTTGGCTTTATTTTTCTTCAAACATATAGTTTCTTATTTGCATTGCATAATAATGTTAATATCTCTTTATTAAGACAAATATCGTCATTAATCCCTTTATTAATTGAAAACCATTATGAACTACAATCAAATTATAATATTTGAATATAAACATTATATATTTAAGTTTAACTTCAATTATTTAAAATTATATATTTAATGATTTTAAAATTACTTATATTACTTTTATTTAAATTATATAATTTATATTAACATAAAATTAAATGCTAGATATCATTAGGAATGAGTCCATAGTTCCTTCGATGGGGTGTTATGACAGAGGGAGAAGGGTTTGGGGAAATGTGTCCACCACCTTAGTTAGTAATTGTGCATAAATGAGGAAAGGACACACCTAGTGTCTCGCATGCATGAGCATGCATTCCTCCAGTTGGTGGAGCTACTATGTAATGGCAGGGATGGGTGGAAATTTATTTTTTAAAGGTTAGGTTTTGAGAGAGATGACTCATGCGACACCATGGAATTTTCTGAATTCAAGGTCATTTTGTGGTGAGGTTCTGGTGCACTGGGACGCATCGATATGGCATAAGGGAAAGGGATTTATCGAGCTGCTCCAATTTGGAAACCATTAGTGAAAGGTGTTTTCTTGTCATAGTCTCGCTGGAAGATGGTGGCTTTCAATCGAAGGTATTTGATGTCATTTTAAGTTAGTAAGTTATATGAGCACTTACTAGTCTTGTCTTGGTTACATTCAAATTTATTACCTAGTCGTTTTGAGAGTGTCTATTTCTTAGCTTCAGTGTCTCAGTCCCTAGGTGTGTGTTCTGTTTTGGGGGTTGGGGAAATTTTTGAGTCTGTAAAAGTGGTTTGGCATCAACCATTAGGTTTGTCTCTTCTCTTTGGAGTGGGTAGATGGTTTTTTTTGCTAAGTGTGGCTTGGGTAGTTTTAATTGTTGGGATAATCAAGTGAAATGGGTTGGGTTTGGTTAACTATATGTAGGCTCTAGAACATAGAAGCTTCTGGGGGTTGGGGTGGTGTAGTGTGTGCTCAATGGTTAAGGGGATAGAGTGTCTGGAAGAGGAATTGTTGTCTTCATCCCTCTCTAGTGTTTCTTTATCAAAATTAGGTCATTTATGTGGTGCTTCTACGACGAGGTTATTTGTTAGTATCCTAGTTTTACTATGGAAGGGACGAGTCAATATTTTTGTCGTTTTGTAGGAAGACACCTCACCTGTAGATAAATTGAGGAACCCTCCCGTGACTCTACAATGCCTCCAAGGTAGAGTGGGAAGAGTAAGAGGGGAGGAGGCGGCATATCTCATCCCAGGTAGCATGGGGAAAATATATTTTACCATGACCCTATGGTGAGTTATTTTAATGCTATTCCACCTGAGACTCATTAGGAGATTCGCGAACTTGGGATAAAAGTTGGGGAAGAGAGATAGTCCCTATAAGACTCAGAACTGTTGGAAGGGATGTCTAGTTGGATGGCAGACCCTGGGCACACTAGGGGAAGGCATAAAAAATATTTATTGTTGATTCGTGGACATGTGTTCCTGAGGTTTACTTATGGTTTCCAGTGTTGGTATTTGAATTTTTCTTTGTTGTCTTTAGCTCTAAGTGTATGGTGCAATGTGTATGCTATAATTTTTTGGTGGAATGAATGCTTATTAGGTCGACAATGGTAGTGTCTCATCCTACCAGTCTTTTGCATTATTTCTATAGTTTGGTGGATCTTTTTTGTGGTGTTTTTGTTATTTATTTATGTGTTCCTAGGGGACTATGAGGGCGGGCTTTAGTTTCAGGTGCCCTTTTGTAACCCGGTCTCTTTTATATGGTTTTAACTTGTGTGTGGTGGCATCTAGGCGTGTTATGGAAGCAAGGTATATGGTTTTTAGTCTCGATAGTATTTGTAGATCTTCATGGTGGCCAAGGTCGAGCTTTGGGTTTTGTTTCTCCCTCTAGGTGTGAGTTGTTTTCGATGTAATCAATTTTTTTTGAAGTAATATAAAGTATTTTAATTAAAAAAAATAAACATGAATCCACAGTAAGCATCAACACACTTATTTGATTTCGTGATGCATCTTACAATGCCAAAATTTTAAAATATAGAAAATAAAAAATAATAACTTTTCTCTAAATTATTATTATTTATTGAAAAAAAAATTAACACTTGAGCTAAACCTATATACATTTAGGAAAAAAAATGTAAAAAGAAAAATATAACAACAAAACAATAAATAACAAGTATTGTTAGATGCAGTGGAGTCCATATATATATATATATATATATATATATATATATATATATATATATATATCCCATGCAACACAATATTCATATTCTTGTGCATAACTTTCATATTTACAACAATAAGTAAGCTAAACCATAATGCTAAGTCCTTATAATAAAAAGAAAAGTAACAATTATCTATAAATGTAATAAGCTAAACCATAATGCTAACTCCTTATAATAAAAAGAAAAATAACAATTATCTATAAATGTAATAAAATATAAAAAATTACGATTTAAAAGTTGACATTGGATTTGTATCTAATATTAAGCTTAGTAATTATGTAGAATGATGTTATTTTCTTTAAGCACTTTTTTCTGGCAAGACATATCAAACAAATAAATACAAACCAATAAAATGGTAATTAAAAGCCCACTTGGAACCCCAAATCCTTTGCATCAGTTGCCATGAATTAGATTTTACCTATATAATTACAAACATAACACATAAAAGTCATATTTTCATATGTTAAAATATTTTCATATTTTCATAAGTTTTAAAAAAAGAAAGTTATTTAAAAAAATATTTTTTTGAGTTTTTATTAAATTTTAAAATTTAAATTCAAATTAAAATTATTTTAATTTAATATAAAAAAATAATCCTAAAGAAAATTATTTTAGAAAATTGTTTTTAAATTTTTTATCAAATTCCAAAATATTTTCAAATCTAAATTCAAATTAAATTCACTCAAATTTAACATAAAAAAATAATTATATCAAATCACATAAGTGGTTTCCAAGTAAATGAACACTCTTGGAATAAGAAGGCACAAGTTTGTAATAGTTACAGTCAGACCCACTGGGTTAATACACAAATTATTCCTTGGGCACTTTACCTATTTATACATGACTTATAAGTTTATACATATTATTGGCGAAATGAAAAAGAACCATATTCTAATTTATAGCTATTCCCATGAGATTAGATCAGGTATGGGATAGCCAACAGAACGTGAAAAAAAAAAATCAGTTTCTCTTTTCACAGAGAGAAATGCATCATATAGCCAAGTTAGTAACAAATTTGGAATAGTGAGCAAATTTATGGATGATTACCAATATTGTTTAATGACACTTATTTATTGGAAGTATTAACATGTCAAAACGTAAAGCATGACAGTATATGTTGGCCTTGAATATTCTCGACATTTCATTTCAAACTTCAAAGAGTTTATAGGTTGACGCATCATAGTATACATTGGTCTTGAATATCGCCGACATTTCATAGCTAGGAAGGCTGGAATAAGACATCAATTTTTTTTGGTTCGGTTACAAATTAATTTTTCTAATTATAATAAATAATTTTTTTAATTATAATAATAATTGTGATAGTAGTAGTAGTAGTGGGGGTAGGTTCCCTCACACCTCCTTGTCAAGGAATGGGATCCAAACATGGCTAAAACAAGGCCTATAAATCAAGAAGATAATCAAGCTTCACACCCAACATAAAAATGCTTCCCTAAAGTTATTTACCCAAGTGCAACTCATAAAAATTAATTTTTTCATATTATTAATTATATTTCGACAACTAATTTTTGTGGGTTCCATTGCGAATGAATTATATACAATTTGGTAAAATTATAAAAATAAAATAAAAATATTAGCCTATATATTGATAGGAAAGTTTGTTACAACCATATATATAATTTATAGGGAATAATGATACCTCCATTTTATAAATTAATCTTTAAATATGTACCATTAATATAATAATCTTTCTGGTATGTTCATGTAATTATCCATGTATCAACTATAATCATTCATATATAATCAAAAACTAGGTTTCAATTTCATGGGTAATTGAATGGACAATTTTAATTTCAATATTATATTTCTATTTGCCTATGAATTTTATGTAATAATGTTAATTACAAATTATTTAAGTTACTAGGTATATTACATTTAGGATTCATAAATATTTTTTTTTGTCTCATAACTAAAGGGGGTTGACCAATCCTTAGAAAAAGTTGGCTTTGGCTCGTTTGGTTGATAATTTCATGGTGTTACTTATGATAGAGTTAATAATTTCACCTTATGTTGAATTTCTTGTTAGTTTTCGTTGGGTTGAACTAATCAACTCATTGTCATATCACTTAGCTTCATTTTTCTTAATATCTATATTAAAATAAACATTGATATTAATGTGAATATTAACTAAGAACTATTATGACCTTAATATCACTTGGCTTTATTTTTCTTCAAATATATAGTTTCTTATTTGCATTGCATAATAATGTTAATATCTCTTTAGTAAGACAAATATCGTCATTAATCCCTTTATTAATTGAAAACCATTATGAACTACAATTATTTAAAATTATATATTTAATGATTTTAAAATTACTTATATTACTTTTATTTAAATTATATAATTTATATTAGCATAAAATTAAATGCTAGATATCATTAGGAATGAGTCCATAGTTCCTTCGATGGGGTGTTATGACAGAGGGAGAAGGGTTTGGGGAAATGCGCCCACCACCTGAGTTAGTAATTGTGCATAAATGAGGAAAGGACACACCTAGTGTCTCGCATGCATGAGCATGCATTCCTCCAGTTGGTGGAGTTACTATGTAATGGCAGGGATGGGTGGAAATTTATTTTTTAAAGGTTAGGTTTTGAGAGAGATGACTCATGCGACACCATGGAATTTTCTGAATTCAAGGTCATTTTGTGGTGAGGTTCTGGTGCACTGGGACACATCGATATGGCCTAAGGGAAAGGGATTTATCGAGCTGCTCCAATTTGGAAACCATTAGTGAAAGGTGTTTTCTTTTCATAGTCTCGCTGGAAGATGGTGGCTTTCAATCGAAGGTATTTGATGTCGTTTTAAGTTAGTAAGTTATATGAGCACTTACTAGTCTTGTCTTGGTTACATTCAAATTTATTACCTAGTCGTTTTGAGAGTGTCTATTTCTTGGCTTCAGTGTCTCAGTCCCTAGGTGTGTGTTCTGTTTTGGGGGTTGGGGAAATTTTTGAGTCTGTAAAAGTGGTTTGGCATCAACCATTAGGTCTGTCTCTTCTCTTTGGAGTGGGTAGATGGTTTTTTTTGCTAAGTGTGGCTTGGGTAGTTTTAATTGTTAGGATAATCAAGTGAAATGGGCCGGGTTTGGTTAACTATATGTAGGCTCTAGAACATAGAAGCTTCTGGGGGTTGGGGTGGTGTAGTGTGTGCTCAATGGTTAAGGGGATAGAGTGTCTGGAAGAGGCATTGTTGTCTTCATCCCTCTCTAGTGTTTCTTTATCAAAATTAGGTCATTTATGTGGTGCTTCTACGATGAGGTTATTTGTTAGTATCCTAGTTTTACTATGGAAGGGACGAGTCAATATTTTTGTCCTTTTGTAGGAAGACACCTCACCTATAGATAAATTGAGGAACCCTCCCGTGACTCTACAATGCCTCCAAGGTAGAGTGGGAAGAGTAAGAGGGGAGGAGGCAGCATATCTCATCCCATGTAGCATGGGGAAAATATATTTTACCATGACCCTATGGTGAGTTATTTTAATGCTATTCCACCTGAGACTCATCAGGAGATTCGCGAACTTGGGATAAAAGTTGGGGAAGAGAGATAGTCCCTATAAGACTCAGAACTGTTGGAAGAGATGTCTAGTTGGATGGCAGACCCTGGGCACACTAGGGGAAGGCATAAACAATATCTATTGTTGATTCGTGGACATGTGTTCCTGAGGTTTACTTATGGTTTCCAGTGTTGGTATTTGAATTTTTCTTTGTTGTCTTTAGCTATAAGTGTATGGTGCAATGTGTATGCTATAATTTTTTGGTGGAATGAATGCTTATTAGGTCGACAATGGTAGTGTCTCATCCTACCAGTCTTTTGCATTATTTCTATAGTTTGGTGGATCTTTTTTTGTGGTGTTTTTGTTATTTATTTATGTGTTCCTAGGGGACTATGAGGGCGGGCATTAGTTTCAGGTGCCCTTTTGTAACCCGGTCTCTTTTATATGGTTTTAACTTGTGTGTGGTGGCATCTAGGCGTGTTATGGAAGCAAGGTATATGGTTTTTAGTCTCGATAGTATTTGTATATCTTCATGGTGGCCAAGGTGGAGCTTTGGGTTTTGTTTCTCCCTCTAGGTGTGAGTTGTTTTCGATGTAATCAATTTTTTTTGAAGTAATATAAAGTATTTTAATTTAAAAAAATAAACATGAATCCATAGTAAGCATCAACACACTTATTTGATTTTGTGATGCATCTCACAATGCCAAAATTTTAAAAAATAAAAAATAAAAAAAATTACTTTTCTCTAAATTATTATTATTTATTGAAAAAAAATTAACACTTGAGCTAAACCTATATACATTTAGGAAAAAAAATGTAAAAAGAAAAATATAACAACAAAACAATAAATAACAAGTATTGTTAGATGCAGTGGAGTCCATATATATATATATATATATATATATATATATATATATATATATATATATCCCATGCAACACAATATTCATATTCTTGTGCATAACTTTCATATTTACAACAATAAGTAAGCTAAACCATAATGCTAACTCCTTATAATAAAAAGAAAAGTAACAATTATCTATAAATGTAATAAGCTAAACCATAATGCTAACTCCTTATAATAAAAAGAAAAATAACAATTATCTATAAATGTAATAAAATATAAAAAAATACGATTTAAAAGTTTGACATTGGATTTGTATCTAATATTAAGCTTAGTAATTATGTAGAATGATGTTATTTTCTTTAAGCACTTTTTTTTTGGCAAGACATATCAAACAAATAAATACAAACCAATAAAATGGTAATTAAAAGCCCACTTGGAACCCCAAATCCTTTGCATCAGTTGCCATGAATTAGATTTTACCTATATAATTACAAACATAACACATAAAAGTAATATTTTCATATGTTGTACACACAATAGAAAAGCAATATAGAATAACCCTATGGAACACCTCACCTATATTAGTAATACTAATTTAAGATCATTGTCTCCATTTTGATGCTCAATATTGAATTTCTGAAATCCAATTAGTAAACTGCAGTATTCGTTCGAGGATATCGGCAATTCAACATGAGAAAAAATAAAAAGAAAGTTATTTAAAAAAATATTTTTTTGAGTTTTTATTAAATTTTAAAATTTAAATTCAAATTAAAATTATTTTAATTTAATATAAAAAAATAATCCTAAAGAAAATTATTTTAGAAAATTGTTTTTAAGTTTTTTTATCAAATTCCAAAATATTTTCAAATCTAAATTCAAATTAAATTCACTCAAATTTAACATAAAAAAATAATTATATCAAATCACATAAGTGGTTCCCTAGTAAATGAACACTCTTGGAATAAGAAGGCACAAGTTTGTAATAGTTACAGTCAGACCCACTGGGTTAATACACAAATTATTCCTTGGGCACTTTACCTATTTATACATGACTTATAAGTTTATACATATTATTGGCGAAATGAAAAAGAACCATATTCTAATTTATAGCTATTCCCATGAGATTAGATCAGGTATGGGATAGCCAACAGAACGTGAGAAAAAAAAAATCAGTTTCTCTTTTCATAGAGAGAAATGCATCATATAGCCAAGTTAGTAACAAATTTGGAATAGTGAGCAAATTTATGGATGATTACCAATATTGTTTAATGACACTTATTTACGTAAAGCGTGATAGTATATGTTGGCCTTGAATATTCTCGACATTTCATTTCAAACTTCAAAGAGTTCATTTATATTATCCATTCTTTCCTATATTATAGATGAATTATAGATCTATCTGTCTAAATACTAAACCATTTACGGATCCTTATAATCTTTATTCTTGTGGAGAGAGCTCATTACAATTCATCATTTAATTTCAAGTTAAACCCAATTTATAAATGATCTCTCAACGCAATAAACCATTTATGCATCCTCAGTGCTCACAATCTTCATGCTGGTGGAAAGTGCTCATCACAATGCATCATTTAATTTCAGTGAACATGAAACATACAAAATGAAGCATTCCCTGCCCGCTTTGATCCAGATGTAAACTGTCCATGATTTTTTTTTAATTATATTGAATTTCAAGGTTGCAGAACTCTGAAACTTATTGCTACATATATAATTGATTTGTCTGAAGTTAGATATTCATTTTTGAGTTTCTCAATCTTGGATCAGTTAATATTAACAAAGATATTCCATGCTACGCTGAACAGGTAGACAAGAGCCGCGCAGGCGTGGTGTTGGGAAGCGGGATTGGTGGTGTTACAACCTACTCTGCTGGAATGGAGGGTCTTGTGCGGAAGGGCTACCAGAGGATCACGCCATTTTTCATTCCTTATACCATTACAAACATGGGATCTGCAATGTTGGCAATTGATACCGGATTTATGGGTCCAACTTATTCGATTTCGACAGCATGTGCAACTGGAAATTACTGTTTATATGCAGCTGCAAACCATATTCGCAGAGGTGAAGCAAACATCATGCTTGCAGGTGGCACAGATGCTATGATTGTGCCCTCAATGGTTGGTGGATTTATTTCCCTTAGGGCTCTTTCACAGCGGAATCATGACCCGCAGACAGCATCAAGACCGTGGGACAAAGATCGTGATGGATTTGTCATGGGTGAAGGTGCTGGCGTGCTGGTGAGCTTAACCTTAATTCAACAGCCATGTACTTTGTTTTCAATGTTAATGATTGCAAAAAGTATAACATAAACAATACTCATCACAGTGAAGCCTCAGATTTCCAATGAACTGCTACCCTGATCATTGATCACATTGACTAATCTGAATGATTTAGCCTGTTGGGATAAAATGGTTACCAATGCTTTCAGTTCCAAGGAACTGTGTATCTGCATTACATAGCCCATTTTATGAAATACCTTTTTCAAATATCATTTCTTATGGCAAATTTGGGCTTGACTTAGATACAAATGATATTTAAAATATTTTCTCCAAAACCAGGTTATGGAAAGTCTTGAACATGCAATAAAACGAGGAGCTCCCATAGTAGCCGAGTACCTTGGTGGGGCTGTCACTTGTGATGCTTTCCACATGACCGATCCACACTCTGATGGGCTTGGAGTTTCAATGTGCATTCAGAAAGCTCTGGAAGATGCAGGAATTTCCCCAGAAGAGGTAAGTGCTTTTGATTTTTTAATCAAGGTTTATTAGTGGTGTAGAATTGTTACAGTTTCAATATTTTATTGAAACTTTCCAGGCTTAATGACCAATTATCGCATCCTCAATAACAATGCAGGTCAACTATATCAATGCTCATGCAACCTCAACTCGGGCAGGAGATCTGGCAGAGATTAAAGCTATCAATAAGGTTTTTAAGGATACTTCTAGCATCAAAATGAATGGAACAAAGGTGAAGAATTCACTGGAGATTAATAATTTTCTGCGCTTAAGAATGTTGCTATGCCATCCATATCTGTTTCTGACATTAAATACGGCTTACTTTTCCAGTCTATGATTGGACATACTTTTGGTGCTGCCGGTGCAGTGGAAGCAATTACGACCATAAAGGCTATCACTACCGGTTGGCTTCATCCCACAATAAATCAGTTTGTAAGTTGCTTTCGGTCATTGCAGTTTGTTTGTGTTTTTTGCAAATAAGCAGATGAAAATGACCTACAATTTACATGCTGAGACTCTTGGCAGAATACGGAGCCTGATGTTACTATTGACACGGTGCCAAATGTAAAGAAGCAGCATGAAGTACATGTTGGTAAGTAAATTTCATTAAATTTAGAGTATATCATAAATTTTCCGGAGAATTATGAGACTGATCTTGGTAACATAGCTTGTGGTTAATCTCACTGAATTCGTTGGCATAATCAAACACTGCAATGCTTACACCTAATATAAATTATGTGCTTGTTTCCATTATTAAAGCCAGACACCTAATATAAATTATGTGCTCGTTCCATTATTAAAGCCAGACGACCTAATATAAATTATGTGCTTGTTTCCATTATTAAAGCCAGCGTTGTTATTTGGAATTTATTGTTCCCTCTTGGCATTACATTACTATCTGACGATTTCAATAAAGTTGGCACGTTGTTGATCTATGAGTTGTCGCTAGTATACCAATCACTTTCTTTCAAGTGGTTCTTGCTAGCATATCATTAATGATATCCAGCTTTTAGATATATTCTTTATTGTTGTAGGATTGAGAATGTGAAGTTTTATTGATCAAAGAAAGTTACATTCACCTGCCTTTTTATCTTCTTTGCCATTACTGTGTGGGTAGTTGAGATTTTGTAACATTTTTGTGTTTATTTAACAATTTAGATTAAGTTTAATTTTAGGTGAACTTTTTTTAATTTCAAGAGTTTTTGCTTTGAGGTAAAAGTGAGAAGGAAGATCATTAAAATACCAAAATATAATTTGTTTATTATTTACAAAATGTTAAATGGGTTATTTTGAGTGGTTGGGTAGAATGATTGGTATTTAGTTATGTGTTATTAATATGACTATGAGAATGAGAAAATATTGATATAATAACTGCATAAAAATATTATTTTGATCTTCACTCTCTCACTTTTAAACTCTTAGAGAATAATTTCTCTTGAAAAATAAAATAAAATTAAACAATAAAAAATAATCTAACATAAACTAAATAATATGAATTTAACAAGTTAATAACATACTCTCAAAGTAGCCATAATTGTATCTTAATTACATAACAAGGATAAGACAAGGACAAATTTAATTTTGTAGATTTATGTCCTTTTTTTTTGTCGATCAAAGGCTGTATTATATTATCATATACAGTAGGATTCGTGTTGGCCGTATTACATTCAGTCAACTCAGAAGACATGCATTGCCTTTAAGAACTTGGGTGCTTGCCAAGGCATTCGAAGCTCTTGGTTATTTTCCGCACAAAATTACAAAAAAAACATACTGAAACTATCATCATGGGGGTGGGTGTAGGGGGTAGGCGGAGGAGCCATGAAGAGATGATTCGGTTGGTGCATATGGTAGCTGATGTGATCCACTTGGGTCTCAAGGGCTCGAAGGTGGTCTTGGGAGTGCCTCAGTAAACGACGCAGACTCTCAAGAACCTCAAGGGTCTCCGTCTGCAGGTTTTGAACAACATTAATGTAGGCCACTAATTCATTGTGATCATCGTACCTTTGTTCACGCATAGTGTCTAGATTGAGTTGGATCTGCTGGAGCTGAGCAGAAATGGAGTCAAGGGAGGTCGGAGCCTCAATCTGGCTTGGTGATTGGGCCGGAGAAATGGCCATGGCCGCTGTTGATTTTTGGCTCTCTGTAGACTCTGAGTGGGAGCTCGAGTCCCCAAGTACCTCGTGATTGTCCATGCCACGTCCAAGACTACTATGTCGAGCCCGACCACGTTCGCGCGACATGTAGTCACCCTCCTCTTCCACTCGTTGTGTTACGCTGCAGCACTAAGTTACCCAAGTTCCAGCAGCCCGTGAAACCCACTCTCCACCCCTGCATCCTCGGTTGAGATTGTCACTGGTCACACCCCGAGTCTCATAGACGATAGACACACGATCGCCACCTGTCTCCATACTGTCGTCAAAGGAGGTGCAGAAACTCCACCACCCACAAATTTAAATTGTAGGAGAGGTTGAATATTCCGTGAGCCCAAGGCAGAACCACCCTTGGGCTCGACCAAGTATGAATTGTTGCTGCGTAGTCCGCCAATTTTGATCAGGCACTCAAACGAGTACCAGAACTGCGCGTCCTCCACACTAAATTCACCTCCACCACCCTCGTCTGCCTCCTGGTGCAGCATGCTCGTTCCCGTGTCGTTGCAAGGATGCCTCCCAACTACCAACCTAGTGCCACGATTAACCGACATACATGTCACCCTCCTCGTCTCAAGCCAGGGCTTAAGAGCCATTGCACAGTCCAAAGCATCAACCTTCACCATCGCCCGATGAAACCAAATGCCTTGAACGACGTCCGTCCCACTCTTAACATTCATCTTACCTGTCATAGGAACACCTGTCCCAAGACACGCATGGAAGGGTGGCGAGTCAACAGGCACGGGACCAAGTGAGCCTTAACTACCCACCTCCCACTTGTCATGAGAGATGTCTTTATGTATTAAATTTAGCTAATAATTAAAAACTTATCTAATTTTATATTAATAAAATTATTATTTTATATCTTGTACATTTGTATTAATTTTTTTAAAATTATATATAATTAAGTTAATCAATATTTAAAATTAATGTTTAGATATTCATGAATTTTATAAATTTATATCTATTATATAATTAATATTTAAGATTTCTATATTTTTAATAATTATTAATATTGAAGATTTCCATATTTTTAATAATTAATTAAATATACACTAGATACATAGATAAATTCATTTTTAATAAAAATAAATAAAATTTTAATTTAATTATTATTATAAATTTTACATTAAATTTAACATTTTAAAATAATCTTTATTTAGTGGGATAAAAAAATTCTATTTTCTAATACTTTAATACTTTAATTATTATATACTTTAAATCTATATATTTTATATTATGAAAGAGGTGTTTGTGTTGCAGGATCCTATGGATCCGTGGCAGCTTATTTCGAGAAATGGCTGTCAGAGCGGGGTATGGTTCTCGCCCCTCCTCGATCCCTTTGTCTGTAGAGTGGTCCAGGCGGAGAAGCTCACCTACATGCGGATAGTGGAGTAATTGTTTCAGATTTTGTTGGTCTGCATTTTGCTGGCCATAGTGGGAACCTTGAGTTGGGGAAGTTATATATATATATATAAAAGTTAATTAAATTTATTTATAAATTTTGTAAATAAATTTAGGTATTGTTTAGAAATTTATAGTTGTTATATATTTAATGTTTAAGATTTATAATAATTTAATAATTAACATCATATAATGATGTTCATATAGTCTTAACTCTTCCTCTGAAGAAGATGCCTATAATACGGCGGAGGGTCAAAATGATTTGCCTGTTCCTGATTCTTTCATTCCGGCTAATATTGCAAGTCATCCTTCTGTTTCTAAGAATCTTTATAGAGTTCTTAAGCCTGTCTCAAAGCGGGACGTTGCCCCTCCCCGTTCTACTCAAATTGGCTCTGACGGTCCGGTTTCGTGCCCTTCCTTTGCTCCTCTTGCACCATCCTTTCCTGTTAATAATGATATCACCCTGCCCGCCAATGGTACATCACGTAACCCCGAGAAGCAACCATTAAGTCGTCATGAAGTTGGCCAATGTAGCTCTATGGTTCCTATTCGGCCGGAGAGGAAGTTTTCCTCGTCTCATGACCCCCCCTTATTTAAACCAAAAGGATCTGATGGGAGGCGTCCTTCTTATTTTCAAAGTGGTAGATTTATTGAGGAGTGTGAAGATCAGGAACCTGGATATATGGGGGGCGAGCGACCTTTAGATCATGTTCGAAGCTTGCTTGATGACAGCGAGGAGGATGGGAATCTTTCTGGGTCGCCACATGGCACTCCGGGTTTTAATAAGTCCATAAATCTATCTGACTCTTCGAGGAATTCCATTGGGAGCGACTTGGACTTTATTCTGAGAAATTCCAATATGGACTTGGCCGCATTGACGGTATTTGACAAGCCTATCCCTTCTAGAGCTAAGCATTCTCCTACTTTATCTGATGCATTAAAATCCATCAAAAAGAAGGCTAAAGAAGCATGTGGTAGGAAGAAGGAGAAAATTAAGCCTATTTCTCTGTTCTTGGATGTCGAAGCAGGACATATAGATGACCAATATCACATCAATGGGGGGTCTTCCAACAATTCCAGGGCACTTAGAGCGTGTAACCCTTCCTCGGGTTCACCATGAATCAAGTCATTTCATTAAATATTAGGGGTTTAGGTGATGACCCCAAATATCATTGCCTGAGGGAGCTTCTGCTCTCTAAGAATCCGTTCATTTTTTTTGCTCAGGAGACTATGTCTGAAAGATCTAAGGCTATTAATTTGTTTTTAAGAATCAAGAGAAACTGGAATGTTGCAGCTACAAGTTCAAATGGACGATCGGGAGGTTGTTTGGTTATGTGGAATCCTTATCACGCATCTTTTAAAGCATTCAGTTTTTTTGGAGGTATTTTGTTGCATGGACGATTCAGAGGTATGGAACAGACCTTCAATCTCATTAATCTTTATGCGCCATATGCAAATAGAAGGTCATTCTGGGACAGAATGGAGTTGTCTGGTGTATTTTCTCTTCCAAATCTTATTATCATGGGTGATTTTAACTCTATCCTTAACGCTGATGAAGCATGGGGAAATAGGGCCCGTCTGGACCCCTTGGCTGGTCATCTAAATGACATTTTTCTTACTCATGGGTTGATGGACATTAGGCCGCACCCTCTGGTGCCTACGTGGTCCAATAGAAGGGCGGGCGAATTCTACATTGCGAAAAGGTTGGATAGAGTGGTGGTCAAAAATTCTATTTTTGACATTTTAGGTGGTCCTAATTCTCATGTCATTGCATGTGACGTATCTGATCATTATCCTATTTCTCTCTCCTGTAATAATTTCCCGGTACGCATGGGATATCCTTTCAAGTTTAACATGATTTGGTTAGAAGATCCGGAGTACACTTCTCTGGTTAAGGATATTTGGAAACGAGCACCTGAGCCTATGCATTCAGAAATATGGAATTCATTCCATCTCAAACTTCAGGAAATAAAGAAGATGACTAAAGAATGGGAGCGGGTGAAGAAAGGAAAACTCAGGGCTGAGTTTAGAAGGATTGTGGTTGAGATGGAGGATATTATTGAGTCCTTTCTTCATACATACCCTGATGAATACACTCTCGACTGCTTGAAATGCATGGGTACTAGGAAAAGAGAAATATTACGGATTGAAGAATGTTCATGGAGGTTAAAGAGCAGAGAATTATGGCTAGCTGAGGGGGATCGAAATACTAAGTATTTTCACAGATGTGCCAATGAGAGGCGAAGTAAAAACACCATATGGAGCATCAACTCTGCAGATGGTTCCACCATATACACCACCCAGGAGATTCAAATTGAGGCCCTTCGACATTTCACTGAGTTTTATGCCAAGAAGGATGATATAAATTTGAATGATCAAAGGTGGATGCTTGATCACATTCCTCGTTTTTTTGAGGATTCTGATATTGCTCGTTTGGATAAGGAGGTATCAGGGAATGAAGTTAAATGGGTCCTTAAATCATTTGCTGCTGATAAAAGTCCGGGGCCAGATGGATGGCCCGCGGAATTCTATATTCATTTCTTTGATTTGATGGGTGAGGACCTGACCAGGGTTATTGAGCAGATTCGTATTAGGGGTTATATATGTCCTAATCTCAACTCTACCTTTATTGCTTTAATTCCTAAGGTGGATGTCCCTCAATCATTTGTGGACTTCCGTCCTATTGCTCTTTGCAATGTTCTCTATAAGATTACTTCAAAAATTATTGCAGAGCGCATGAAGGATACTCTGTCGAGACATATTTCTAAAGAACAGTATGGTTTCCTCAAGGGTAGATCCATACATGAAGCTTCTGCTATTGCTCAGGAAATCTTGCATACTATGCACGTAGAGAAAAGGGAGGACATTGTGGTTAAAGTTGACATATTTAAAGCATACGATACGATTGATTGGGGATATATCAGGGCTGTTCTCATGAAGGTAGGACTGCCTGTTCGCATCATCAGGTGGATCATGGCCTGTATTTCATCTGTTAACTATGCCATTATCATAAATGGAATTCCGACTCCTTTCTTTGCTGCTGGGAGGGGCCTCAGACAAGGATGTGCACTTTCACCACTTATCTTCATTCTGATCATGGATGGCATCAGTTGTCTTTTCCGGGAGGCTGTTTCACAGGGTCGCATATCGGGCTTCTCCTTCTCAAACAATCTGGTATGTACACATTCTCTGTTTGTTGATGACTTGTTATTATTTGGGCATATTCATAGAGAACATTGGTTGTACATTCACCATATTTTTAGCAGATTTGAATCCGCCACTGGGCTGGCCATAAACAAGCTAAAATCCTTTATTATTTATGAATATGGTGACATTGGGGATCTTGAATATATTGCTGGCATTCTGGGTGTGGAAATAAGAGAAGCGATGGAGGGTTTTAAGTATCTAGGTTTCCATATCAAACCTTGTGGTTATAAGATCAGAGATTGGATGTGGCTTTTAGATAAATTCAGAAGGAAGATATTTTGTTGGAAGCACAGATGGTTGTCTTGTGGTGGTCGCCTTATTATGATTCAAGCAGTATTGGCTCAACTGCTGGTGTATTGGGGTCACCTATATTATCTTCCAGAAGGAATCATTAGACATATTAACTCTATCATTGCTAAGTTTTTATGGGGCGGGGTGCAGATGCTTTCTAAAATCCATCTTTGTAAACTTAAAAAACTCTGCAGACCAAAAGATCATGGTGGATGGGGAATCTTGGATACTAGAAGCTTTAATATTGCTCTGCTCATCAAATCATGCTGGAGAGCATGGGATAGTGATGGTACTTGGAACCAGGTGATCAAATGCAAGTATGTTTTCGGGGATATGCTACATCAGATTCTTAATAATCAAATCGCATCTCCTCGATGTATATCTGCTATATGGGGGAGCTTCAAAAAGATTTTCGGGCATCTGGCTGCAAGGTTGGCCTGGTCTTTTGCTGATGGTAGACGCATTCCTTTGGCGCATATGAAGTTGATGGGCTGGTGCTCTGATTTCGGCCCATCTAACCACCTTATTCACCGACTCGCTCATCGTGGAGTTTTTTATCTTTCTCAGACCATCCATCAATGGTCGGTGGGAGCCCCTATTCTTAAATCAGCGGCTCAATTAAATTTAGGGGATTCAGAATGTGAGGAATGGGATTTCATAAGGGATTACATACGGGCTTTGGGTTTATGCTGGGAAGAAGGGGGCGATCGGATTGGATGGGATGGTCCAACGAAGACTGGGATTCCGATAGTTAGGGACATTTATAGACATATCATTAAGGTATCATATGCGGAACCTCCATGCAAGCTGTTTTACAAGTTCTGGTTCCGGAAAATCCCTACTAAGATATTGCTATTTGGATGGCTCGTCTGGAATGATAAGGTGCTAACTGGTAATAACTTAATGAAGCGGGGTTTCTCGGGCCCTTTCAGATGCCATTTATGTCTTATGGATTTTGAATCGACAGAACATCTCTTTTTCATATGTCCTGTCATCTTAAAGATTTGGCGTCTTTTTTCTGTTCATTTCTTTGGAAACAATTGGTGTCCGATAGACTTCATGAGTGCTGTATCGGCTTGGGATAATTTAAAAGGGAGGCTCAGATCTCTTCCTTTCTTTCTTATATGGGAAGTCTGGCTTGGAAGAAATAGGTTGATTTTTGATAATTCCCCCTTTCAGATTACAAATATATACTCTGCTATCGCTAAATGGTTGGATGATCGTCCTAATCCTGTCCAGTCTATCCAGGACTTATCTGTTAGACTTCGACCACATGCTGTTAATCTCCCAGCAGTTTATTTTGACGGAGCATGTATGCATGGTCTCATGGGATGCGGTACATGGATTAAGATCTCACATAGAGAGAGGGTGCATATACATTTCAATGCTGGCAAGGGATCTAACAACAAAGCTGAAGTCATCGCTCTTTGGGGTGGTCTCCGTTTTGCCTTATACTTACAGTTATCAAATATTCATGTATATGGTGATTCTAGGATTGCTATTGGATGGATATCCGACTTACAGGCTTCTGTTCCTCCTGAACTACTTGGATGGGTATCCCGGGTTCGACGCTTATGGACACAGCTCAATAGACCGGTCATTTCTCATATTTACAGAGAAAACAATACGAGAGCAGATGGCCTCTCTAAGATGGGATTAAGTACAGATTTTGGCACTATGCAGGTTCAGCTATTCCGTGATGGTCACATTTATTGGGAGACTGATATAGATATTCCATAATTCGTTCCAGTCTTATCTTTTTGGTCTTCTCTTCTCTATATCAGGATGCTTGATCTTTTTGCAGGGTTTTGGATCTTAGCTTTTCTCTCCAGGCGAGCGTGAGTTATCATTGTCTATTTTCTCTAATTGTGTTTTGAAGCTCTCGGCACATCGTCTTCAGGCGAGCGCTGGCACCATTCTGGTGCGTTGACTAGGCTTATGCCTGGTTTTACAGGGTTTACATGATATGGAGTTTTTTGTTCGCTGTCTCCAGTCTCGTATGCTTCCCTTCAAGCGAGCGCGGGTTCTGTTCAGGCGAGCGTGCTTCTCCTCTAGCGTGCGGGAGTATATATGGATTGCACCTTATGCTGTTTTTTCTTGATATGATGATTCACTCTTCTTTCACGTCTCTGGACTGATTAATTATACTTCATGTCATCATATATGTGACCATTATGCTACCTTTTTATAATTTTGTGGTCTATATATCAGCATAATTTTCTCATATCTCCTATCTCATACGTTTATTCTCTGGATAATTTGTATATTTTGTTCCATCTTTCCCTTTCAGCTCGCTTTTATAGCTGAGCATTTTTGAGTATGGACGGGTTGTTCTATGATGATGCAGTCACCTTTTGGCTGCCTTGGTTGGGATCTCGCTGTATGTCTATACAGCTTGAGATGTATTGGACTATGTACTGTTTTATATTAATATATCACAGCGTTTTTTTCTTCTGAAAAAAAAATATGTTTATTTGGGAATAGAGGTTTTAGAATTTTAATTTAAATATAAATAATTATTAAATGAATAGTTTGAATTTAATATTTAAAAATATTTAATTAGATAATCTATTTTAGAGTACTTTAATATTTTACTTATTATATTTTAAAGGTATATTTTTTATATGGCAAATATAATGAGCAAGTGAGGGGTTTGTTTTACTAGATCCATGGCACATTGATTAGAAAAATAGTTGTCATAGAAGATAATGGTTTTTGACTTGGAATAATACTTACAATAATATATACCTAATATTAATAATATTAGTCTGTTGTTTATTTTAGTAATATTAGTTTGTTGATTATTTTAGATTGTTAAAATGATTTTTGTTAATAAATAAAACATTGAAATACTAAATAAAAATAACTTTTTAATTAACAATAATATTATAATATTAAATTTACATTTCTTTTATTTAAAATATAAATTTTCTATTTCTTCTATTTGAAGTAATAAAAAATATTCTATGTATCTTTAAACTTAATCAGGATGTAAACTTTATTGTTAAATAAATCTACATATATTAAGCTAATTCCAAAATAAAAACACTCATGATTATAACTAACTATTATAAATTCAGCTTTGTAATTCTATTTTTCATTTAGCCAGTTTTGTTTGTAATTATTATATAATTAATTTTTCATGTTTTCATTATGGTGACAAGAGTGTTTATTTTGAAATAGGATTTTAAAAAAATAAAAAGGAAGTAGAAGAAGTTAAACTTATTTTTCAATTGGTAAGCTTTGCATGTAATTAATAGATAATCCATATCTTATGTGTCTATTTTTAAATAGGGTAGAGATTGAATGTATAGAATTTTTAAATATTTTTAAAACAATTCACAAATAAAAAAGTTCAAATATATTTTAAAATAGTTATTTATTTATTTAAATTCAATTGATTAATTAAAAGAGAAATGTCATATGGACAAGTTTCATATGAAATGAATTATGGTTTTTTGGACGTGGTATTGATAAACTATAGTATTGACCTATGATATTTTAACAAAACTTGTTTACACATTAAATTGAATGTGTATATAGTGTATATATGTTTAATTTATATATTGAATTTTTAAAAATTAATAACAATTATAATTTAAAATAAAATTATAATTTAATCAATTTTTATTCTTTTAAATTTTAATAATGTAAAAGTTAATATTTTGATTTTTATTATAAATTGTTGTTTAATATATTTTATTGATGTTTAATATAGTTTATTATCATGTTATTAAATGATAAATTCTAAAACTTCTATAAATAAAATTATATGTAATCCAAAAATATTATTTTTTAATACATTATAAATTATTTTTTGAATATATCTACTCCAACTTGTTCATAGGCGTTGAATAGACATCGTTGTGAAGACACTCCCTAGACACTCCCTTGACGTCATTCTCTAGACACTCCCTTGATGTGAAGTCACTCGTTAGATTTCTCGGTGTGAAGACATTTTCTTGATGTGAAGTCACTTGTTCGATTCCTCACTCGTGGTTGATATTTTGGACATAATGAAGATATAGTCCTACCAAAATTACAAATAAAAATATATGTACTCTAACTTATATCTATAAAAATATATATTAGGTAAAAAATGAAACCTTTAGGGAAGTGATTTTTTTGGGGAAAGAGACTTTTTATTATAATAAGGATAGGAAACCCTTGATTTTTCTAAAATATTTTTGTTTTAAGAAGCTATGAATCACATAAGTTTATTCTCTCAAACATTTTAGTTTGTTATTTTAAAATTTCACATGTGGATTTTTATTTTATAGATGTGTCATATGGTATGTGTTTTTGAGATATTAAAATTTATTTTTAGTTTTATTAATTATTAATAAATAGTTTTAAAAGAAAAATAAATAATTAACTTAGAAAAAAAAATATAATTGAAAAATATATATAATAAAAATAAATGTAATTGGAAAATATATATGATTATTGTTAAAATATATAATTACTTCCTCATGCAGAAGTTAGACAAATAGTTAAGTGGAGTTAGTTGAGTTGAGTTACAGTTGGATTTGGAGAGCGAGTTAAAGAGTGAGTTAAACGAGTTGATTAAGTTCAGTTATATGTGAGAGTGTGTGCATGTCAATTAGGTTAAATACCCTTCACCGGTTCATTGTATTCAAGAGAAAAAGAGAGTTTTATGATTCAGAGTTTTATGATTAATAGAAGAGCAGCAGCACATTGTTCGTGTGTGAAATATTCGTGTTACTTGTGTGATTGAATCCTCTGTCTCTCCACCAATTATATTTATTTATATTTTCTGTGGTATTTTATATGTTTTAACTAAACCTTTTGCATGGGTTTGTAGTGCATACTATAGTAAGAAAAAGTTTGGTGGTCTTTCTCTTAATTTTATTGTTTCTTTTAATTTAACAAAATTTACTGCAATAAGAAAAGGTTGGTGGTTTTTTTCTTTATTTTATTGTTTCTTTTGATTTAACAAAATTTGCATGAGTTTGTAAGTTTGTAATGCATATTACAGTTACGAAAAACTTCTTTTAATTTAACACAATTTATAGATAAAATATCTTTAAAAAAAATTCTACCTTTATTTAATATAAATTTTCGTTTTTCAATATTTATAATGTATCTCATAAAATAGTTTTATAACTATTTTTATTAAGGAAATGAAACTGATTAGTAAACAAATTCAAACCCATTATCGCTTCCCTTTTAATGTCTATTACTCCATCTCATATCTCTTTATATTTATATACTCTAACTTGTTATCTTAAACTTTCACATGTTTAAGTTTAGCCTTTGTTGCCCTATTCCAAGTTATTCTAGGAATTAATGTTGTGGGTCTTTCAAAGTTCTGACTTGTTATCTTAAAGCTCTGCATCACATGTTGGTCTTTGCCACATATTGGTTTTGTTATTCTGTTCCAATATATTCCAGGAATTATTTTTGTAATTATTTTCATATCTCTAATTCTTTGACCATTTGACTACAGTAAGAATCAAGATAAACACTTGTGACTATTGTGGTCTGTTGAACTTTTGAATGATCAAGCAATGAGGATGTAATTCAATTGCAAAAGACAAGTGAATATTCTTTTAAAGATTGTGACAATATGTTTACACCGCCAATGACAGGTATCTCAAACTCTTTTGGATTTGGTGGACACAACTCGGCGGTGGTTTTTGCTCCATTCAATCCTTAAGACAGGCTATCTACTTCATTATTTCAAACCATTGTTTATTCATCGAGTTACCATGAATTGATTCGGTGCAGATCACAATTCTGATCATGTTAACTTTGGTTAATCAAAGATTAAGAACTTCTCTCAGCAGTGTCATTTTATCCAATATTAATCACTTGGAGAAGCCATGCTTTGGAGTTTTTTAATGACTTCTTTAAACATGAATTTCAATACTGGGGTAGAATCAAACTTTCAAGTTTCTTCTCACTAGGGTATTTTGATGGAGCTGATAATTAGTCTTTTTCCTCACATTATGTGGAAATTTCTGCATAGATGATAATGAATTCAAACACTGGTTTCTTGTTGCAGGGATCCTATCAAACAAATAAAAAGCATTAGGCTATTCAATTTCACTGTTTATTAGTTATAGTACCTGCTTTTAAATACCTGAACTCCGATTTAATTATGAATTCATGAATCTCGATATTTATGAAGAAATATAGTTTCCGACTTTTTGATGATGGATGCCGGTAACAATCAGTTAAATTATGAAAAAAAATTGCAGAAGAACATTTACTCTATCAATGGTGGTGACCCCTGAGGCTTTGTTGAATTTCAATATAAATTGAGTGGTATTTATTTCTCATACTCCTAGCCCTTATGTGGGGCGTTCAAGATTTAAAGGCAGGTGAAAGTCCGATGTGGGTTTCAAGCACCCGCTTGAAGTATATTAAATTTGAAAATTTTCTATTTTAGGTTCGCACAAATGATATGCGACTTTACTTATCTTTATGGATAACTTTGAAAGTTAAAGCATTTTGTTAAAACTGTGTAATCTTTTGTATTAACTAAGTATGGGTGATTGGCTACTTTGGTTTGCTATTAATGGGTAGATAAAGGGTTTTAGTGTATTGAAATTTGAAAAAAATTTAGTTGGGTTTGCTAGCTATTAATGTTAGATAAGGGTTTTTAGTGTATTGAAGTTTGAAAATTTTCTACTTTATGTTCGCATTAATGATATGTTAATTTTCTTATTTTTATTGATAATTTTGAAAGTTAAAGCATTTTATTAAAAGTAGGTTATCTTTTGTATTGATTAAGTATGGGTGATTCTCTATTTAGGTTTTTATTAATGGTTAGATAAAAAATCTCTTAATTACTTACATAATTGTTAGAGTTTGAATGTCTCACATCTATTTGGCATCAAAACTACTCAAAAAAATAGATCGTAAAGACATAAAGGAGTACCTAATGTTGGAAGAAAAAATAGATCGTGAAAAGCTAAAGGAGCACTTAATGTTTGGATAGCCATAGTCGCCATTCATTGAGATAAGGAGACCCACTACCATGAGGCCCTAGCCATGTGTTACCTGGAAAAGGAAGCCATAGGTCGCATTCCATAGGCCATTGGAGTATTCGATGTAGAGAAAGAAATTTTTTTCCTAGAACATATAATTTCGTATCACTGAGCTTGATTAAAATCTCGTCTTGGTTTCAGCTTTGGATTGGCTTCCATTGAGTCCAAGTTTTTTTGAGAGGTTAATTTTTTTTTTTTTTTTTTTTTTTTTTATGTAGAAGGAAATTTGAGAGATTTTTGAAATTTTCAATATTTTTGGGATTTCATTGAGCTCTCCATTTGACACTGCTGTCAAAGCGAACAAGAGAGTATTGGGGAAGTTTCTCTGCGTTGTTTACTATGAATTTAAGGTTCATATATTGTTTAGTCGTGAAGTTTACACTCTTGAGCAGTGTCAAATCAAACAGAATGGAAGTGAGCAATGATCAAACTTCTAATTATCTTGTTTCGAGTAGGGCCTTAATAGAGGCATGGACATCAATCAATAGACTGAATAAATATAAGTTTTTGTTTAGTTTTCGCAACCAAGTTGTGGTGTGGGCCTGGCTTGCTAGGAGCTCTACAACATTATTTCAATGATTCTGCAGAAGTTTCATGGAATAAGTATTAAGTATAGGTAAATTAAGTCAATCTCGTTATGATGTCTGACTCAAGGATTTCATGTGCATAATCTTAGAATATTCCACCTCGTGAAAAACAGGCTGAAATCATAATGTTTCCATTGAATCTCAGAAGTGTAAACCAGTGACAATCATATAAAAATTTCTTAATCACAAATGAGTCTTAGTTGTGGCATTATAGGCATGTCACAACTAAGGGGCTTCCTATATTGAATGAACAAACCAACCTTTTCGATAGTTTTATCTTTGGGAAATATCAAATATACATATTTCCAATAGCCTCCTCTAGAGCCAAAGAGCATCTAGAACTACCCCAGACGTATTTAAATGAACGCATGCAGAGTTAAAATTTCCATTTTGTAATTTTCATGATTTTAGAAAGAAAGTTTGGGTCTACTTCTTAATAATAATAAAAAGTAAAACATTTACAAAGTTCAAGGAATTTAATGTTGTAGAAAAAAAGAAGAGCGTATTCAAAATGAAAAAACAATTGGGAATTAAAATGAAACTCACCACCACAAGAGAATGGAGTGGTTGAGAGAAAGAATCTAACCACCATGAACATGGCAAGAAGCATAATCAAAACTAGAAAAAATGTATACTTATTTTTGGGTCGAGTTTGTTGCTTGTGTAGTCTACATACTAAATGGATCTCCAACAAAATGTGTGAGGCTTAAAGTGCGTCAAGAAGCATAGCGTGGCATAAAAATTCATGTGTCTCCTCACTTCAAAATTGTTGGGTGTATTGTCTATGCACATGTCCCAAAAGATAAAACAATAAAAATTGCTAGCAATAGTGCAAAGTGCATCTTTATTGGGTATGGTGAATAGTACAAATCCTATAGATTGTATAGCCCAATCACCAAGGTTGTATTCCATTTGTTTCTTTGGTGACATATGGCATATATCAACTAAACCTTTTGCATGGGCTCAGTGAGATTGTATTCCACTTGTATCTTGGATGATATATGGCATATCTCAACTAAGCCTTTTGTATGGCCTCACTATGTATTTATGATCTAGACAAACTTATTTTTTCCAAAATTTGGTGGCTCTTTGTGCCTTTGGTTTGGTTTTATTGCTTGTTATTTCTTTTGGTTCAAAAATACAATTTATCTCAATAATTTTATGATTAGAACATATTCTAAAACTTATTTCAACTTTTTTTAATATATCTTTTCATTCTCCAATACCTACAACATATTGATTTTATTTTTCACAATTTTAAAACTTTATAAAGAAATAAAATATTTAGTCGACAAAATGAAACCCATTAACCAATAAAGTTCATCCCATTAGCACTACCCTTAAATTTCTATTATTCTATCATATTTCTTTATATTTATTATACTCTAACTTGTTAACTTAAACCTTTGCATATTGACCATCACAAAAGTTTGGCTTTTTTTACCCGAAGCCAACTTACCCTAGGAATTATTTTTGCAAGTACTTTCAAATCTTTGACACTTCACATGTTGGCCACGCTCATAGTTTGATTTTTTTACTCAATGCCAACTTATTCCATGAATTATTTTTGTAATTATTTTCAAAGCTCTAATTCTTAGGACATTTGACTACCATAAGAATCAAGATAAACACTTGTTTGTATTATTGTGGTATAGGATGTTCACTTAAATGATTCTAGCATTATTTTTTCCAGTTTTGAATAATCTAGCATTAACGGTGTAGTTCGCTTGAAAACGAGAAATGAATCTTTTTCTAACATTGTGACAATTCGTTTACACTGTTAATGACATGTATCTCAAACTCATTTGGATTTGGTTGACAAAACTTAGCGATGGCATTTGCTCCATTCAATACTTATGACATGCTATTTACTTTATTATTTCAAATAATTTTTTTTTTTCCGTCGAGTTACCATGAATTGATGTGGTGCAAAAAAGTATGATCATGTTAACTTTGGTTCAAAGAATCATAACTACTTTTAGCAGTGTCATTTTATCTTTATCCCTCGCAATAGTTGTAGAAGAAATGCTTTGGATTGTTTTTTTTAATGACTTCTTTAGACATGAATTCCAAGACCATGGCAACATTCCATTTTTAGTGCAATTGGCAAAGACGTTTTAATACCTAGATTCAAAATCCATGTCATTGGTTAGAAGTACAATCGAACTTTCAATTTTCTTTTCAGCAGGGTAAGTTCATGGAGTTGATAAATTAGTATTGATGTTCAAAGAACACATTATTGTTTTTTATGTTGAGAATTATGCTTCGATGATAATGAATTCCAACTCTAGTTTCTTGTCACAAGGATCATATTAAACAAATACAAAGCATGGTGAATTTTCCATGGATGATAATAAATTCAAATGATGTTTTGTTTTTCAGGATCTTATGAAACAAATACAAAACATAAGATTATTTGGTTTCAAATGTTTATTAGTCCATGCCTCGAGAGACTATAGCAATCACCTCAAGGTCAAAGTTCCTTGATTGTGGATTAGTTTGCCAAGTTTTTGTGACATTATTGTAACTTTAACCAAAGTTTTCTAAAAGTGTTGAATATGATTTGCATTTTTCTGTGAAAAATAAAATAAAAATAAAAATAAAATAATAAAAATCCTAATTTTTGAAACTCTATTTCTAATTTTCATTGGCTGAATGAGCCTCGATGTGACATAATCTCCTAGGTGGACGGGGATTTCATTTTGGTATTTTCTAGTACATGAAAAAATCATTTTAAAATGAAAAGAAGACTGATTTTGTAAATGGTCATTCCATCAGTGAGTGCTCTGACACTGATACCAAAACTATTATGCCTAAAATTTCTAATTGTTGGGGCCTTTGTTTTGGAAAAGGAACAATTTTGAGTTGTGGAGAACAGGTGGCGGAGCACAATCACGGTAGAAAGGGAGCTGTCACGGTTGCGGATAGATGGGAGATAGGTGGTGCAGAAGTTGCGGAGAACAGCGCAGATGGTAGGTATGGGAGACAAAGACAATTAGCGGAACTCCCAGTAATAAAGAAGAAGTGGCAAAGAGTGGAGTAGGAAGAGAGGAAATACTGACAGTCACGTTGGCATAAGAACAAATAGGCAATCAGCCAACATAGACGAGAGAGTTAGTCCGGTAGAGGGCCAAGTGATAGAGCCATAGGAGAGCTCTGTTTCATATCTTTTGTACTGAACCACCCTGTAATAGACTCTACGAAGTAATGTATGTCATTTCATAACGATAATGAAATATGGTTCTTGTTGTGTTTGATGTTATGAGTTAAGTGTTAATCAATTGCTTATTGTGAATGTATGCCTCGTTTTAATTTTTAATTCAGAATCCTGAACGTGCTTAAGGAGTAATATCTTATACATAGTAGCAAGATCTGTTAGTTTTTTCATGTTCCTTTAGTTGCTCTATATGGTTGTAATAATTTGATACTTAATATGTATCCTAACCTTACTAAGGTCACGGCACGCCTCGAGTGAGATGCTTAGCTCCTTGGAGTAGGCTGAAAATGCCAGCATTGTGCTAGACTACTGCAAAACCTTGTTGGCCTCTATCCTGAACTTGGGTCTTGCTCAGACACCTCCTTTTTCGCCAACAAATGGTTCCATTACCGGGACCTGAAAATTCATTTAGGAGCTTGTTGGTATTATTTTATGGCTATCTTTTTCTCTTAAAATCCCATCATTTATACACCATTTTCTTCCATAAATCCCTTATAGTTTATTGAAATTGATTAATATAGCATTATAATTATTATTTTTACATTAAATTTAATTTATGGTGTAGAAATTTGAATAACTGTTAAATTATTAACCGAGATCATCCTGATCACACACTATTTGAGCTTCATGCATAATACATAACCTCTTCTACTATTGATCATCGATTTGCGGAAATATAAACAATCACATGCGCACATTAAAACCATAAACAATCACACATATAAACACAGTATTTATGGGAAAGCTTAAAGCTGAAAACCCCCAACTATCTGTATATTATAATGATAGGGATCATGTAACAATCATTGTATAGACTCCTCACAAGCTCTCAATACAATCTCCATTTGTTACACACTACACAAGCTCAGATCATACAAAACACATGCTCCAATTTGCTCCACCTGTTAGCCTGCCTCTACTGCGCAATCCAATATGGATAATACTTAGATCCAGGTTCGAATCCCACTGGTATGTACTGCACAATCCTCATTGGCATCTCCATCAATGTGTGGTGAAAATTCATGCACCAGTATAGTCACAACTGATAGTCACACTGCTCTTTCACCTACCTCTTCACTGGTCTCCACTGAAACTGTCCATGCACTGAATTTAACTGATGTATTCTTTAGTTGATTTATGAGTTTATAATTAGTGAATTAATTAATAATTAATTCACACCACTCTCACTAATTTTATCAATTAGTTAGACTAGATACAACTAGCTCAACTAAGTTAAACTGAACACAACTCCATTAACTGTCTCATCAACTCCACCAAACTCTGTCACATGAGTTCTAATTGAAGTCAACCATGCAATAACTCCACTAACCCTCAGGAATAGCGTAATTCCTTCTGTCAGTTGCATGTGCCACATCTGTGCACTTAACTGAAGTGCTCCAAGAGGATAAGATAATGTTTAGAGTCGAAATATTATTAAGAGCTAATAATATTCGACATATCTATTTTTAGACTGGCAATCTAAAAATAGATTCCGCCCAGTATGTCTAAAAATAGAAGTCCATCTATTTTTTCCGACTTGACCAACCATCCACAAATAGCATCCTGCAACTCATAGAACATGATCAATATGTCTAAAAATAGACTTTGCGCCAAAAATAGCCTATGGGCCCATAGTGAAGGCGACTCCTTTCCACTAAGCTCATCATCTTATTTGCAATATCAACACTCCCTCTCAAACAAGATATGGATTATCTGACCCTATCACCTTACATGGTATTGGTGCCTGTGGTAAGCACCTTTGTATCGAGATATCGGCATCTGATCCTCCCACTTAGGAATGTATGAAAGTAACATGACCTTCCGCTGCACACAATCTCTGATATGATGATACCGGATGTCAATGTGTTTAGACCTATCATGAAATACTGGATTAACCGAGAGTTTGATGCAACTCTGATTATCACAATAAATCACAGTAGGCTCTAAGTGTGAACCGAACAACCTGACCGGGATCTTCCTCATCCATATAGCCTCGCATGCAGCCAAACTCGTTGCCATATACTCGGCCTCTGCTGAACTAAGTGCCACGTATCTCTGCTTCCTGCTGTACCAAGAAACTGCTGTCGACCCGATACTGAAAATCCCTCCAGATGTGCTCTTTCTGTCAGTTGGGCTCCCTGCCCAATCTGCATCCGTGAAGCCACACAGCTTCACCTCATCCGACTGTCTGTACCACAATCCATATCCCGATGTGCCTCTGAGATAACACAATACATGCTTCCCCGCCTTCCAAAAGAGCTTGGTAGGCTTAACCATAGCTTGTGAAAGTTGGTTAACTGCATAGCATATATCGGGTCGTGTATTGACCAGATACATAAGCGACCCCACCAACTGTCGATAAACAGTGGCATCCACTACCTCCGCTGAAGTAGCATTCTCCTTCCTCCATCCACTAGGAAGAGGAGTACCAACAGGCTTGCAGCCATGCATGTTGAACTTCTCCAGTATCTCCCGGGCATACTTACCCTGAGAAAAAAACAGTCCACAACTGTGCTGCCAAATTTCCAATCGCAGGAAATAATGAAGGAGGCCCAAGTCCTTCATCTCAAACTCTTTTGCAAGATCCTCCTTGCATGAGAGTATCAACAACTCATCACCTGTCAAAATCAAATCATCTACATAAAGTACAATGATCAGCAACTTACCCTCCACCACAATCTGGTATAGGTTAGGATCCGCCTCACTCTTGGAGAATCCAAGTTCAGTGAAATAATTGTATATCCGTGTGTACCAAGCACGAGGTGCTTGTTTCAACCCATACAGTGTTGTCTTGAGCCCGCACACATGCGACTCGCTGTTGAATATCTCAAAACCTTCGGGCTGCTCTATGTACACCTCCTCCTCAATGACTTCGTTGAGGAACGCAGTCTTCACATCCATCTGATGAATGTGCCACCCCATCTGCGCTGAGAGAGCAAGAATCGTCCGTATGGAAGAATACCTTGCGACAGTGCAAAGGTCTCCTCATAATAGATCCCCTCAATCTTTGAAAAGCCTCGGGCAAATCTTGCCTTGCACTTCTCCACACTCTCGTCACCGCTTCACTTTTCAGAGGATCCATCTCGAATCTACCTCACATTGATTTCCTTCCTGTCTGGGACAATCTCCCATGCACCGGTTTCGACAATCGAATCATACTCGCCACCATGGCATCTACCCATGCGGGGTCCTCCACAGCTTCCTCAAAAGAGGATGGCTCTGTCATGATACACTTGCTCACAAGAGCCATGTATCTAGTATACCGGTCAAGTGACTGTCTCTGTCTGCACTGTGATGTAGGTGCTCCTACAACCTTCTCTGCATCTTGAGCCAGTCGCTCAGCTTTTATAGTGCGCTTCCGCCCTCTGATGGTTGGCGCTGCATGAGTGGTTTCTTCCACTCCATGAACCTCATCTTGTGGCTGATCCACATCTTGAGACTCATCCTAAGGAACTAATAGCTCCTCATCTACATGCAAGTGTGGCTCCCTCTCAAGCGAACACTCCATGGCTTTCTCCTCCTGAAATTTGATATCTCGTCGCACAACAGTCTTGCGACTGTCTGGAAAATACACACGATAGTTATGGGGCGTATCAGTGTACCCCACAAATATCCCAACCTCTGCGGTCGGCTCCAGCTTCTTCCTGGCATCCTTCATCACATGAATGTAAACAGGTGAATAAAAAATCCTCAAATGGGAAATATCAGGCTTCTTACTAGAAAACGCCTCCTCGGGTGTACTCATGCCAAGTATCTTGTGAGGACAACGATTTTGCACATAAATCGCAGTATTGCATGCCTCAGCCCAAAAGTGTATGGGAAGGCCTTGATCATGCAACATCGCCCGTGCAGCACCCACGATCGTTCTGTTCTTTCGCTCAACAACCCCATTCTATTGTGGGTTATGAGGCGCTATGAGCTCTCTTCGAATTCCTTCTTAAAGTCCTTGAATTCGCTGCAGATGAATTCACCACCATTGTCGCTCCTTAGAGCCTTCACCTGATTCCCCGATTCTTTCTCAACCAGTGCCTTGAACTCACATAACTTTGAGTATGTCTCTCTCTTCTTCTACATGAAGAAGATCTAGCACTTACGAGAAAAATCATCAACAAATATCACATAATACCTGTGCTTTGCTATCGAAGCTACTGAGAAAGGTCCACATACGTAAGTGTGAATTCTCTCAAGGATCGTTGTGGCGCGACTATCCTTCTCGTGAAAGGTGGCTTTCACAAATTTTCCCAAGGTACACCCCTTGCACTGATCTGACTGCGCAAGAGTGCCTTTAGGAAGCCCAGTAGAAATCTGCTGCAGTATCTTCAAAGCTCCATGGTGAAGGTGGCCCAATCTCTGGTGCCACAACTCGCCATCATCCTGGCTCACCACTCCTTCTGCCTTGCCTGCCATTGCTACACAGCCATCTACCTGCAATTGATAAAGGTTCTTAACTCGAACCCTTATCCTCCGGGTCTCACCAGTTGCCTTACTGCGCAGGAAAGCCTTTCCCTCGCTAAAGACAACATCATATCCCTTGTCTTCTAACATCGCCACAGAGATAAGATTGTTCTTCAATCCTGGAACATGCATCACTTCCTTCAATACGAAGGGTTTACCAGACTCCCTCTCAAAGGAAATGGTACCGATACTGGTCGCACTGTATCTACCATCATCGCCCATCTCGATGTGCACTCCAAGATCTTTCTCATCCAGATCAATAAACAAATCTCGATCTCCTGTCATGTGAAAAGACGCACCACTATCCAGAAACCACACTGAACCCATCACACTTGAAACCAAGCATGCAATCAGTGAAAAATCCAGCTCAAACTGCGAGGCTAACGCCTCTCCAGCTGCAGATCCAGTAGCCTGCTTATTTTTCTTCTTCTGTGGACAATTAGTGGCGTAATGTCCGTGTTGGTGACAGTGAAAGAACTTCACCTTGGACATGTCCTACTTCTTGCCTTTTACTTGATTAGCTTTCTTGCTCTTTCCCCTTCTTTGTTTTAGCGTGAAAGTGCAATTCTCTTCATCAGATTTCTTTGATGAAGATCTGTCCCTGGTACTTTGCCTTATCTCCTCTTGCACAAGATCCGACCAAAGTCGCTCCCATCCTGGAAATTTCTCCCGACCATTGACAGAGTCCTGATAGGAGTGCCAACTCTTAGGAAGCCCAAGGAGAGCCAAGCTCACCAAGTCCTCATCATCAACAATCACCCCCACACTTCCCAGCTCATTCCTGCATTGGGTGAACTTCGTGAGGTACTTGGGCATACTGTCGCCTTTCTCCATCTTTATGTTTCTGAGTTTATCCTTGAGCACCAACTTCCTCTGGTCGCTCTTGCTTTGGAATAAATTTGTCAAGGCTTTCCACATCAAGAATGGAGAAGCCTTACCATGCAGGCTGGACACTATGTGATCCTTCATGCCCTCCAACCGAATCCTTCGACACTTTGCTGTCTTCTTTTCCCAAGCCTCAATTATGGCAGCATCGCTAGAAGTAGGCTTTGGGACTTTAGCATCTATGAACTCCTTCAACCCATTGTCATCTAGCACCGCCTCCATCCTGTCCTTCCATGCAGTATAATTCGAGCTGCCCTCAAGGGCATACTCCAATCGCAATCCATTGAAAGACATCTCAACTTTGACACCAAGAAAACACTGCTGCAAATTCGAATTCCACCAGCACAAAACTCAACCGCGTCAATGTTTTGCAATTGCTCCAATGATAAATACTGCTCCGATACCATGTATAAATTTTAATAACTGTTAAATTATTCACCGAGATTATCCTGATCACACACTATTTGAGCTTCATGCATAATACATAACCTCTTCTACTATTGATCATCAATTTGCGGAAATATAAACAATCGCATGTGCACATTAAAACCATAAACAATCACACATATAAACACAATATTTATGGGAAAGCTTAAAGCTGAAAACCCCCAACTATCTGTATATTATAATGATAGAGATCATGTAACAATCATTGTACAAACTCCTCTCAAGCTCTCAGTACAATCTCCAATTGTTACACACTACACAAGCTCGAGGATTGGCTTCAACACATATACGATCTACTCTGATGCCTCCACCGCCTCTCTTCTTGTGATCAATTTGGACAATACTTGCGATCCGAGGTTCGAATCCCACCTAGTATATACGCACAATCTCATTGGCATCTCCCTTGATGTGTGGTGCAAACTCATGCCATAATATAGTCACAATTGATAGTCCTGCTGCTCTTTCACCTACCTCTTCAACGAGTCTCATGAGCGTCATATTCTTGAAGTTAAGCGTGTATTCTTTGGTTGATTTATGAGTTAATAATTAGTGAATTAATTAATAATTAATTCACACCACTCTCACTAATTGTATCAATCATTTAGACTAGATACAACTAGCTCAACTAAGTTAAACCGAACACAACTCCATTAACTGTCTCATCAACTCCACCAAACTCTGTCACATGAGTTCTAACTGAAGTCAGCCATGCAATAGCTCCACTAAACCCTAGGAATAGCGTAATTCCTTCTGTCAGCTACATGTGCCACATCCAGGCATCAAACAGAAGTGCTCCAAGAGGATAAGATAATGTTTAGAGTCCAAATATTATTAAGAGCTAATAATATTCGACATATCTATTTTTAGACTGGCAATCTAAAAATAGATTCCGCCCAGTATGTCTAAAAATAGAAGTCCATCTATTTTTTCCGACTTAACCAACCATCCACAAATAGCATCCCGCAACTCATAGAACATGATCCATATGTCTAAAAATAGACATAGTCTAAAAATAGACTTTGCGCCAAAAATACCCTGCGGGTCCACTTAGTGAAGGCGACTCCTTTCCACTAAGCTCATCATCTTGTTGCAATCTCAACATATGGAATTTTTGTGTTAAAAATTGAAATTTTTTCAGGAAAATTACAGGATGTGATAACTTCCTGTAAATAGTTTATGTTCTGACATGTGGCATAGCAGGTATATCAAAACGAAGGACAAGGACGTGATCTGGAACATACACAGATGATGAAAAATCTATCCAGCATTAGATTTGAAGTTCCTAAATAGCCGGTCAACGCTGGTCAAACCCAACCAATCTAGCAGAAAAATCTGAGTCATAATGAATGAGCTTGATATTTTGCCTATGATTAGGAATTCCAAACTTATTCGATGTATTTTGGAGATTAGTTAGGATTAAAAGGAAGTAAAATAGCCTCTTTTGATTGTAGTTTTTGGATAAATAAGTGAATGGAAGCGTGTAGTAGGCTAATGATGATAGTGATATTATTGAATGTAAGAGAAGACTTGAGACTGTGTACGTACTTCAGAACTCTGTTTTAATGTAGCTCATTCCCAGATTTTAATCAAAGACAGAATTTCACCATTTATGGTGTTTGAGTTAGCATTTTCATCATTTGAATTTTCTCAAATGTGCCTTCAAAACATGGAAGGGCCCCCATGTGAAGTCGGTACACTTTTCTTTACATTTCTATTAGATTTAGTATTCAGATCTGATTAGTGTGTTATTTCATTTTCATGCTTTTGAGTTCATTGATTTTGATTAGGAGTGCTTGTGATTTTATTCATCACTTTTATTTCATGATTCATAGTTATAATTGAAGAATTCGATTACAAAATTAATGAACAGTCCTTGTAAGAGGTTTAATTGAGTATTGAATTCCAAATCATTTCTGTGATCTCTGTTTTAATGAATTCAATTTTTAGTATGCTTTAGTGTGTTACTTTGAAAGAGTTTTTGTGAACTATAACTTTGTAAAAGGATTGAAAACTCAGACAATTAGTAACACTCTGTTTTTAGAACAATAGATCAGATTTAATTACATAAGTGTTTAAAGTGTGTGAGGAAACACATACCAATCTCTTGTAAAAGAGTGCTGGAGCCTACCACAATAAACATTTACTTAGGCAAATAGATCCTTTTAGGTCTATAAACATTAGACACGTGCCTCTAAGATTACCTACCTTGGTTGAAAATAAATTGAGCCTAATCTAGAACACTAGATTGGTCTATACATTTTGGCGTTATTGTCGAGGAGGCGCAACTAGTGGATATTAAAAAAAAAATTTAAAAAAAAAAGTACAGATTTACTTTTAATTCAACAATTTAGAAGTCATGGTTACTTATGTCTAGACCTAGAAACGATAAATGTAGATTCATAAAAACCCCCCATACAAGAACTAATCCACCACTAGGAGTAGACCTTTAGAGAGGATTGAACACACAACTCCAGCTGGGAAAGTCACTGTACAAGAATTAGAGGAAAAAAAAAATCAGGGCAGAGACTCACACTCATTGAAAGACAAATTTTATTGGCATACGAAGCAAAGAAGAAATATCTCCCTGAATCCTCTATAACAAGAGAGAGTAGCAAAACAACCCAACAACATATCCTTGAACCTACTGATTTTGAAAAATCTCAAGAAGGAGAAAAATCACCAAAACAACCTTTCTTTGAAACAAGTGACACTGAACAAGACATTAAATCAACATAAGAACCTATCAAAATGACTAAGGAAGGAGAAGGATCAGCAAGAGGATCCACTCCTGAACAACTTAGAGAATATGAGAGACAACAAGAGGAAAGAAGAAGACAAAGAGAAGCTAAATAGAAACAAAGGCAAGATCAAGATCAGAATCCACCAAGAGAAGAGGAAGTGTCAACCTTTAAATTTCCTATTCAAGAACCAGGAGAAAACAATGATGAGGAAATAAAAATGAAACACACACCTCCATCTATGCTACCAAAATTTTATGGCATGGCTTTAGAAGACCCAGATTCATTCTTGTTTTAAATTGACATAGTATGTCAAACATATGGTTACACAGATGATGCCCATAGGCTTAGATTCTTTCCAACAACACTAAAAGCATCCACACTTAGGTGGTTCATAGGACTTGGTGAACATGCAATAACTTATTGGGATGGCATGAGAAAAATATTATTAAAGAAATACCAACCTTATTGTAGATCAAGAGATTATAAAGATGATATATTTAGAATGAATCAAAAAGAGGATGAAAGCTTAGATAAATATTTAGAACAATTTGTTTACAATCTACAAAAATCAAAACATAGAACCATGTCTATTGATCTGATCCGAACAATATTTTTGAAGGGAATCCGAGAAGAATACTTAGATGATCTTAATTTGATGGGAAAATGTGATATTTCTACCCTACCTTTTGATGAGATTGCTGATTTATGTGAAAAGTAATCTAGGGGCAAAGCTAAGAATGGAAAAAGAACCATATCATCCAAAGCCAGTAAATCTTCTTCAGCTAGTGTCACAAGGGCTAAAATAGGAAACTTATTAGAAGAATTAAAAACAGACCTATTAAGTACCTGTTGTGGCCAGCAACCCCCCTTCTTATTTAGTATTATCGCTAATACTAAATAAGTGGTGGCCTTTATTCAAAAAATTTAAAAAATTGATTAGTGATTGTATTTCCTTTTTCAATAAAACTTACTATCATATACTTAGGAGAATACCCCTTGAAAAATCTAAAAAACTTAAGTTTTATGATAGCATACAATAAAATCATTCTTTAAAGAAATATCGCATCGCAAAAAAGGTAATGAATACCTCTTTACAAGCGGAATTCTAAGATTGCGAGATGCGATACGAAACTACGCATTAAAAGAACATTCATCGCATCGCATGCTTCAAATATCATATGTTACGCTGAAAAATATCACAATCACCGATATACGATGGCACATATCGCAAATTGCGCTTTGCAGAAAAACACATTAACGGAAACTTGTCATTTGATATGCTCCAGCTATTTTGCAATATTGCGATCCAGCGATATTGCGCTATTGTGATATTGTAATTCCATGAGATTGCGATCTGTGGTACTGCGATTTGCGATATTGCAAAGAAAATCACAGATCGCCTTATCGCAGATATTTAAGGCTCATTATACGAAAAAATATTTCCATAAACCGAGACCTGGTTATGCGCTTTAATGTTAATCAATGAATTGGTTGTCAATCATTAATGAAATATGGTTTCGTTCTGATCGAAGAGCTATTTCGCGTAAGGTGATATATTTTATACGTCTTCAGCATTTAAAACTTTCCCGTCACCTTTTTCTTATCATTATTCTCACTTAATTCGTAAACTGCAAGAGCGAAGAGCAGAGAACTATACAAAGCAGTATTCAGGGTATTATGGGAAAGAAAGACAAGGCTCTAAGTTCTGAAGATAAAGAAATGACGCCCTTGTATACAGACACCGCCTGTAACAAAGACGCTGGTATTACTACTTGGGAGGGAATGTATAATCTCCTTAAGGAAGAGAACCCCAGAGTAATGGAGGTTACAGTTACTGCAGACTCACATGGGTCTTCTGATGCGTCCATTACAGAGCTAGCTTGCTCATTCTTGCACCGGATAGCGGAAAGGCCCAAAATTCTTCCCTACACGAAAATGGTTAAATGAGTACTCGACAACACTGATATTACAAAAAGACAATTTAAGACTCAGGGTCAAGAACTCATTGGTTCATTCACTCCACAAGATTTGAGACTCATGTATCATTTGTCGGAGCCACAGGCGACTTATAACAAACAGTTCATGGAGAAGTTTTCCAAAGAAAATGAAAACCTGGTAGAATGCACCAAGGACTGGTCAAGGAGAGACGAACCACTAAAGAAGGATAAACATGGTATGTATAGTACTGGTTCTCTCACTTCTCCGTGTTGCTTTGCTACTGCTATGCTCTATAGGCTTTTTGGAAAGCTAGACATCAATAAGTTTTCATTTGAATGGCTACCATTATTGAATGCTGGTGTTAATGCTATTATTGTGGATTGGGCTAAGATATTATCTGACAACTTAGCCACGACCATTTTGAATTACCGGTCTAAAAGAACTGTTTCTCAGAGAATTTATCCCCCTTTTTAATTATCTGCTTATGTAATGGATTCAATCTGTTATATTTCCAAGTTTCCTTTAATGGGTTGGAAATGGACGACTCAAGACCCCTTACCCATTCATATTTATCACAAAGAATTGTGGGATTCCAAGTTCATTCCCTATTTTTACAATATTTGCCATGGAATCATGTTACCCCTGTGTTGAGCCCCAAAGATGTCCTTCTTTTCCACCACATTTCACTTCATTTTCTTTGTCCCTCATCAATTACAGGCTTAAATGATCAATAGGATTGATTAGGATTACTTTAAGAATGTATATAATGACTAACTTGCTATGTTTTCATGATTTTGTTGTTGTAGTAATTTTTGACTAGACTCGGCTACAGAACGCAGTCATTCTGTAGCCAGTCACCTATTCCGCAGCTATCTTCATGTTCACATAGGTTCTAGGTGTCACCTCAAAGAAAAACGCATATGGTCATATTCCACATCACTCCCCCATAATTTCTTGCTCTCCACGAAGTCTGAGCTCGAGTCTACAGGTGGTTATGCACGTGGGAAACCAAAACTAGGAGATAGACTTCTAATAGGACAAGGACTGTACAAATGTCCTTAATCATAGTACGAGGCCACCACCAGAGTCCTAGTTTGATTTTAGTTGGGAAAGACATTTATTCCTGTTTTATCTCAAAGACAGTTATGTAATTTTGTTATAAGTATGGCTCGGGAGACCGAGAAACAGTTAGCTAGATTTATGTTTTATTGCTAGATCTCAGAAGACCGTAATACTCTGTTTTGAAGAATTTCTCCTTTAATGAAAGAAGCATCACTTTATTGCAAGAGTTGAGTCAATCTTGAGTAGATTTGCGTGCTAATCCGGTGGTAGAGGGCCCCTACTACCTAAGAAGCTTTGTTCATATGGTTTAGATAAGTAACTTAGCCTTGTTTCATTCTTAGTTTAATTAATTTTCTGAACTTTGTGTTTTTATACTTACTTGCAGTGGATGCCACAGTTAGTCTTATCCTTACAAAATCTGCCAAAATATCACTCACATTGGATGGTATATAACTGTAGTATTTAGGAGTTAGTTGAATTTCTTTGAACTTTATGATTTTGTGCTCGATTACATCAGTTGTTACAGCTAGTCGTGATCTTATAAACTCTTCCAAAATATCACTAACTCGAGATGAGACATAGCTGTGGTGTTTTAGAGCTTTGTTGTGTTTTCTTGAATTGTATGCTTTTATGCTCATTTACATAACATTTTGCAGCCAGTCCTGTTCCATAAATTATTCCAAAATACCACTAATTCCGAATGAGACAGAGCTGAGACATTTTAGTGATTAGTTGCATCTTTAGTCTAGTTCTAGTACTCCGGAGGTAGATGTCACTTTAGTTTAATTATGTCACTGTGTTTCAAGTTTGATAATAGCACTCTAGTATAACTCTGTTCATTGTACTTTAAGTTAGATTAGTGAAATTCTAGTTCAGTTCCAAATCACTGTATTTCAAAGTTAGGCTAAAAGCGTTATAGGTTAGTTGTGATCACTGTGTTTCAAGCTTGATCAATTGCATTCTAGTTCAGTGTTATCCATTGTTATTTAAGTTGTATTAACTATCAAAACTAGACTTCACGGCCTTCATTGTTTACAAATTAATCTTGTTCTGACTTTCTATTAATGCATTATCATATGAACAGGAATGAGTTAGTGATATCAGTTTAAGGCCTTGATTGTTCTGCAACCCTTTGCAATTTCAAAATTAAGCTTTTTTCCCAACAAAATATTTTAGAAAATCTCTAACTTTCGAATAAGGTTTAGTGGTGACAAGTTGAGCTGCAGAATGAATTGATCTTAGCATGACAAGTTAATTCAGAGTAGAAATCTTATTGTGTTACAAATAGTCTTTTTCCAATTGTGTTCCAATAAACTTTTAGCCATGGATGAGATTCTTTGTAATATTGTAAGATGGTTGTTTACTTAGGAGAACCTAATTTGTACTAAACTTGTCCTTTTCTCAAGCTATTCCAACATATTTATAATGAATGAATTGGATGAGTTTATGTTATGAGTTATTGAGTTCATGTTGTGATTTATTTTCTTGCTATGAGTCATTATCAAACTTTGCATTTTCTGTTCTTTAGTATAGGTTTTGCTCTATTTTTAGTGTGACCAACAACTGTTCTTTTTCAACATTTAGTTCTTTTCCTTCTTAACATAAAACCACAAAACCAAAAACATCATAAAAACACTAAACACAACGTAGTGAGAAACAGATACCTAGGCACATATAGTGCACCACACTTCAGCAGTTTACTGACCCTGGTTGATAATTTATGACCTCAATTTAGGAACACTAATTTGAGCACAAAATTTTGGCGTCGTTGCCGGGGAAGTGTAGCTAGGTAGCCTTGTTTCTTACCACCCAAAAACAATGATATGCGTAGAGAAAGAGACTCAAGGGGTAGATTCATAAGAAGCAAAAGCTTGATTCCTAGAACATCACTTGTTTCACCAAGACCAAGAGCCAGTACACCTCCAACTCAAACCCACATTCCATCCTTTACTGATCCTAGACTTCCAGAGGACTTAAGATCAGATATTCCATCAGAAAGACCTTCCACTTTACCCACTGAACCTGTCTTGGAAGAAGATTCAGGAACCCCTGCTAGGGACTTAAACCTTTCAACTTCCACGGAAGAATCAACTATGGCAGAAGAAAGGGGAGGAGGAGTTTTTAATGGAGAACACAAACTATTTGGAGGGGGTAGAGGTAGAGGTAGAGGAGAAGGAGGTAGAGGTGCAGAAGGAGAAGGAGGCAGAGGAAGAGGTAGAAGAGAAATGGGAAGCTCTTTTGGGTTTCCTATAGTAGATGAAGAAACTAATACAACTATGAAAAAAATTTCACCCTCTGTCCTTCCAAACTTTAATGGACTCAAAACCGAAGATCCTGAAACCTTCCTATTTGAATTTGAAGTCCTATGTAGAACCTATGACTACTTACAATATGCTCAAAAACTTAAACTATTTCCTTCAACATTGAAAGGAGCAGCATTGAAGTGGTTTATGAGTTTGATCAACAGTTCTATTAGGACATGGGAAGACATGAAACAAGAATTTCTAGATAGGTATTTGGATTACTGTATGCCAATCAACCATAATGAGGAAGTGTTTAAAATGCTACAAAAAGAGGATGAAAATCTGGAAGATTTGTTGGAGATATTTAACTACAACATCAAAAGAGAAAAATTAGAAAACTTATACCAAGACACCTTGAAAGCTCTCTTGTTGAAGACAATTAGGGATGAATGGTTAGATATCCTTAACATGATGGGAAAAGGGGATATATCTTAGCTCACATTACTTGAAATAGCTGAATTATGTATCAACCTTTCAAGAGGGAAATCTAAAACTGTAAAAGGACCAAGAGACCCTGCTCTTGCAAGGGCAAGTAAGTCTGCTTCTGGGACAATAAGTAGGGAAGAAATAGGACATATGCTTGATGAGTTCAAATTTGATATCTTAGGGAGTTTTAGTGAACAAATAGACACCCTAAAGTTACAAAATAAACAAAAATATGAATCTGATGCCTTAGCAATATTTTGTCCCAAATGTAGAAAGAAACATGCCTTGAGAGAGTGCCCTTTGGATGCAAAAGTTGTAGAGACTTGTGTAATTTGTTCAAAAAAACATGAGACCAAGAGTTGTCCTTCACTTCCTGGTCTTAAAGCTATCTTTCAAGAAGAAACTCCTACAATTTCCACAGAATCTCTCAATTTTGTCTCCAGGAGGCCTTGGCAAGGACCTCAAACACAAGGATTTCATGATCAGTTGTATAATCAACCCCCACCAAATTGGAATTCTTGGCAGCAACCTTGGCCCCAATTTCAAAATTAATCACAAACTTGGGCGCAAGGAGCACAAAATACCTATGGAAGATACTCTCAGTATTACCAATATCCACCATCCTATCCACCATATCCACATTTCCCTCCTCAACAAAATCCTCAACAAAATTATCAAAATCTACAACATCAAAATCAACCACTTCCATTACCATTTCCTTAGAAAACAAATCAGTTGCCTGCCCAACCCATACCAAACCCCAACAATAAAAATCCTCAGAACACATACATGATATAAGGCCAACAGTTTCCAACTTATTTGATCACTCCTTTAGACCTTAGTGATGTTCAACTTAGGTCTGGAAGAATACTTGAAAAGAGGAAACCTTTTGTAATCATACAAGAGAAAGACAATTTTGAGGAAGATTCTCTATGGGTAAATAAAAGTCTTGAAGAGAACACAACTTTCCAAGACTCAAACATTGAAAAATCAAAACAAAAAGAACCAATAATTTCAACTCCTATATTAGAGCAACCATCAACATCCACTTCTACACCTCCTTTTCCAGAAAAATTACAAATTGATAGGGGTGTAGAGAAACAAATTATGGTGCCTAATTATGATTTCCTAGATGAGCTGAGAAATATTTGTATTAAGATCCCATTATTACAAGCCATCAAGGAAATTCCAATCTTAGCAAAGACAATAAAGGAGTTGAGCATGAAGAAAACAGGGAAAAGAATAAGAGAGATAAAGAAAATTCAATTGGAAGGAAAAATAGCAGATATCATGATGGGTAAGATAGCTATTCCAAAGTATCTAGACCCAGGAAATCTAGTTGTTAAAATTCACATCAATGGAATTGAGATCCAAAACACACTTATTGATTTAGGAGCAACAATCAATATCATGAGTAGACAAATCATGGATAAACTGAAACTTCCTAATCTTCTTTTTACACCCACATTATTACAATTAGCAGACAGATCTGTGATCAAACCTGATGGGGTAATATAAGAAATTCCAGTGTCCCTAGATTCTTGGGAATATCATGTGGATTTTATGATCCCAACTCCTAAGAATAATCTAGGGGGGCATCCCGTTATATTAGGAAGACCTTGGTTAGCTACAACTGATGCTTTCATTAGTTGTAGATCCGGTGATATGTACATCTTTGATGGTAGTTCAACCAAGAAATTTACCTTGTATCCTCCAGCAAAGACAATTACAGAATTAGATGATACTCAATGGATAGAGGATGAAGAAGACTTACAACCTCTCTTCACAATTTCAGAAATTAGTGAAGATAGCCAGATTCTGAATACCTTCGAAAAATTTGAATCTTCTTCGGAATATAAACATGAAAAATTTCAAGAAGAATCCAACATTGAGTTTTTATCATCAAGACAGATGTCTCTTTACTCCATGGATAAATTTGGCAGCTCTACAATTGAGATATTTCCAGGCAAAACTTTAAACATAAACAAGAACCTAGAGAAATCTCAACAAGAAGAGCTAGTCAAGATATTATAGAGACATTCTTCTGCATATGCATGGGAGTACACTGATATGAAAGGGATAAGCCCCAAGACTTGCACTCATCACATTTACATAGAGGAAAATTGTAAACCAATCAGACAACCTCAGAGAAGGATGAATCCAAATCTTAGGGAGATTGTTAAGGAAGAATTGCAGAAATTATTAAATGTTAACTTTATCTATCCCATTTCAGATAGTCAGTGGGTTTCTCCTTTGGTAATTGTGCCAAAGAAAAATGGTAAATGGAGGGTATGTATTGACTACCGAGAATTAAAAAAAGCTACTCTTAAAGATCATTTTCCCTTACCTTTCATAGATCAAGTGTTAGATACATTAGCTGTCAAAAAATACTTTTCATTTCTAGATGGGTTTAGTGGTTATAACCAAATTCAGGTAGCACTTGAAGATCAAGAAAAAACCACATTTACCTGTCCTTGGGGTACCTATGCTTACTGAGTATTGCCATTTGGACTATGAAATGCACCCGCAACATTTCAAAGGGCAGTACTAGGAATCTTTTCAGATCTAATACATGATTGTGTAGAGGTATATATGGATGATTTCACAGTTTATGGAAACACATTTGAAGAAGCCTTAACAAACTTGGAAAAAGTTTTAAAGAGATGTAAAGAAGCAAATCTTTCACTTAGTCATGAGAAGTTTTTTATGATGTTTACTAAAGGAATTGTTTTAGGACATCACATTTCAGGGGATGGGATTAGAGTCGATAAGTCAAAAGTTGAAGTCATCTCTAACTTATCTATTCCAAGTTGTCAAAAAGATGTTAGGAGTTTTCTAGGATTCACAGGATATTATCGAAGGTTTATAGAAAACTTCATCAATATAGCATCTCCACTTTTCAAATTACTTACCAAAGACTGTGAATTCAAGTGGAATCCTGATTGCTAATTAGCCTTTGAGACCCTGAAAACAAAAATCTATGAAGCACCTATTTTAAGAGGACCTAACTGGAAGTTACCTTTTCATATTTCAACAGATGCCTCAGATACAGCTCTAGGAGCAGTATTGAGACATAAAGCCCTGATTCTATATGCCATCTACTATACCAGTAAAAATTTGACTCCTTCAGAGTTAAACTATACTGTAACTGAAAAAGAGTTTTTAGCTATTGTTCATGCCATAAACAAATTCAGACACTATATAATAGGCTATGAAACTTTTGTTCACACAGATCACTCTACAATTAGATATCTAATGAACAAATCAATTACTAATGGCAGAGTCATAAGATGGTTATTGCTTTTACAAGAATTCAACATTACCATTCTAGATAGACCTGGAAAAAAAAACACAGTCGCTGATTTCCTATCTAGACTCCAAAACATCAAAGACAATACTCCAGTTGAAGATCAATTCCCTGATGAATATCTTTTTGCAATTCTACTCAAACTCCTTGGTTTGCTGACATTGCTAATTATTTAGTTTCAGGGAAATTTCCTTCAATAATGAATGCAAGAGACAAAAGAAAGATCATTTATGAAAGTGCAAAATATTCATGGGTTGCTAATGAGTTATACAAAACAGGTCCAGATTTTATCATTAGGAGATGTGTTCGGGAAGATGAGATGCCTGAGATCCTTAAGGCATGTCATGATGAACCTTGTGGCAGACACTTTTCTGATAAAAGGACAGGTTATAAGGTCCTTCATTTAGGATACTATTGGCCATCCCCTTTTAAAGATGCTAAAGAGTATGTCAAAAGGTGTGACAGTTGCCAAAGGGTAGGGAAACCTTCTCCTTCAGTTGAGATGCCATTGCAGCCTCAGGTACATATTGAACCTTTTGAAAAATGGGCTTTGGGTTTTGTAGGACCTATTAGTCCTCCATCAAGACAAAAGAAATATATATTAGTTTGCACTGATTATGTTACCAAATGGGTAGAGGCCAAGCCATTACTTTCTACTACTAAAGCATCTGTAGTTAATTTTCTTTTTGAGGATATTTTTACTCGTTTTGGTGTCCCAAGGGAAATTGTTACAGGTCAAGGAGCTCAATTTACATCAAATCTAGTGGAACAAATGATGGAGAGGTACAAAATTAGACACATAAAATCTACTCCTTATCATCCACAAGAAAATGGTCAAGTGGAATCTACTAATAATGTCATTGAAGGGATCTTAACGAAGACTGTTCATTTGCATAGAAGAGATTGGGCAGATAGGCTTCCTGAAGCCTTGTGGGCCTATAAAACTACATGGAGGAGCACAACAAGCCATACTCCTTATGAACTTGTTTATGGAAAGCAAGTTTTGTTTCCCATAGAGTTTCAGATTCAAACTTTCAAAATGGAAGTTCAGCTAGGACTTGATCTAACAGAGGCACAAAAGCACAGATTGGAGTAGATTAATGAATTGGATGAGATCAGACAAGATGCAGTTCAGAAAACAAGTATAGTCCAACAACAAAGGACTAGATGACATGAAAAGTACATCAAGGAAAAGAAGTTCAAAGAAGGTGACTGAGCTCTCTTGTTTGATTCAAAGTTCAAGGATTTTCAAAGTAAATTCCAAACACATTGGCTTGGGCCATATGAAATTATAAGAATTTTTGACAATGGAGCAATAAAAATTAGGACAATAGATGAAGAGAAGGTCACTTTTCTTGTAAATGGTCATAGATTGAAGCTGTATCACAAGCCACTTTCAAGAGAAGAATTTGTCAAGAGATTTCAGGAAAACAGTAATGTGAAGTTAATAAAGAAGAATTTTTCTTCTTCATCAACTTAGTTGAATTTTCTGAATTCAAAAGCATAAAAAAAGAGAGAGAGAGTATAAACATGAAAACTAATCACTGATTAACATGTTTATACAGAAAAGATAGAGTGAAAATCAGAATCTTTCTGACACTCTAGCTTTTCAAATTTGTTCTTTTTCTGCAAGCAGCTATTACAAAATCATAAGTGCAAACCCATATTTCACTTATGATTCCTTTCATTCCATTCATCCATACTTCATTTCATTCCATTCATCCATACTTCACTCCACTTCATAATTGAGATTCATTTCATTCCATTATTCACTTCACCCATACTCCATTACACCATACTTCATTATCCATTTTTAACTCATTTCATACAAACATTCCATTCATGCTTCAAACCTTTCCATTCCATGTTTTAAAACTTCTACAGGTACATTCTGCAATCAGTCAGACATTCTGCAGCCAGCCAGACATTCTGCAGCCAGAGATCCTGAAGGCACTATCCAGTAATCACTTGATTGAGCAACAAATTGATCCTGCATATCCAAGACAACAAGAAAAATCAAAGGAGTTATGAGGACTGAAGACCAATGACTTTTAAAGGAGGACAAGGCATATCAAAACCAAAAGAAAAAAAAAATCAAAGAAAAGGCAAAGGTAAAAGTTATGAAATTATTATGGTAAAATATCATGAAATTTTAGCATAGTTAAGTCATGTATGACTCAAAAAGGTTATTTTAATTAGTCGTGTTGATCATGCCTATCAAACCTATCATAAAAACTTTGGACAAAATCCCTTCTATCTTGCCATATTCGATCATCATTTAAAACTTAACGGTTAAGTATTGAAGTGATTTGATCAGTCACGTCACTAGGCCAAAGTATTTAATGATGATTTTGAATTTCTCACAAAATATCTCCGCGGTCTTTTCTTTCGTGATAAATCTCAACTCATTAATCCGTGTGAATAACCCGCACCGCATTATACTCATTTCATAACTACTCCATATCATTTCTTTTCGTAGCCACTTCTTAGCCATTCCGGTCTGTATCTGTGGAGTAAAAACATCTTTTTAATAGCCATTTTCACTGTGAGCAGAGTTCCGCAGCCAATTCTTAGCCATTCTGATCTGTAAAACAGAGGAAACATCTGTGGAGTAAAAATATCTCTTTAATATCCATTTTCACCGTGAGCAGAGGAGCAGTAATTTGAAGGTTGAAAAGATAAGCTATGGGTCTCATAGTAAGAACTGAACCAGTTGGAACCAAGTACTTGGAAGGCTATGCTACAGCAGGCTGGGTGGTTGCAATTTTTAGAAAAATTCAGTGTTTTTCACAAAGAGGTGACTAAAACATTTGCACAGTCCTTCAATGGAGTAGAGGTCGAAATAGGAGATGTTAAATTCACCATTACAGAGGCTTTCATTGTAGAAGCAACGGAATTACCCAGGCAAAGAGAAAAGTGGTTCAAAAATAGAGAATTTCATAACGAGGCATGGAGACAAATACTCAAAACACCAGGTATGGATGTTTCCATTTTTAAGAAAGGTATTCCTAGCTCTGCACTGAAGAAAAAATGGAGGAACATGTTGCTCATCTTGCAAAAATTTAAAACTTGTGAAGGAAGATTTGGTACCCTCTATGTTTATCATATTCGGTTAATGATGCATTTATTAGGAGAAGAAATCAATTTTTCCCTTTTTCCTACTTCATAGTCTGAAAAGAATGGCCTAAAATGTACAAAAGAGAGTTCAATTTCTAGAAACAACCTTGTATCATCATGGGTTAGTCAAAATCTTAATTGAACATCATTTGGTAAAAATGGGAGATAATTGGAATGAGTCTCTAGTAAGGAATCATTTTGAGGAACCCAAGGAATCTCCACCTGAAGGCAAACCCATAAGAAGAAGTAGGAGAAAGGAAATTTCTAAGGCTGTTGAAACTAAAACTGGTAAATCAATACAAGATGACAACGAAGAGATGATTTCTAAGAAATTGGCTCAAATTAAAAAGCAGCTTAAGAAGGAAAGAATAATAAGAAAATATGCCAAAGACAGAGGAGAAGGGCCATCTCAACCGAGACGGAGCCACAGGCTTAGAGGTATACTAAAGAAAACAAAGGTTAGACAAACTGGAATCATAAACATTGAGGATGAAGAAACACCTACTGCTGGATCACCTGACTATCAGTATGAGGAGGATTTTGATGAAGGAGCTCCTGAAATAGACCCAGCACAACAAGAAATTTACAATTATGTTGAGACACTAGAGAAGAAAGCTTCAGAAAGTAGAGACAAACTCCTAGTCCACCAAAATCTTCAATTGATATGCTAAGAAGAGATAAATATGAGTTAGAAGTACTCAATAGGCATATCAAGAATGAGAATGAAATTTTAAGGGAGCAGGTTAAGCTCAAAGGTGATATGAATACCACTCTGTCTCTACAAATGAAAAGTTGCACAAGGCCAGTGAAAGATTGAAGAAGAAAAACAAAAGGTTAAGCAGGGCACTTACAAATTTGAGATTCAAGTTAGTCATAAGGAAGCCCAGAAGACCACTGACTGTCAGGAAAAGCAGAAGAAGAGGCTTAGATGTCCTAGCAGAGGTCTCAGAGTACATAGAATAGTTGCATGAGGACATGCAAAAGCCTTGCAGTGGGGGTATGTTGAGCCCCCAAAGATGTCCTTTTTTTCCACCACATTTCATTTCATTTTCTTTGTCCCTCATCAATTACAGGCTTAAATGATCAATAAGATTGATTAGGATTACTTTAAGAATGTATATAATGACTAACTTGCTATGTTTTCATGATTTTGTTATTGTAGCAATTTTTGACTAGACTGGCTACAGAACACAATCATTATGTAGCCAGTCACCTATTCCGCAGCCGTTCTCATGTTTACGCAGGTTCCAGGTGTCACCTCAAGGAAAAATGCATATGGTCGTATTCCACATCACTCCCCCATCATTTCTTTCTCTCCACGAAGTCTGAGCTCGAGTCTACAGACGGTTATGCACGTGGGAAACCAAAATTAGGTGACAGACTTCTAATAGGACAAGGACTGTACAGATGTCCTTAATCATAGAACGAGGCCACCACCAGAGTCCTAGTTTGATTTTAGTTTGAAAAGAAAATTACTCCTGTTTTATCTCAAAGACAGTTATGTAATTTTGTTATAAGTATGGCTCGGGAGACCAAGAAACAACTTAGCTAGATTTATGTTTTATTAGTAGATCTCAGAAGACCATAAATACTCTGTTTTGAAGAATTTATCCTTTAATGAAAGAAGCATCACTTTATTGCAAGAGCTGAGTCAATATTGAGTAGATTGCGTGCTAATCCGATGGTAGAGGGCCCCTACTACCTGAGAAGCTTTGTTCATATGGTTTAGATAAGTAACTTAGCCTTGTTTCATTCTTAGTTTAAGTAATTTTCTGAACTTTGTGTTTTTATACTTACTTGCAATGGATGCCACAGTTAGTCTTATCCTTACAAACTCTGCCAAAATATCACTCACATTGGATGGGATATAACTGTAGTATTTAGGAGTTAGTTGCATTTCTTTGAACTTTATGATTTTGTGCTCGATTACATCAGTTGTTACAGCTAGTCGTGATGTTATAAACTCTTCCAAAATATCACTAACTCTAGATGAGACATAGCTGTGGTGTTTTAGAGCTTTGTTGTGTTTTGTTGAATTGTATGCTTTTATGCTCATTTACATAACATGTTGCAGCCAATCCTGTTCCATAAATTATTCCAAAATACCACTAATTCCAAATGAGACAGAGCTGAGACATTTTAGTGATTAGTTGCATCTTTAGTCTAGTTGTAGTACTTCGGAGGTAGATGTCACTTTAGTTTAATTCTGTCACTGTGTTTATGGTTTGATAATGGCACTCTAGTATAACTCTGTTCACTGTAATTTAAGTTAGATTAGTGACATTCTAGTTCAGTTCCAAATCACTGTATTTCAAAGTTAGGCTAAAGGCATTCTAGGTTAGTTGTGATCACTGTGTTTCAAGCTTGATCAATTGCATTCTAGTTCAGTGTTATCCACTATTCTTTAAGTTGTATTAACCGTCAAAACTAGACTTCACGGCCTTCATTGTTTACAAACTAATCTTGTTCTGACTTTCTATTAATGCATTATCATATGAACAGGAATGAGTTAGTGATATCAGTTTAAGGCCTTGATTGTTCTACAACCCTTTGCAATTTCACAATTAAGCCTTTTTCCAAAAAAAATATTTTATAAAATCTCTGACTTTCGAATAAGGTTTAGTGGTGACAAGTTGAGCTGCAGAATGAATTGATCTTAGCATGAAAAGTTAATTCAGAGTGGAAATCTTATTGTGTTACAAATAGTCTTTTTCCAATTGTGTTCCAATAAACTTTTAGCCATGGATGAGATTCTTTGTAATATTGTAAGATGGTTGTTTACTTAGGAGAACCTAATTTGTACTAAACTTGTCCTTTTCTCAAGCTATTCCAACATATTTCTAATGAATGAATTGGATGAGTTTATGTTATGAGTTATTAAGTTCATGTTGTGATTCATTTTCTTGCTATGAGTCATTATCAAACTTTGCATTTTCTGTTCTTTAGTATAGGTTTTTATCTATTTTTAGTGTGACCAACAACTGTTCTTTTTCAACATTTAGTCCTTTCCCTTCTTAACATAAAACCACAAAACCAAAAATATCATAAAAACACTAAAAACAACATAGTGAGAAACAGATACCTAGGCACATATAGTGCACCTCACTTTAGCAGTTTACTGACCCTGGTTGATAATTTATTACCTCAATTTAGGAACACTATGTTGAGCACAACACCCTGTACATAATGTTATATGATAAAGATGCTCCAAGGTTTTCTCCTGAAGCAGAGGTAGACATACTTCTTACTGCGAGATGGTTTGGAGAAGATCTGTTTACATATGTCAGGGTTTTTGGAAGTTTCGCTTCCCCTCATGTTTTACCTTTGTATGTTCCTGATAAACTCATGGCACAAGAAATTGCTTATCAAACCTGCGATGAAGGAGGTTTGACTAAAGATTTGAAGGACAAAAAGAAGGCTATCTGGCCACAATTTCCTGTGGCATGTGGGGCCTTTTCATTATTTGATGTAGGCCATGCATTCAAAGAAGTAAACAACATTACATGTTTAAGTTTGTTCAAGTTTCCAAGAAGACCGTTCGACCCCTATGATATTGTTAGAAATTTCACTACTGCAGTTAAAATAAGAGTGTTTTCTAAAGAAGATCTTTTTGATGACATGTTCCAAGAAAAAGGCACATTTAAAGAGATTCTACATTCGGCCCAAATACGGTTTCCTCCAGCATAATTTAAAGAGTTCAAGATATACAGGGAAATGAGGTTAACTACTATCCCTTTGGATAAATTATGCCTGGAACCCATAAGGGAACCAAATCTCAGTATTAGTCTCAGTGGAAGTTCAGGTACAGACAGATCTAAATCGAAGTCTAGGAGAGAAAATTCTGAACACTCTAAGAGGTCTGACAGTGACCATGATAAAAGTTAACGGTCTGTAAGGGATACTGCCCAGTCAAAGGAGCTATTACAACAACAGGTTTCGACCTCTCCTTAGCTAAATCTTCCCCCTCTCATTGTACAACAACCAACAGTCAGAACTAAGTTAGATAAAGAATGGGAGACAATGACTTAATCAATATTGAAGGATAGAACACACTGACACCTATGAGTAATGTACATACAACAAAAGATATAATCACAAGAATAACTAGCAATGTCTCAGAAATGGAACATATTCCCATTACCCCATCCTCTGAACTTATGCTCAAAATAGAGGAAATTCCTCCTCTTGATGTATTTTATAGTCCACAACACAAGGCAGTAGTAAGAAGACAAAGAAAGAAAAATAAATTGGAAAATATGCTCTCTCAAGATGCAGAACAATTAGACGTCCTATGGCAAGATCCTACCACTAATCCAACTGAAAATCTCACTAAATTATCTCAGATCACAGGAGCATATGCCTCTGTAGCCATTGATAAAGCATCTGAGGTACGAAAATTACTGAATGAGAAAGAAGATCAAGTACAGGTTTTGCAACAACTGCAACAAGCCAACGCCAACAATGAAGCACATAAAAAACTTGAAAAATTACAACAGGACTTCCAACAAATGCAGATAGGATACCAGAACATTTTGGCTGAAAAAGAGAAACAGCTACAAGTTATGCAAAAGATGCACAAGGATGATCCCAAGCTTACAGAATTCATCACAGAGTCCATTTCCTTAAATGATCAACTACTGCAGTAACAGGAAATATTATGCCAAAGAATATCACAGTGGAATTCTTATTGTGAAGAAAGTGATAAAATCAATAATCAAGTCGTAGACTTACGACATGATTATGATTTAACTGATAAAAGGGTTACTGACTATTTGGCTTGGTAAGAAACATAGGAGGGGAAAAGAGCAGGTGCACCAATAATCAATGACAATCACAAAGAAATGCTCTTTAATAATTGGGATGCACAAATCAGGAAAGCAGAGCAAGCGGCAGAAGAAGCAGCCACAGTAGCAAGCAATATTATTGATTGTATAAATGAAAATTTTCACAAAGCAAATTTGATCTCAGAAACTACTCTAGGGTACCTACCGAAAGCACAACAACTGCAGACAAACTGGAGATAGAAGGCTCAAGAAAAGGCAGAATCGATTAAAAGATTAACAAAGTTAAATTTGGATTCTTACTGGGCGTGTTTGGTAAAACCACACAGCCAGTTCATGACTCTCAAATGTATCATCAATTCTGCCGAGAAGATGGCGCCAGCTCTTGCCGATTCCATTTTCACAGGACAATTGAAGTCTGAAGTCGGCCAGCCTACTCTTCTCAAACAAATGTTGAACGCTTGCAATTTCAAAGAACAAATTCACAAGTAGTTAGTTGTTAAGTTTTAATTTTAGATTTAGTATTAATTTTTCTTTATTTTTGCCTAAAAAGAGGACGATCATTTAAATCGTATCCTACATTTTTGTAATAAATTATTTTTAGATTTAGTTGGTAGTATTTAAACCCTTCTCGTGCATTTAGAGAAGGGTCCTGAAAATTTTCAAAAACTTGTCCTCAGAACATGCACTTTTGCACCCTCCGAGGAGGTTTTGATGAATTAATGGAACAAGATTTATCGATATCTGCGTTTAATATCTACTACTGATGTTGCACTTTTGTACTCGTAGTCGATGTTGGATTAAGAAGAGATAAGTCATTATTGCTTGAAGCTCATGAGTAGAACTAGTTATAAATGATACTTTTATCTCTTAACTATTTCTGCTTCTATGTTAAAGTGATATTTATGTTCATTTTTTAATGTATTAATGCTTGAATGCTTGAGTTATCATTTGGCACTTTTGTACGGTGATAGCTATTTGTTTATGCTTAATATATGAGTAGCTTATTATGCGATATGTTTTTCACAACTGTTTCCTCTAACTTTTTATACGAAGTGGTTTATCTTTATTGAATTTTTTTCTTATAACAGTTGAATGATCTTTATTACCAATTGTTATTTGAAATCAATTTAGATCGCGTAATGAAAATATTACATCCCGGGTTAGTTTAGAATCAGATATTTCTATTTATTAGAATACAATTGCATGTTATAGATTAGAATTAGAATAAAATCATTTCACTTAGGAACTTTCAGAAAGGAAATATCAATTCTCAACACACACACACATATTGGGAAACTGGTCCCATTATCCCCAGTCGGACCCACTATACCAAACGGAAAAGGAGCTGCTAACAAAGGTTTGGACCGGGTGGCTATCCCCCTTGTTGTAGACCCGATTTTCGGGGCTTCAACAATACCTTAGGAAACCAAATTGACACTTTGAAAGCAAAGAAAAGACAGGAAGAGGAAGATCAATTAATGGTCGTCTTTTGCCAAAAGTGCTGGAAGAAACATGCTTTGAAAGACTGCCCTTTAGAAAATGTTCAAAATGTTCAAGTTTGTGCCTTTTGCACTGAAAATCATGATATCTTTCATTGCTCTAAAATCAAGATTTTGTAGAATTGTAATTTGGAAGCCAACGCAGATATGGAGAATTTTTATTTCATGGGCACTATGAGACCATGGCAACCTAGACCTCCACCTCCAGGTATGTTTCCAAACCAAAATTTGTAATTTCCTGCACAAGATCAGATGTATGTTCAGAATTCTTGGAATGTTCCCATGTCGTGGCAACACCAAACTTACCCACAGCAACAATGGAGACCATTTCAGCAATACCCTCAACCATACCAACCATATCCTCAGCCATATCACCAGTATCCTCAAACATATCAGCAATATCCTCAGCAGCAAGTTTTCCATCAACCTAAAAACACTCAACAAACATTGCCCGCTCCTCCACCAATAAATCCATCTCAATTAAAACTTCCATCTAACCAACCTCCTAGACCTACTCAGATCCCTGCTCAACCTGTACCTAATCCAAATAATAGAGCAGATAGACCAGCTTACAGTGTAGATGAGGGAGCATCTTACCCCAATCTACTTTTACAAAATATCGAGCTTAGGTCTGGTAGGATACTTCAAAAAGAACCTACAGTAGCTGACAAACAAAAAGAAAACAAAGAGAATGAAGATGAAATTCCAATTCAAAAGAAACAAAATGATGACATCCAAAATAAACAAATGCAACTAATGCATCCACCACCTTTTCCGGATAGATTTATCCAAGCAAAACTCCGCATGTTTTTACCTCAGTTTGATGTTTTAGATGAGCTAAATAATTTCTATATAAAAATTCAACTACTTCAAGCCATAAAAGACATTCCAATATATACTAAAGAAATCAAAGAACTATGCCTCAAGAAGCCTACAAATAAAATACTTGACCCACAAACTATTCATGTTATTGGACATCTAGTCGGCATTATGACAAACACCATTTCAATGGAAAAGTATGTTGATCTTGGTATTCCCAGAGTCACTACAATCATTAATAACATACCTATTCCAAACACTTTGATTGACCTTGGGGCTGCAATAAATGTGATGACCCTTGAAACAATGAAAACACTGCAGCTCACAAAATTGCAATACACACCAATTGTCCTAGAAATAGCTGATAGGTCTAAAGTGATTCCTGAAGGGATTTTGGAGGAAATAATTGTTACACTGGACTCTTGGGAGTATCCAGTTGACTTTTTAGTTCTTCAGCCAAAATTTAATTTAAGAGGACATCCTATCATCCTTGGTAGACCATGGTTAGCAACTACTGATGCATTCATAGGGTGTAGATCAGGTAATATGATTATTTCACGGGGAACTGAAAGAAAACAACTCACTCTGGACCCATCAGCACAATCACCAGCAGTAGCAAATAAATTATGGCTAGATGAAAAATACAATGATAAAGAAGAAGTTCAATATGTTTTCAGTATCAATCAAATTTATGATTTTCAAGAACATAATAATGATGATTTAGTAGAATTGTTCCTTTCTCAACCTAATATTTCTGAAGAATTAAGAAATAAACAATACAATGCTGCAGATCAAATTTTAGCACAAATTTTTCAAGAAAAATATACCATTCATTCTTTGTAAACATTATTTGAAAACATTTTCCCCATTCAATCTATCACAAACACACAGAGTAAGGCCATAGAGATTAGTCCAGGAAAAACATTGAATATTGGCACACACCTAGACTTATCTCAGGAAGAAAATTGATTCAATTATTGAGAAAATATCAAAAGGAATTTTCTTGGGACTACACCGATATGCAGGGAATCCAACCAAAAACATGCACTCACCATATTTACATAGATAGTAATATAAGACCAGTGAGGCAACCACAGAGAAGAATGAATCCCATCCTTCAGGATATTGTTAGAGATGAATTACAAAAACTACTGAAAGTCAATTTTATTTATCCCATCTCTGACAGTCAGTGGGTATCTCCATTGGTAGTAGTGCTCAAGAAAAATGGAAAGTGGAGGATTTGTGTTGACTACAGACAATTGAACAAAGCAACCCTCAAAGATTATTTTCCACTACCATTTATTGACCAAGTTTTGGATACATTAGCTGGGAAATCATCATTTTCTTTTCTTGATGGTTTCAGTGGCTATAACCAAATCAGGATAGCCTTAGAGGACTAGGACAAAACCACTTTTACTTGTCCCTGGGGCACTTATGTCTACAATGTTTTACCATTTGGACTATTTAATGCTCCAGCTACATTTCAGAGAGCTGTATTAGCTATTTTTGCTGATTTAGTTCATGAGTGTGTTGAAGTTTATATGGATGATTTTTCAGTGTATGTACTATGGTAATTCATTTGAGCATTCATTAGAAAATTTTGAGAAAGTTGTGAAGATATGTATTGAAGCCAATCTATCCTTGAATAATTAAAAGTGTTTTATGATGCTAAATAAAAGGATAGTATTGGGTCATCATATTTCTTCAGAAGGCATTAAAGTAGATCCATCAAAAATCAAAATCATTGTCAATTTGCCAATTCCGAAGACTTAAAAAGAGGTAAGAAGCTTTCTTGGGTATGCAAGCTATTATAGAAGGTTTATTGAGCATTTTAGTAAGATAGCTTTACCTCTCTTTAAGCTTCTTGCAAAAGATGCACCTTTCAACTGGAATGAAAATTGTCAAAAAGCTTTTGAAACACTCAAATAAAAGTTATCAACCACGCCAGTTTTAAAAGGACCTAATTGGACCCTACCCTTTCACATATTTATAGATGCATCTAATACTGCAATAGGTGCCTCATTAGGCCAAAAAGAAGAGTATTTGAATTATGTCATCTATTTTATTAGTAAAAATCTGACACATGCAGAACTAAACTACAAAGTTACTGAAAAAGAAATGCTTGCAATCATACATGCTGTGAATAAATTTCGACATTATATAACTAGTTATGATGTCTTTGTCCATACTGACCACTCTTCCATTAAGTATTTAATGAAAAAACCAATAACTAATGGCAGAGTTACTAGATGGTTGTTATTGCTATAGGAATTTAATATTACAGTGTTAGATAGACCAGGTAAAGAGAACCAAGTGGCAGATTTTATTTCTAGACTCCAGAATCCAGGTGAGGTTGTTCCAGTTGAAGATTCTTTTCCCGATGAAAATTTATTTGCAATTTAAGTAGTGGATCCATGGTATGTTGATTTAGCTAATTATCTGTCCACAGGAAAGACACCTCCATATTTTACTACAAGGAGAAGAAAAGACTCATCAAGCAAAGTGCCAGATATTCATGGGTTAATGGGGATTTATTTTACACTGGTTATGATATGATTATTTGAATATGTGTAAGAAATGATGAAATAATTGATATTTTAAAATCTTGCCATGATGAACCTTGTGGTGGGCATTTTCCAGCTAAAAGGACAGCATTCAAGATCCTCAGTCTTGGCTATTATTGGCTATCAATTTTTAAGGATTCCAAGAAGTATGTGAGAAGTTGTGACAATTGCCAACGAATGGGTAGACCAACTGCTTTAGATGAGATGCCACTTCAGCCTCAAGTACATTTAGAGCCATTTGAAAAATGGGCTCTAGATTTTGTAGGACCTATCAATCCACCTTCAAAGGTCAAAAAGTACATCTTAGTATGTACTGACTACGTGACTAAATGGGCTGAAGCAAAAGCGCTTGTCCAGGAAACTGAACAAACAGTGGTAAATTTCCTTTTTGAAGAAATTTTTGTAAGGTATGGAGTACCTAGAGAGATAGTAACAGACCAAGGTACTCAGTTTACTTCAAGGCTGGTTCAAGACATCACAGAAAAATATAAAATCAAGCACAGGAAAAGTACACCTTACCATCCATAGGCCAATGGCCAAGTGGAATCTATAAATAAAACTTTGGAAGGAATTATCACTAAAACAGTAGCAATGAACAGAAATAACTGGGAGGAAAAGCTCAAGGATGCTCTCTGGGCTTACAGAATCATGTCGAAAGACACTACAGGATTTACACCATATCAGCTGGTGTATGGAAAATAGGTAATGCTTCCTATTGAATTTCAGATACATACTTATAAAATGGCTGCAGATTTAGGCATTGATCTCAATGAAGCACAAAAAGAGAGAATTATGCAATTGAACCAGTTATATGAAATGAGGCAGCAAGCAGAGGAGAGAGCAATCCTAATGCAGAAACAAAGGAAGAAGTGGCATGATTCACACATAAAGAAGAAACAGTTTAAAGAATGTGACTGGGCTTTACTCTTTGACTCCAAATTCAGAGATCATAAAGCCAAGTTCACAACACATTGGATGGGCCCATATGAAATAGTTCAAGTATTTGAAAATGGATCAGTCAAACTTACTACAATTGATAGAGAAATAAACACCTTTATTGTCAATGGACATAGGTTGAAACTCTATCATAAGCCCATCAACAAAGAAGATTCTATTCAAACTGTATCTCAGCAAAAGGAGGTTGAGATATCACAGCCTTCAGCTGTGATATCTCTACCTTAGTCATTTTAATTTTCTAAAAAATAAAAAATAATAAAATAATAAAACATAAAAAATAAAAAAAAATAAAAAAAAATAAAAAAATAAAAAGAATGGTTTAGATGTGAAAACGAGACTCTGGCACACTCTAAACCCGAATTTTTACTGGAAAACCAATCATTTGGCTGGTAAGAATTCATTGTTCTAGTTATTTGCTTTCTGGTTCACAAGTTCAATAATGACTTGAGGACAAGTCAAAGAATTAGTGGGGGAGAATAAACAGTGGTTTTTCCTTATCTCATCTCCTCATTCTCAATTTTTCAAGGAATTTGTTTCAGTAATTCAATATTTCAATAAGATTTGTTTCGTTCTAATTAGTAAAGGGACCTGTTCAAGCAAAAAAAATGCAGTGGGACTTGTTTCAACATGATTATATAGAGGGACCTGTTCAAGCAACAAAATATGCAGTGGGACCTATTTCAACATGACTCTTTAGATTTTAAGGGACCTATTATACTTAATTTCAAAGGGACCTGTTTTAGAAGACAAGGATCAATTACAAAGACAATCGGATCAGTCACACCTGTTACACCTACAGATCACACTTGTACAAGAAAATCAGTTACACCTACAAAAAGAAAAATCGGGATTTTATTAGCCAACAAGTGTAATGTATTGAAAGATTTTTGTTTTTAGCATTTAAATTCCTAGATTATTTTAGTGTTAAATAAATAATTATAATTTCTTATTATCAATTTCATAAGCCTTTTTATAACCCTCATACCCATATTCCTCTGTCTATTTCTATACACTCATATATATTACCACTCTGCCTATTTCTATACGAGCATTTCTATTTTTATAAGATCCATTCCTGTTCCTACCATTCCTACCCATATCATCCATTTTAACCTATTCCGAGCCATATTCCTTAAAAACGTTTTCACAGACTCATCATTTAACCTCTGCCAACAAAGTACCAACGAGCCAATGAGAAAATTCGTCAAAGGAGAAGTGAAATCAGAAGTAGAGTGGTGTAGAAGTGGAATGGTGTGGAACCATGAGAATAAGAGACAGAATATTGAGCGATAAAGTAAAAGTGGATTTGAAATATAAAACTAGCGGTATCGCATAGGAGAAAAGTTGTATTTAAGTTTTATCAAAAGAATGCGATATGTGTTTGCTGTTGACACGTAAGGAGGTAGTGGTATTCTAATACCAGTAATTTCGTGTAGATTTGGAGCATTAACGCTCATAAAATTTTACAACGCGGTATTCATTGGTGATCGTCCGATCAGAGTTTGCAATGCAACGAGCTGGGGGCCGTCGATTGAAGAAGTGCATGAATTGGTGGGACCCATTCTTAATATAACGCCAAGGTTTATAACTGGAGAACGTTTAATGCATGGTTTAACCTTAGGCTAAAGAGTTCATATATGGATTTAATTGAAAGGTCAAGGCACATATATAGAGTTATATCTGCTTATGAGTGTATTCGCCAATGATTTCATTTCTCTGTCAGCATGACCTCTATACTCTGTTACTATGATTGTGCTTTCTGCAAACCACTATCATTCCTCTGCATCTATGATTTGAATTCTCTATGACACGTCTTCAGGCTCTGTAAATAAGACTACGGTCTTTCATGATAAAACCCTATTCTCTGCGCCATCATTATAACAATTTCCTCTCATGATAGCAAGCAAAATCAAGGCCGGGCGCTGAGTTTTCATTTTATGAAACTCTGAGTTCATAAAAGTTGGCTAACATTCAAGCTATGAGTTTTAAAATCAAAAGGCTAAGATAATGGGTGTTGAAAAAGGGAGAAAGTATAGGAGTCAGGGGTTATCCAGAATTGTGACTTCCGCTCAAAAATTGAAGTACGCTCAGAAATTTACGACCAACTCAAACATTTGAAGAAGGCAGTTCAAAAACTTAAGGTAAGCTCAGTGGAACGCAGAGCCTGAGAAATTTGATAGCTCAAAATACCATGAAGACTGTGTTAAAATTTTGAGGGAAAAACGATGGTTATCTTTTCTAGAGAAATTCAATGGAAACAATGAAGAAGTTACAAAACAGTTTGCATTTTCATTTAATGGAGAAAAAGATTTGATAGGATATTTATCTTTCAGAATTTTAGAGGATACAATAGCTCAGTCATTAGACATTAGTCCAGAAGGGGAAAATTATTTCAAAACCAAGCAATTTAGAGAAAAATCATGGACTCAATTTATGTTTAGGTCAAGAGTTTCTTCTGTCAATTGGAAAAAAGGTGTTCCTAGAAGTTGGCTAATCCACCCATGGGATGAAATGGAAAAATTTGTCACATGTGAAGGGCATTACAACATAGTATACCTGTATCACATAAAAATATTGCTGCACTTAAAGGGTCAATGCACTATCAGTTTGCCCTACTTTCTTTTACAGAGTTTGACTAAAATGTCAAAGACCATTCAGAAACAAAAGGGTAATGAAGATAGAAGCTTGTATCATTTTGGTTTGATCAAACTTTTAATTGAATTTAAATTTCAAAAGAGAGGAATAACATGGGAAGGATTTTTAATTGCCAATCAAATCAAAACCAAAGAAGATGAACAGGAGAAACAAGGAAGCACAGAGTTTATGGTTGATGTTGATGAGGAAACCCCTGAATTTAACTCAAGCACTGTTGCTCAGCCTAGTATTAGTGTGAAAACAAGGAGAATGAGGCAAGAAGATTCCAAGAAAATTGCAAAAGATAAAATTTTCACTACTTACACAAGAAGATCAAGGAGGATAAAAAGAAACAAAATACAAGATGACCAACCAAAGCAAGATATAAATACACCAATGGAAATTTAAAGCAGTGCTAATTCACAGCCAGAACAAGATGCAGAAATGGAAATTGAATGTAATAAGGGAGAAAGAAAAGATCTAGTTCCAAGGAAAATTTTAAGAACCCCCCTAAATTTATATATATAATAAATGGGTGAATCCCCATAATACATAGGAAAAATGGAAGGCGATTTTATTAATAATATAATATGTATATATAATTTTTTGGCGAATCTCTCACGAGATTATATTATCTTGTAAAATCATGGCGAATCACTAGTAAAAATGGCGAATCACTACTACAAAATGGTGAATCGTTTTCTAGTGGAGTTTGGGGTGTTGGTTCCAATGAAGATATGGTAGTTGAACCAAGAGTTGAAGGAAGAGAACCACCAAGACCAAGCATGGCACATGGTGACTCGTGAGGGAAGTAGTTCTCGTGCAGTTTGGAAAACACGTTCTTCTAGTACTGCTAAGCGGAGTGCTGTTGCTCATGCTACTACTAGCACTGATATTGAGCTTGGAGAGGAGTTTGAGAAAGCATGGAAGGTAGCAGTGGTGGAGAATTACAAAGAGTACCGCATGATGGGCTCCATTTTTCCCTTTGGTATTTGTGCCTACAAGATCTTCTGTCCGTTGAACCAACAATTAACCGTTCAACCAACAATCAACTTGACTAAGTTGATTAGGTACGAGTCAACTTAGAATAATCTTCAAAGCTATGCTTTTCACTATCCATATTTATCACACTAATGCTACACAAAATTTTGCATTTGCACCCAACTCTCATGAATGCACACAAAATTTTCATTAACATCTATAACCCTAACCAAATGAGGATTGATCAAAAATTTGCACCAAAGTTTGTTATAGTGTTGAAATTTCATAAGAAATTTAGATCCATGGTACCTTAAATAAATTTTGAGATAACCTCCACAAATTCGACCACAATAGAGCAAACTTGTGATAAATTTTAAACCTACAAAAATTAGGATTCATGTTCCTACGAACGATCATAAGAAGTAGTTGGCATATAGGTCGAGTTTTGAGCCTTGACACATTGATAATGTAATGGCTTAGGTAAAACTCACACATTGAAAAGTCATCAATGAAGAGAAGAAAAAATCATTATGAATTACACATACTCCAAACTATGAGGTCCCACAAAATTGTTGCTCCCGCCTGAACAACAAACAACTTGAATGTGAGAATTCAAAAAAAAAGAAAAATCCCAATCGCATGATCTTGAGGATGAACTCGATCTCAAATCCAACACCCATAAAATTTACATCCAAAACTAAAACTCATAAAATTTGGAAGTATATTGGAAACATAACTAAGGCGAAAGAGCTAAATTTGAATGCAGGAACTAACACAAAATTTGCAAACTTGAGCAATTGTTGACGTACATTACCTCCACTCCCTCGATCTCAAGATTGATTTTCTCCCCAACTCTAATGGAGAACTATACTGCAGGCTTGTGAGGTCCAAAATCTACATCTTTGGTCCTGCTAAGTCCCCCATACTGTATAGGCACATTCTCTGGAGATATAAATCTGCAAGTAAAATCAAGTATTAAATAAGTTTCTAGGAAATTTTCATTGAATATATCCTTCATTCCATCATATATAATCAGAGTCTTCAATTTAGGTTGAGCATATTTTCACTACATCAGATAAGGAATTTCACGTACATGTAGAAGGTCTCTGTGACTTTTCCTTCATGTGCAATTACAAATTTTCTCTTGGTACGTTGTGTCAAGAAAGGGCTCAACATGTAGTACAATGCACTGAAATACCATGGGACATTGATGAACACATGAAAATAGAGAGAATACTAATTAAGAGGTGATTTGTCTATTTGATAAATTGAGTATAATATCATCGCCCTTATAGGGCCCAACAAAATCCCACGCTTGCAAACTGAATATAGCAAAAAGACTTAATTACATATGGCATACTTGACAATTACCAAGATTGGACAAATTCTTCAACATTGTCTATTTTGAAAAATATATTATCAGCAAGAAGGATTGAGATCAATTCATGTTTGGCAACGACTATCCTCATATGCAACGGTGGAACAATTGGAAATGCATGATCGTCTTAACATTGATCTCACTCCACATTATCTTCATGTGAAAATTTGATCTAAGGTTTTCCAAGCATTTTTTTGAAGACTGATCGAATATCTTCAAGCTGTAAGCAACATTGGCTCTATACATACATATTTTTGTGAAAATCAATCTCAGAAATGGGCTCTTGCTTTCAAGCAACCTGTAACAGGTTTCTAGTAGCTTGGTTCTCTAACTATCTTTGGAGCCTTGGATCTGACTTATTATCTACGTCATTATATAATTTCTAGAGCATTGTATTTGGCATTGCCACCTCTATTTGAAGTGACATCACCACATTACACAAAACATCGCATTATGAAATGACATCTTTCTAATGATCATCACATAATCCTCACTCTTCCTCACTCTCGCTCATTTGTGGCCACATGTCCCTCCAATGATCAGGTCTACTCATTCTAATGCCATGAGAATCAATGTAATGGTAATGGCATCATATCTCTGGTAATTTGTATCATCATACGCTCTTGTGCTATATCCTCTCTTATATATATATGGCATATCGAGCTCAACATCATTTACTGCATTATTGTTTTAGTTCATAAGCCATGATAATATATTGAATCTCTTGTAAATTTCCAACTGTGTTATAGTCATGTTGTGAACAAAACAATCGAATAGTTCATCTTTTTAAATGTTATTTAGAAGAAGCTCATGGGATCTACTAGTAAAAGAAAATACATCACTTTTCATAAATGTAACACACCTGGAGCCCCTATTTTAAAGATAAACTAAGAAAAGAAGTGCATGGCACTATGGAACAATCTGTTTTGGGGAAACATGCATCTACACGAAATCTAAGTTGTCCTGAATAAGGTAAATGATAGATTCTATGTCTTGTCGAGCATGATAAGCATAAGATCCTATAAGAAATAGTCTTATAGATATAGTCACCTGAATGTAAAGGAATCTTCCCTACCATGGATCAGTTGCCTCATGGAAGTCTCATCTCTCGTATGGATAGCACATGATTAAAGGCTAGATGATCATTCAAAACAGAGCTTCAGAGGGAGCTATAAAATCCCAGATTAATAGAAAATTGTAGATGGTTACATTATAGGCAGGGTTACCTTCTCAATATTAAGGGGGAGCTATGATGTTTGGATTCAACAATTGATGTTGATAATCATCCTCTTCTCTATCAATTGTTTGCCTTGATACGAAGATGGAGAGTTGCTCATTGAGATAGTATGATCGAGAGTTCATTGCAAACAGAGGGAGAGTATAAAAGAAATATAAGAAGAGGCTTATGACACATCATTTGCAAGAGAGATGTATCCCTCTTGTACTAAGTGTGCCATAAGAGGGTCGAGTTCTGTTCATAAGGAAACAACCCTAATGAAGGTTGAAAACTAGTGCGAGCAACCCAAGTTTGCTAAGGCAAGGTCATGGAAGTTAGAGACCTAACCGTGTTCTGTTCTGAGTATTGGAGAAGGGTTGAGGCCCTATTTTTCTTGTTGTAGGTAGAGCGTAAGGCTTATAAGGAAATTGGAAAGGGACTAAGACTCCTCAAGACTATACACAGAAGGGAGAGAAGCATCGTAGGATGGTTAGGTTGTCCGCAGGTCTGTAGAGGCCATATTCTAGAGGGTCAAGGCACAAATTAGTAGCCTGGTGTGGGTTAGAGAAGGCCGCAAGGTGGTTAAGGCATAATATGGCCTAATGCTGCTAAGACAAAGGTGTTGAGATTTAGATCTGGAAGCTCGAGGGTTAGCTTTGGTAAACCAAGGATCATATTTGAGGTTCCAAGGGTCAGATCAAGGGTGTTGAAGGAAAAATATAGAGCGCTTAAGGTCTGAACAGAGTGTTGTAGCAGATCAGATGTGGAAATGGGGCATCAATGGTCTAGATGAAGGGTTTTATGGGTTTGGTAGACTTGGACAAAGATCTAAGAAGGATTGACCATGTATCTTATCACTGAAAGAAATAAGGAATCAAGATCTAGACAAGAAGGCTAAGATCTAGGAGCTATGAACGTGTATTTAAGGGCTAATGTACAATCATGATGGTGGAACTAATGAGTGTGAGAAAGTTGATTGTTAAAGGATTGATATACAGTGAATTAGAGAAATAATTCACTATGAGTTGTTGATCTTATATGGAGCTGATTGTACAATGATTTGTTGGGAAAATGCATTGTCAGAAGTAAATCTACTAGGGCTGAGTATACAATGTATTTTGGAGCAGCAAATACACTTGTGAGCAGTTGATCTAAGGAGGAAAAGGGACATGCCAGGTGTCAAGGACAACAAGACCAAACCAAAGTATCCTCAAAAGGGGACAGAGAAATGAGACATTGTCTTAACAAATTTGTGTAGTGAGACCATTCCTGTGCAAGGTGATCTCCAAAGTGAAGTTCATTCGCATCTTTCCAAGTTTTCATACCAAAAAATCTAGCCCTATTTGAGACCCGAAGAAGGTAGAAATGCCCTTGATCATTTAAAGTCTGAATGAGATGCTCTGAAAGGATGTGTGAGCCCCTGCTACCAATCCTAGGATCCTTTCTAATGAGAATATTTGTGTTATTGTCCCTGTTATTGTCTAACTCCCATCAATAAAGGATATTATTGTTATTTTGCACAATGGAGGGTTTCATAAGGTGTTATTCTTATAACATTCTCTTAGATGCGATGATGTCCAATATAAAAATTTTCAGTTATATGATTAGTAAATAGAAGAAAGGAATTTAAATTTGCCCAACTCATGTGTCTTAGTTGTCCCCATATTTTATCATCCTTATCTGCAAAACAAATTGTCTCAAAATGGTCAACTGAATCGTTACCAAGTTACCAAGGCAGTTACCAAGTTCTTAAATAATTAAGAATTAGGAATCCTTTGGAAGCATCTTCTAGCGATCTTTGCTATTATTTCATAAAGACTTTTTCTGCATCGTATAAAGGTTGAAATGAATAGCAGCAGGAAGAAAAACAGCACAAATTCAAGGTTGCAGTTCTACAATTTTGCTGGGGTGTGCATAAGATTATTAATGCATCTGAGATTTAGGAGCTATGAACATCTATTTAAGGGCTAATGTACAGTCATGATGGTGGACCTAATGAGTGTGAGCAAGTTGATTGTTAAAGGATTGATATACATTGAATTAAAGAAATAATTCACTATGAGTTGTTGATCTTATATGGAGCTGATTGTACAATGATTTGATGGGAAAATCCACTGTCAGAAGTAAATCTACTAGGGCTGAGTATACAATGTATTTTGGAGCAGAAAATACACTTGTGAGCAGCTGATATAAGGAGGAAAAAGGACATGCCAGGTGTCAAGGACGACAAGACCAAACCAAAGTATCCTCAAAAGGGGACAGAGAAATGAGACATTGTCTTAACAACTTTGTGTAGTGAGACCATTCCTGTGCAAGGTGATCTCCAAAGTGAAGTTCATTCGCATCTTTCCAAGTTTGCATACCAAAAAATGCAGCCCTATTTGAGACCCAGTGAATGTAGAAATACTCTTGATCATTTAAAGTCTGAACGAGATGCTCTGAAAGGATGTGTGAGTCCCTGCTACCAATCCCAGGATCCTTTCCAATGAGAATATTTGTGTTACTGTCCCTGCTATTGTCTAACTCCCATCAATAAAGGATATTATTGTTATTTTGCACAACGGAGGGTTTCATAAGGTGTTATTCTTATAACATTCTCTTAGATGTGATGATGTCCAATATAGAAAATTTCAATTATATGATTAATAAACAAAAGAAAGGAATTTAACTTTGCCCAACTCATGTGTCTTAGTTGTCACCACATTTTACCATCCTTATCTGCAAAACAAATTGTCTCAAAATGGTCAACTGAAGCATTAGCAAGTTACCAAGGCAGTTACCAAGTTTTTAAATCATTAAGAATCAAGAATCCTTTGGAAGAATCCTCTAGCGATTTTTGCTATTATTTCATAAAGACTTGTTCTGCATCGTATAAAGGTTGAAATGAACAGCAGTAGGAAGAAAATACTGCAAAGACTCAAGGTTGTAGATCTGCAATTTTGCTGGGGTGTGCATAAGATTATTAATGTATCTGATACTAAGTTACTAATGCATACAACATTACATTAATGTATCTTTCTTACATTACATTTAATGCACAGTTTTGAGATTTCAAGTAAAACACTAACACAAACCACTCACCAAACCATAAAAGAGACCATGGTGTAGGCCATGGCATGAAAACAATTTACTGAGCAGGGAAGTTAACAAGAGAGATAAACAAAGATCGACAAAAACACTAAAATAGACAAAGAGCGCATGTAAAAATCAAATTTTCAAGGGTTGGAGCTGCTCAGAAAAGGGCAGTGAAAATAATCACGTTGTTTCATTAAACAAGAAAGAAGTTAAATATGTCATCCAAGTGCTATATTAAGTCCATAATGGTAGGATTCCATGGACTTAAAATATGCCAACAGTGATTTCTTAACATATATGCTTTATCTTCATGCAGTTCAATCCCTCCAATGTTTTTAATTTTTAAAGAAAAAGGGGGGATTTTCAGTACTCTACAGAGTCCACAAGAAAATGTTAATTTTCTTGAGGCAGTCAATTAAAAAGTTGAAAAGGTCAACTGAAAAATATGGCCAGCTAACCTCTTCAAATTTCTCAAAATTCTGAGTATCCAGTTCACTATTAACCTCTGGCAAAAATGATGCTTCCATCTGATATAATTTGTCCCACTGAACATATTTAAACCATGGATGTGCCTGAGACAATCAAAGAAGATAATCACAAGAATATTAAAGAGAAAGAAAACCCTTATAGGATAATGACAAAGAAATGTGTCTTTTATAGATTAAATTAAGGTTAAAATGTAAACAATAGATCAATAAAGTCACCTCTTACCTTCATTTCATGGGCACCTTTTGTTCCAAGCCTCTGCTCTACATTGCAAAGAAGTTTACTGATAAGATCTTTGGCCTCTGCAGACAATTTTTCTTCTTCCGGAAATTTAAGGTGAGTTCTCCAATTCACTATCTACCATCAGATTTTAGGCCTTATTAGAATTTAACATGCTTGATAAATAGCCCATAAGCATGCCATTACTAGGTTCAGTCAACAATTATCCAGAAATACCAATTAATGTACAAATCCACACAAAACTGAAAACAATACCTACTTCAGCTGAGCTTAATATAGACTACATTGCATGAAACAAACATGTATGATGTGACATGTGAATGTTGTATAAATATATGTATAGGCAGGTTTCATAACTTTAGATATTTATAAATTTGTGAATATGGAACTCTAACACTTGAACACATCCTGCATAGAGAAATTAATGGGCCAATTCATGTATATTTTAGACAAGCAAGTCAACAGGTTCACTGTTTCACATATTCTGAAAATTGATAACAAGTGTTATTTACAAATTCGCAATGTTACTTATGGAGAGTATATCATTATTGTTATTGAGTTAAAAGGCCATGCACATCCATTTTAAGTGGGTTAAGAATATGGGGATATTTTGTTAAGTCAAAGTACATAGAACATACACATTCACAAAACCACAACACATAACAACATTGACTCAAGAAAAAATAAATTATATTAAAATCCACCAGTGACCAAAGATACCTCAAAGATAGGTCAGTGGGGCTAATGTGTACAACAATAGTAATAGCCAAATGATGAGTTCCCAAATCACAATTCAGCCAAGCGGTCGCTACTAGAAGAGGAGCATGAATCATCAACCACTATGAAATCACCAATAATGTGTCTGATAATGTCTTCTAGAGAAAGGTCTACATTCTAGAATCTAGAGTAAGGGAACCCACTCCAAATAGGTCTCAGAAAATACCACATGGTTGAACCTTATAATGTTAGAATGTCTTGTAATCTATACACTGCTGTAATTCTTATAGATTATATAAAAATAATGACTGGCATGATAAACAATTCAACTTGGGGTAATTGTCATCAAGGTCAACTATAATAAATCTCCATGTTTTGGTCATACAGGAGACTATAATAGCATAGCTTGTGCAAGGAAAAATTGTGGCCAAAATATATTGTATGAATGTTATAGAGATCTAAACTGCAATTATATTAGTAAAGAAACGAGAAGAAAAAACATTAATCTAGTAATTTTAAATCATTAATTATAGGGTTGACATAGATTCATACCTCTTCATTAGATATGTGTTTCTATGGAGATATATAAAGGCTTTACTTTTCTTCCAATAAAGAGGCATTCCAAATCAGACCAATTGTTTGAAATAGTACTTGGAGTCAGCTAGACAACAATTATTTTACTTTGCAACATGCTTCATCTTGTAACAAACTAGGCAATGTACCAAGGGAAAAAACAAACCAAGCAATGTTCATGTTCCCAGGCTGAGAAACATCTACTTGAATCTTAATAGACAATCAGTGGATGCCATTATATTACATGTATGCATGCCATTACTTGTGACTTGAAGTTAAGGTCAATAAAAGCGTCTGCTAAATATAGACATCCAAACCTTCAACATAGCAATGGAAGTAAAGATCAACTATCCTGAAGAACAACATAAAATCACTTTTCAACATTCTCATCAAGGAGAAAAATATAACAACTGCCCACAATCTCCCAATATGTCTTTTCACAATCATATCTATGTTAAAAGATTTGGCCATTCACTAGACAGTCCAATGAAATCTCCCTTTACAACTGAGCGGACCACTATCACATGGTTAATGCTTAGCTGACAAATGCATGGCTAATTCCTAAAACAATACTAATGTATTTGGAAAATGCATGCATCCATGTAATATAATGTGCCCTCCAATTTTCTATCAACTTGTAGGGAACAATGCTAGTGAGTCTTATACTATTACATACACAAATCCTCTTTAAGCTCTAGATCATTTTTTATGAAAAGGTTTGTTTTTAGAAGCATCTTCTATCAAATCCTCCATAAGCAAGAAAGTGTGGGGAAAAATGTGTACCCTATCTCCTTCACACTGCCAAATATATACGCTGAAAAATGAGACGAGGAACCAATAACATGTGAGCTAGCAAGAAATTAATGTCAAATTTGCAAGCAGGATACAATAACAAATCAAGAAAGTAACAGCTTATCCATTCCAAACCAAAACAAACATGTCTAACAGATATATCACTTTGAAATTCCCATAATATACAGAGCTTTCCATAACAACAAATAACCAGTACATTACCAAATAGATGGTTTTACCTTCCGACAAGTTGACATTGACTCTTCAAAATAAAAAGAGGATATCCTATAAGCATTTTATACATAATGGCTCAAACATGTCTACACAAATATATCACTTTGAAATTCCCATAATATATAGAGGCTTAACCATTTAATAGAATAGAAGAACTTGCTAAACTGTTTTGAAAAATATTGCAAATAGAATCAATTGAAAGAAAAATGCAGATTTTATGCAACACGATTTCACAAAAAGATATATTATATTACATGGAATGGACTCATATATGGCTAGAGGTCATTGAAGCACAAACTCTAGCCAATATACAAGTGAGTAATAATGCAGAAGATACAACAAAATTCCACTTAACTTTGCTCATTATTTTAATGTAGTCATACAATCATTAAATCATCATTGAAGTAGCTCTTCCCACTCACCGCCATAAGATAACTGCAAAATCTCTGCTTCACCAAAGCCATTAACCTTACAAATAGCCATGGCCCAAAATCACCATGCACCCAAACTACAACACCAAAACACTACTGGCTACAAACCAAAAGTTTCAAATATTTGGTTGTCACAGGTTAAGCATTGATAAGATTCAAACCCAATTCTTCTATTGTCCACAATATAATCCCTCGTTTCCCTTCTAGTCTTTGACCCTACCTTCTCCTCTCCTCTCCTCTCCTAACTGTCCCCAAATTTTCAATCAACATAAAAATGCCCTTCAAATAAGCTATGTGACCAGGTTAACACTAAGAAACATTTATTTAAGAATGGAAATCAGATTTCAAGTTTAGGCTTCTTCTGAATTTATTACAGCGATAATCCCAGGAAAACAGAGATACTTTACCATATTTATTGTTCATTTTGTGATGTAAATATAATTTTTGAGAAAAAAGAAAAAATCTCGGAAAATGTAAGAGGCTACCTTCTTGTTGAAGATTGTTAAATTGCTTATGGCTGCATTAAGAACCGATAGGAGCATATCTTCTTGCTCTATCCGCTCAAAACTACCCAGTCCTTTAAAATCCAGCACGACATAGATGCGCTTCTTTGCTGCTCTTGCAGTCATCCACACTCCATCTGTACACCTTCCACCTGCCACATCCAAAAGAGACCCTGACAAGTGATTTAACAAGTAAGATTTTCCGCTGCTCTGTTTTCCCATGGATGATATCACCATTATCTTGCCCTCCCAGTTTCTAAGAAATGTATCATAAATGCCGAAAGTAATCAAATTTGTTAGAGATCAGCTGTCTTCATAATTCAGTTCCGGTGGTATCTGAAGCCCGTCCTTGAGAGCAAGCAGTCCATTGTTTTCTGCTCGGGCTATTTGGATAGGAACAAGGCAAACAAGGGTGCGAATCCATGTTCCCATAGCCTTAGTTGTCAAGCCCGTTAAATCAACTGAGCCCCCGGATATCCATGGTTCAAATCTTTTTACATCTATTTGAATCTCTATGTTTGAGAAATATTTACCTTTTTCCTTCTCCAGTTGTTGACGAAGAGATCTCAAGACATTCTTACATGCACGCTCATTACAGTTTTGATCGATGTCTTTGGTGCTTCATAGTACATTGAAAAAAACATCCCTCTTCTCTTCACTGAACAGGGCAGGACTGGTTGCAAACTTGTCAAAGATATGGTATATATACTCCAGTGGTGGACAAGATCCACAAATTCTTCTTTCTTCAGGCACCTGAGCTACCTCGTTTTCTGTACTTTGTATAGCTTGAAATTGGACAACATCCTTGGCTGAAACATTTTTCAATATGTAGGAATAAATGTTACAAGGAGCTGATGCACTGAGGAAGACAAGATAACTCTGTGTTCCAAAATTCACAATCTTCACTTGAAGCTCTCCCAAATGTCTAATGCTTTTGTTTATATGAATAGTCCTCAAGTGACTCATGACATCCGCCAAGACATATATATCGACCATGACAGAAGAGTCAATAGCGTTTCCATCCACTTCCTTCGTATCCTGCTAGCTTCTACCACTTCATCATTGTGGTCTGGGGACTTGCCGAAGACCAAAAAAAATGATCCATCCGCAGAAACAAGAGCCAGTGAAACAGGAGAAGGAAGAATTAGTGGCCTGGGTTTCATCATCGGCTGCTGATGGAGTTCCACCACCCTGACCATGTTTGTATCATCAATCAAGATCAATTCCCTTTTTCCCGGTATCAGATGTATCTAGGTTAAGGTTCCAATGCCAGAAAATGTATGGAGATCCACATCTACCCCTGTCCAATCTAGGTTGCAGAAAGATTCATCAAACTTGTGTACTGCAACCTTAGAGGATAGCTTATCATACAAGGCTACAAATCGAGTACCTTCGTCAACAGACAATAAATCATAGCCCCTCCTGAATCTTCATACAGGTTTTAAGCCATTTAGCTTTAAACCCATGCGCGAGCAACTATAAACATACAGGCAGGGATCATCAAAATTCTGAATGAACGCCAACAAGTGACCAGACTTTAGGGCCACCACTTTTAGTATTCGTTCTACCTCATGGTCAAGGGAGACAAAATCAAATTGATCAGTGCATGTAGGAGAAATCTGATACTCATTTTTCCGGGTTAAATCCTCCAAATCATTTTTCTTTGGCATCAGCTCAGAAATCCTCCATGCAGTGCTAGGCTTCTCAGGTCTTTCAGTTGAAACCTTCAGATTCAGCTGCTCAGACATGTAAGGAATCCGATAATTCGGAAAGCAAGAAAACCTAGAACTCTGAACTTCACAAGCCTCGATGAACCTACATACCGGTTTTCCTGTCATCACTGACATCTCGCGTTCCATTTTTGAGAGGAATTTGTATTCTTCTGAATGCCGGTTCTGCTGTAAAAGATTTGAGGTTTCTGTTCTTTGAGATTCAAACTTCTTTAGTAAAGCACTCCAGAATTCTTTAAAACAGCAACCTGATGGGGCGAATCAGTCTAACCCCTCCCTCTGACCCTATAAATCCAGGCGAATGCCATGGAAATCTGCTCCAACCAAAAAAAATCGGGGGCGAATTTCATGTTTCCAGTTTTATGCGCACTTTTTTTGGTGAGCTAATATTTAATAATTAATTATTTTTAAAATATTTACTGGGCTAACTTTATTAAACTATATAAAATGGGTTTTATATAAAAAATTCGCCCTAATAAAATTTAAAATCCCTTAAAATTCGCCCCTAAAATTTTCCTTACTAGTACCTACAAACAAGAAACAGAGAAAGCTAAAGAAACAAATCGAAGAGTTAAAAGAGGAACTTATGGAAGAAAATATGTTAGAAAAAATCATAAATAAAGAAAATGAAATGTTAAGAGCCTAGATCAAGAAGATTCAACATAAAAATGAGAAATTGAAAAGGAAAGTCAAAGAACTCAAAATTGATCAAATTGAAACATGCAAATGGGAAACAAAATGGTACACACAGAAAAAGGCTCTCAAAGAAAAATACAAGAACATGAAGCATGAGTTTCAAGCCCAGAAGAATGTAGATGTATTGCTACAAGCAGCAGAAGAAGAAGTAGAACATAAAGGGAGCACATCAGGTTAGCATAAGGACATGCTAAATCATTAAGTTTGGAGGAAATGTTGGTATTATTTTATGGCTATCTTTTTATCCTAAAATCCCATCATTTATCCACCATTTTATTCCATAAATCCCTTATAGTTTATTGAAATTGATTAATATAACATTATAATTGTTATTTCTACATTAAATTTAATTTATGGAATTTTTGTGTTAAAAATTGAAATTTTTCAAGAAAATTACAGGATGTGATAACTTCCTGTAAATAGTTTATGTTATGACACGTGGCATAGCAAGTAGATCAAAACGAAGGACAATGACGTGATTTGGAACGTACACATATGATGAAAAATCTATCCAGCATCAGATTTGAAGTTCCTAAATAGTTGATCAACGTTGGTCAAACCCAACCAATCTAGCAGAATAATCTTAGTCATAATGAATGAGCTTGATATTTTTCCTATGATTAGGAATTCCAAACTAATTCAATCTGTTTTGGAGATCAGTTAGGAATAGAAGGAACGAAAATAGCCTCTTTTGATTGTAATTTTTGGATAAAAGTGAATGGAAGCATGTAATAGGCTAATGATGATAGTGATATTATTGAATGCAAGAAAAGACTTGAGACTGTGTACGTACTTCAAAACTCTGTTTTAATGTAACTCATTCCCAGATTTTAATCAAAGACAAAATTTCATCATTTATGGTGTTTTGAGTTAGCATTTTCATCATTTGAATTTTCTCAAGTGTGCCTTCAAAACGTGGAAGGGTCCCCATGTGAAGTCGGTACACTTTTCTTTACATTTCTATTATATTTAGTATTCAGATCTGATTAGTATTTTATTTCATTTTCATGCTTTTGAGTTCATCGATTTTGATTAGGAGTGCTTATGATTTTATTCATCATTTTTATTTCATGATTCATAGTTATAATTGAAGAATTCAATTACAAAATTAATGATTAGTCCTTGTAAGAGGTTTAATTGAGTATTGAATTCCAAATCATTTCTGTGATCTCTGTTTTAATGAATTCAAATTTTAGTATGCTTTAGTGTGTTACTTTGAAAGAGTTTTGGTGAACTATAACCTTGTAAAAGGATTGAAAACTCAGACAATTAGTAACACTCTATTTTTAGAACAATAGATCAGATTTTATTACATAAGTGTTTAAAGTGTGTGAGGAACCACATACCAATATCTTGTAAAAGAGTGCTAGAGCCTACCACAATAAAAACTTACTTAGGCAAATAGATCCTTTTAGGTCTATAAACATTGGACACATGCCTCTAAGATTACCTACCTTGGTTGACAATAAATTGAGCCTAATCTAGAACACTAGATTGGTCTATACAGAGCTAGATCATGGTATCGTGGATCTACGAGAGAGAACTACGAAGCTGGTGGGATAACCACTTAGACCAGTTCATATCACAACAAGCAGAGCTGCGACAGTAGAGGGAGAAAACTGTCAAGGATCGGGTCCTATTTTCTGAATATGCAAGTGACCTGTATGAAATTTTCTGGGGAAAGTTTCCGGAAAAACTTTATAATTTATTGCAGAGACTACAAGTCAAGTCACTTCAAAGAGGGTCGCGTAGGGTCTGTCACAGGTGGACGCACGCGAACCTAGTAGCAATCCATCGGTTAGGCACCGATTTGACCCAAACTGTATATTTTTGGGTACAATCTACCTTGGAAGGATACATTGCGGAATTTTCAGCCGAGTGTTACTAATCCTTTTCAAAAGCGAAAGACGTATTCAGATCTTAATTGCGGGGAGAACTATTGAAGGAAATCTCGTTGTAGATCAAAGCTTTAATGGTGGACGAGGGTTTCATATAATTTCAAAAGTCTGAGATGGAGACTTAATACTCCAGCACTGGGGAAAGGAGTTGAGGGAGAGATGCTACAAGTAAGTTATAAGGGGGAATAGGAATCTGTATGTTGAAACCTCCAGTAGATTGAGAGAGCGACGAGCACATCGGAGGGCATAGAATGCTGAGAAGTGGCGAGAAAGAGTGATGAAGGAGTTTGAGAAGCGGGAAAGTAGTCGACATGACAAGGAGAAGGCGCCGCAGATGAAAAAGAAAATGGAAGTTCAGGCGGTATCTCAAGGAATAGGAGGGACCATCATCGAATTTAGGCAAGTGTATAAGAGCCAAGCCCAAAGAGAAAGGGAGAAAAGTATAATGTGGAGGACGTGCGCCTCAAGGAGATATCCGATGTGGAGTTGCATGTGGTGATGGAGCAACTATTTCAAGAGAGGTCGGCACCCGTAATTCAAGGTAACTTTATTCCCCAAATTTCAAGTAGCTCTAGTACCAACCTTCCCCTGGCACTCTATCAGCCACCAGGTACATTTTTTGTTAAGTTACGGGAGTTTAGAAATTTGAATAGTGTTAAGTCTACAGTATAGATATATACTAGATATAGTGCTAGTAATACAATTTCATAGCCAGGAAATAGAGGTTTTATTTTAGTACCACCCATACAAAGAAAGATGGCAGGATCATTTACCCGATGCCCAGAATTCTCTGGGAGGGGAAATGATGATGTGAAGCAACATTGGTATCTCTGCGAAGCAATATGGAGGGCTCGGCAGACACCAAAGGCGATTAAGTTGATCGAGTTCCAGACTACTCTAAGAGAAAGAACTCTTCTTTGGTTCATTAAATGGTCCAAAGCTCATCCAAACCCAGCGATAGATCATGTAAAGAAAGAATTTGTCAAAGAATTTAAGTTACCTCAGACAGATCAGTAAGGGTTATCTGAGATGTGGGATAATAAACAATGAGAAGGTGAAATAGCATGGGACCTGATGAGGAGGTTCAGGGATGCGATTGGGAAACTAAGTTACCCGATTGATCTGAATCATCACCAAGATTGGTTTATAAATGCACTTCTTCTGTTAACAAGAAATCCACTGACACAAAAAAAGATTGATACCTTAGCAGATGCCTTGGAGTAGGCTATGAAGATAGAGGCTATGGCGAGATATCCGCAAGACTTCAGAGGAGGAGCAACAGCACAACACCCTTCCATATTAGGGTTACAACATCAGATAGCAAGTTTAATGGAGAATTTGAAGGACATTAAGTTGATACGACCTGAAAGGCCCTCTGTGGTGCACCCATTGTATGATGGAGGGACACGTGGCCACAAAATGTCCGAGGTTACAAGGACAGAATGCGGGAGCTTCAATAGTAGGAACGCAAGGGATTCCACCTGTTGAGGGATTTGCGTAGATAAACACTCAAGGATTATACCGGCCATAACCCCACTTTCCAGGGTTGCCCGCTCAACAAAATCAGGCCGCAACCGAAAACTGTGAAATATGCAAAGGCATTGGTCATCCTCCACGACTATCAATGGGATCAACATTATGGATAAATCTACCTCAATATTGATATGGATGGGAATATTTTGCAAGGTTTCTCGCTCAACATGTTTTTCATATGTGTGGAAAGTTACTACACAATGGTAGTTGTAGTTGCAAGTTTTATGTTTTGACAATTGCTTAGGAAGATATAGAGTATAATGCCCCATAAAGGAAATATTTTTGGCTTTGAAATGCCTAGATTGTGCTTTAGACAAAGGATATGAGCTCATTATGGAAACATTATTATGTGTAGTGAGAGGTTGAAAATTTGGCTCCATGGTAAAATGGGAAAATTATAAAAATCTATGAAATTGTAATTTTTATCAAATGACAGAAGTTTGAATTAATAAATATTGAGCATAGCATTCATTTTTAATTGATAAATATTTGGCATAGCATTCATTGGGAGTTTAATTTTTGGATGAGCTACAAATGGCCTAGACGAAGTTTGAAAATTTTAGATCGACAGTGGAGATCCTCACTATATTTGAGATTGTGAAGCATTTGAAATTTTGGATATTTTTTCAATAAAAAATAATTAATCATGTGGGTGAGATCAGCAATTTATATAGTCACACATAATTCAGGCACTATGGGGATTCATAGTTTTGAAAATGTCGTAAATGGTTGCCTTTTATTTTCATAGATGAGATCAACGACCGTTCTTTTACCATGAGGTTGGAGTTTATTAGGGTTTTAATAATTTGGAATTGTCATGAACAATTAAGAATTTTAAAATAGATAAATCTAAAAAGGATATCTTATTGCGGGGTTTGTAAAGTTTGGAAGCGATGGACTTGAATTTTTTGGGAAATTCTAGCTCATTTTAAAAGTGGAGATGTATTGTCCACTTCACATTACAATGTTGGGAGATGTTAGAGAAATGAAGAAATTAAATTGGCACAAATAAACAATATCTAATTAGAGAGAGCCATGAACAACCTATATCACATCATGACTAATGGGATAAATGTATGAAGGAGAGAAGAGCAAGTTTTGTGAGTGGTCATGGTAATAATAAGGAATCCGATCCACATTACAAATCATATCACGAAACATGGGAAAGAGCCATAGACGCAAGAGAATGAAATATTAAAGTCAATGGGTTCCATATGGACTACAACTCCACATAAAAGCATCCACATGTCATGCAAAAGTCAACAAAAGAAACGTCTTAGAGCCAATTTGTTTTTTTGGCCATAGCAGAGACATATGAACCTAGATGGACATGAAAGTTTACATGTAAGTCATAGGGTTGAAGACTATAAAAGTGATAATGAAGATAATATGTTGATTCAACTCTATAATTCCAAAAAATGGCAATTAATGGTTTTCAAAGAGTGAGGGTACTCACTTATAGGATCTCATTTGGGTATGAAATTTTGACAATATAGAATAGAAGCATACACAAATAAACCTAGTTAGATTTTTCGTAGATTCCAAGGGGTTTGACTTGCAAGTTTAAAATATGAAAAATTGAATGATTATAAGTGTGATTGGAATATTAGATCACTAAGAAGAAGATATTTGAGTGTTCACAATTAGAAGTAATATTTGCACACGATTCAAAGGTTTCCCTATTTCTCCCTAGATTTTCATTTACAAATGGAATAAGTAGTTTCATTAGTGAGAAAAATGTGGAAAACGGGAAAAATGATAAGTTTTAAGAGCTCTAAAGTTTATCTCATAGCTTGGAATTGAGCATGATTATATTCACTAGATGAGTAAAGTACTTGAGAATGGAGAGGGAGGAAAAGTCTAGAGAGAGGGAAAATTGTAAAAGAATTTAGCTAAAATTATATTTATTGGATTGGATGTTCAAATAAGGGGTTGAGCGATGATTTTATAGGCATATAATAAATTCACTCTTGTTGTTTCATTTCTTAGAGAAATGGTGGAACTTACTCAAGATGGTGTCTATTGTTGAGGGGAAAATAAATTAAATAATAGAGCAATGAAACAAAAATATTGGAAACCGAGAAAAAAAATCATAAAATAATAGAGACACAAATATATGTGGTTCCCCCAATTTTGGCTACATCCATGAAGAAACAACTAGTCCTTCATTTTATATTATCCAAAAATATGAAGGGATATAACCTAAAACAAATATGTTGTAACTTTCTCTTCTCTTTCACACAGTCTCATGTGTTTTTCATGTGATGTTGGTTATGGTTTTTCATAGGGGATATGATGATGGCTATGGTGGAATGCTTGTGCTTAGGAGTATGCATTCTCTCATGAAAGATATGATTTTGTCACAGTTGTTTTTTTTCCCTCCTATATAGGCCATGCTCGAGTTAAGGATAAATGTTAAGATTGAGATTCCCTAGTCTACAATAATTGAAATATCTTGTCTAGTGCAACTTGCATCATTAAAGGGAAGTGGGTTAATGTGAGGGATAATTTAGTAGTGAAGGGAATCAAATTCGTTGTGTTCGGGAGAGGGGGTGAGGGGAGGCAAAGTGTAGAGAGTGGAGAAATGGTAAAATAATTTGGATAAAATCTTATTTTTGGGATTGGATGTTTAAATAAGTGGTTGAGTGAGGATCCTATAGCCATATCCAATAAATTAAACCTTGTTGTTTCATTTCTTGGAGTATGGGTGGAACCCGCTCGAGCTGGTGTCTTTGGTTGAGAGGAAAATGTTAGAAATTAAATAACAAAGCAATGAAAAAAAAATATTAGAAACGCTAAAAAGCATAAAAAAAGAGAGACACAGATATTCATGGTTTACATAGTTTGGGATACGTCCATGGAGAAACAACCAACCATTCCTTTTATACTATCCAACAATATGAACGGATACAACCTATAGAAAATACACTATAACTTCCTCTTCACTCTCACACAATCTCCTCTCTTTTTATCACACAAAATGATACACAGTCCCAATAAAATTTCCTCATATAAACGAAATGTTTCTTTGTAGGGCGAAAACCCTAAATCAACATAACTTCTACTGTAATATATTCTTCCTAATGAATGGCCCAAATTGGCTACAAAACTACAATATTTTACAAGGAAAATTTTCTCTAAATCTTTCTTTCAAAAGTGTTTCCCCCAACCCCTACCAAGGGGGGATAAATGGATACTTATGCATCTCTCCCCACCCCCCTCCCCCCTCAGATCACTTAGTATCAGTAGTGGGGGATAGGTTCCCCCACACCTCCCTGTCAAGGAATGGGATCCAAACATGGCTAAAACAAGGCCTACAATCAAGAAGATAATCAAGCTTCACACTCAACAGAAAAATGCTTCCCTAAATTTATTTACCCAAGTGCAACTCATAAAAATTATTTTTTTCATATTACTAATTATATTTCGTTAGATAATTCTTGTGGGTTCCATGCGAATGAGTTATATACTGTTTCATAAAATTATAAGGCCAAAAATTAATATTGGCCCAGGAATTGGGTTATTTGGTAATTATTTATATATTGATAGGAAAGTTTGTTACAACCATATATATAATTTATAGGGAATAATTATGCCTCCATTTTGTAATCTAATCTTTAAATATGTACAATTAATATAATAATCTTTCTGGTATGTTCATGTAATTATCCATATATCAACTATAATCATTCATATATATTCAAAAACTAGGTTTCAATTTCATGGGTAATTGAATGGACAATTTTAATTTCAGTATTATATTTCTATTTGCCTATGAGTTTTATGTAATAATGTTAATTACAAATTATTTAAGTGACTAGGTATATTACATTTAGGATTTATAAATAATTTTTTTAGTTAGGAATAATGTTAATTACAAACTATTTAAGTTACTAGATATATGACATTTAGGATTTATAAATAAAATTTTGTCTCATAACTAAAGGGGGTTGACCAATCCTTAGAAAAAGTTGGCTTTGGCTCGTTTGATTGATAATTTCATGGTGTTACTTATTATAGAGTTAATAATTTCACCTTGTGTTGAATTTCTTGTTAGTTTTTGTTGGGTTGAACTAATCAACTCAATGTCATATCACTTAGCTTCCTTTTTCTTAATGTCTCTATTAGAATAGACATTGATATTAATGTGAATATTAACTAAAAACTATTATGAACTTAATATCAGTTGGCTTTATTTTTCTTCAAACATATAGTTTCTTATTTTCATTGCATAATAATGTTACTATCTCTTTATTAAGACAAATATCGTCATTAATCCCTTTATTAATTGAAAACCATTATGAACTACAATCAAATTATAATATCTAAATATAAACATTATCCATTTAATTTTAACTTCAATTATTTAAAATTATCTTTAATGATTTTAAAATTACTTATATTACTTATATTTAAATTATATAATTGAAAACCATTATGAACTACAATCAAATTATAATATTTGAATATAAACATTATCCATTTAATTCTAACTTCAATTATTTAAAATTATATTTAATGATTTTAAAATTACTTATATTACTTTTATTTAAATTATATAATTTATATTAGCATAAATTTATAAATTAAATGATAGATATCAATAGGAATAAATCCATAGTTTCTTCGATGAATCCATAGTTCCTTCGATGGGGTGTTATGACACAGGGAGAAGAGTTTGGGGCAATGTTCCCACCACACTTGAGTTACTAATTGTGCATAATGAGGAAAGGACACACCGGTGTCTCGCATGCATGAGCAAGCATTCCTCTAGTTGGTGGAGCTACTATGTAATGGCAGGGATGGGTGGAAAAGTATTTTTCAAAGGTTGGGTTTTGAGAGAGATGACTCATGCGACACCATGGAATTTTCTGAATTCAAGGTCATCTTGTGGTGAGGTTCTGGTGCAGTGGGAAACATCAATATGGCCTAAGGGAAAGGGATTTATCGAGCTTCTCCAATTTGGAAACCATTAGTGAAAGGTTTTTTCTTGGCATAGACTCGTTGGAAGATGGTGGCTTTCAATCGAAGGTATTTGATGTTGTTTGAAGTTAGTAATTTATATGAGCACTTACTAGTCTTGTCTTGGTTACATTCAAATTTATTACCTAGTTGTTTTGAGAGTGTCTATTTCTTGGCTTTAGTGTCTCAATCCCTTGGTGTGGGTTGTGTTCTAGGAGTTGGAGAAATTTTTGAGTTTGCAAAAGTGGTTTGGAATCAACCATTGGGTCTGTCTTTCTCTTTGCAACCAGTAGATGGTTTTTTTGCTAAGTGTGGCTTGGGTAGTTTTAATTGTTGGGATAATCAAGTACAATGGGTTGGGTTTGGTTAATTATATGTAGGCTCTAGAACATAGAAGCTTTTGGGGGTTGGGGTGGGGTAGTGTGTGCTCAATGGTTAAGGGGATAGAGTGTCTGGCAGTGGAATTTTTGTCGTCATACCTCTCTAGTGGTTCTTTGTCAAAATTAGGTCATTTATCTGGTGCTTCTACGACGATGTTATTTGTTAGTATACTAGTTTTTCTATGGATGGGACTAGTTAGTATTTTTGTCCTTTTGTAGGAAGACACCTCACCTGTAGAGAAATTGAGGAAACCTCCCATGACTCCAAGGTAGAGTGGGAAGAGTAAGAGAGGAGGAGGTGACATATCTCACCCCAGGTAGCATGGGGAAAATGCCTTTTACCATGACCCTATGGTGAGTTATTCTAATGCTATTCCACCTGAGACTCATTAGGGGATTCACGAACTTGGGCTAAAATTTGGGGAAGAGAGACAGTCCCTATAAGACTCATAAATGTTTGAAGAGATGTCTAGTTGGATGCTAGACCCTGGGCACACTAGGGGAAGGCATAAAAAATATATAAATTCATTAGTCCTCCATTGGAAAATGAAGACATTACTGAGTTTAGTTTTGAGAGATATGTTGATTTGGAATTATGTCGAAGCGCAATAAAATACAGTACTAAACATAAACATGGAGATGCAACAGAAATAAAAATTCATTTCATTAATTTCAAATAATTGAAATATGCTTACAGAAAGAATCGACATAAACTAGCTAGGGCGATGACAGCTTATCTCTGAGAATGTAGGAATTTACAAGGTAAGTTCCGTAGATCAAGAACCAAAGGTCACCGCTCACAAACAGATCAAAAATAAGTACACCAGTATAATCACGTTGTTAAAAACCTCAAAGAGGGAAACAGTCCACGGCTTGAGCCAACGTGGCCCCTTCAGGAAATTTATTAACATAAAAAGAAAATTTACATATGTTTCTCTCATAAATGGTTATCGGAAAAATGACCCTCCATGCTCTTTAAATAGAGATCATAGACCAATCGAGTGTTAAGCCACGGATCAAGTGTCGTTAATACCGAGGTGAGAGATAACCGTCGAATCACTACAAATCGTGACCGTCAGATTATAAGCTACAAATGTACATGGTAAAGAAACACACTTTACCTAACTCTACACTAGACTAGGTTATTCTTAACTATTTCCTATGTGTCGAAATATCCTAACAAAGATGTGGCCACTACATGCCTCTGAATTGTGTTACAATGAGGCTCAAAGGCCTATTTATTATTTAGAAATAATGGAAAACCATAAACATCCAAAAACATAACCCTAGGAGATGAAACTCCAAACTATGGGCCACGTTGGGGTAAATTGGTACATCAATTTCCCAAGGTCATAAATTTGGCATACAATCTATGTTTGACGCACATTGTACCTCTTTAGAAATATTAATCTGAGGACTACAACTGTTGAAAGCGAATTTTGAGTTGAAAACAAACAATTTGTGTCAGTGATTTTCCAAAAAAAATCGTTTAGGCCCTCAAAACGGCTCCAGAAGTTTGGGACCCGAAAAACTTCCAAAAATAGTAAATTTTGATAAAATTAAGGACACTGAAAAAACTTAAATAAAAAATGATGGGGGTCCCAGTGGAATAGGTGGGTGACCACCAATATCCACCTGGATCATAGGCAGGTGGAAAAGTATAATATTTCTTCCTCCTTAAAGGACGTGAAGAGAATATTAAGGAAATTGAGGTTTGGAGTGGATAAAATTGAGGCTTGACTAATGCATGTGGAGAGTCATATAAAATGTGACTCGGATGATGGGGAGCAGTTGGATCGCCTTGGCTCTAGCATAAGGGTTCCGACCAATATTTCCTCCTCAAATAATGAACAATGAGCAGGGGTAGTGGGTGGCAAGTTCTCGGTCACTCCTAAAGCTTCTCATTTTGTCTCCTTTCATGGTATACTTCTCTATGAATGATGATGATATTTTTGATTCGTGGACATGTGTTCCTGAGGTTTACTTATGGTTTCCAGTGTTGGTATTTGAAGTTTTTTTTGTTTTCTTTAGATCTAAGTGTATGGTGCAATGTGTATGCTATGATTTTTTGGTGGAATGAATGCTTATTAGGTCGACAATGGTAGTGTCTCATCCTATCAGTCTTTTTCATTATTTCTATAGTTTGGTGGCTCTTCTGTTGTGGTGTTTTTTTCATTTATTTATATGTTCCTAGGGGACTATGAGGGCGGGCATTAGTTTCAGGTGCCCTTTTGTAATCCGGTCTCTTATATATGGTTTTAACTTATGTGTGGAGGCATCTAGGCATGTTATGGAAGCAAGGTATATGGTTTTTAGTCTCGATAATATTTGTAGATCTTCATGGTGGCCAAGGTAGAGCTTTGGGTTTTGTTTCTCCCTTTAGTTTTGAGTTGTTTTTGATGTAGTCCAATTTTTTTGAAGTAATATAAAGTATTTTAATTAAAAAAAAAAACATGAATCCATAGCAAGCATCAAGACACTTATTTGATTTCATGATGCATCTCACTGTGCCAAAATTTTAAAAAATAAATAAATGAATTATAACTTTTCTCTAAATTATTATTATTTATTAAAAAAATAATTAACACTTGAGCTAAACTTATATACATTTAGGAAAAAAAATGTAAAATGTAAATTATACAACGAAACCATAAATAACAAGTGTTGTTAGATGCAGTGGAGTATATATATATATATATATATATATATATATATATATCCCCTGTGGCATTAATCAATATTCTTGTGCATAACTTTCATAATTTACAACAATAAATAAGCTAAATCATAATGCTAACTCATAATAAAAAGAAAAGTAACAACTATCTATAAATGTAAAATGGTAGTTAAAAACCCACTTGGAACCCCAAATCCTTTGCATGAGTTGTCATGAATTAGATTTTAACTGTATAATTACAAACATAACACATAGAAGTATAATTTATAATATTCTAAACTAGCACAACCACATTATATTTACTAATATGGTTGATATACGCCGATAGGCCTATATCCACTACCCAGCACATTAATTTACATATCAATAAATATTATATATAATAATATTATTATATTAACTTGAAATATATATAATATATATTAATAATAATATTTATTAATATATTAATTTTGATTAAAATCACCAAAATATTTTATATATATTAATAATATTTATTGATATATTAATAATATTATAATATCTATTAATATAATAATAATATTAATAATTATTGATATATTAATAATATTATAATATTTAATAATAATATATATTAATAATAAATAATATTCTAATATTTATTAATATATTAATATCATAGATGCCTATATTATTAATAAACCAAAAGAACTAATAATATATTAATATATATTATATCATAGTTGGTTATATTATTAATAATATTATAATATTATTAATAAATATTAGAATATTTATTAATAATATATATTAATATATTAATAATATTAAACCCAAAAACATAAGAAAGTAATAAACTTTAAGAATTAATATATTAAACTCAAGAGAGTAATAAAGCATATGAAACAATATTTAAAAACAAAAAACCTAAGAAATTAATAAACCCTAACAATTAATATTTTAAACTGAAGATATTAATAAACCAAAGGGATAATTAATAATACAAACCCAATGTCATCATAAACCAAAGGTTTAAATATTATAAACCAAAGGAATTGGTGAACCCAATGGATAAATATTATAAACATAAGGGATCAATATTAAAAACACAAGAGATTAATAAACGCTAAGAATTGATATTTTAAACTAAAAAACCTAATAAATTAATCAACCATAAGAATGAGTATTTTAAACATAAGATATTAATAAACCAACAGGGTTATTAACATTATAAACCAAAAGAACTAATAGACCCTTTGGTTTAAAATTATAAACCAAAGGAATCAACGAACCCAAGGGATAAATATTATAAACCTAATGGATGAATATTAAAAACAATAGAGATTAATAAACCCTAAGAATTAATATTTTAAACTAAAAAATCTAAGAAATTAATAAAGCCTTAGAATTAATATTTTAAACTCAAGAGAGTAATAAACCCAATGTATGATTAACATTATAAACCAAAATAACTAATAAACCCAAGGGTTTAATATTATAAACCAAAGGAATCGGTGAACCCAAGGGATAAATATTCAAAACCTAAGGGATCAATAAGGCTAAGGGCAATATTAAAAACAATAGAGATTAATTAAACCCAAGGGTTTAATATTATAAACCAAAGGAATTGGTGAACCCAAGGGAAAACCACGACCCAACAAATTATAAACTAAAGGAATTGGTGAACCTAAGGGAATTGATTTAAACATTGAGACATTTGTTGTCACAATGCGACGTTGGACCAACTATGACCATGGTTAGCCATGGGTGATTTTCATATTGAGACAATATTTGTCAGAATGTGACATTTGATCATGGATGACATTGATCGATTATTGATATTATAAACCAAAAGAACTAATAAACCCAAGGGTTTAATATTATAAACCAAAGGAATTGGTGAACCCAAGGGAAAAATATTACCCAAAAAATTATAAACCAAATGAATTGGTGAACCCAGGGGAATTGATTTAAACATTGAGACAATTGTTGTCACAATGCGACGTTGGACCAACTATGACCATGGTTGGCCATGGGTGATTTTCATATTGAGACAATATTTGTCAAAATGTGACATTTGATCGTGGATGACATTGATCGATTATTCATATTATAAACCAAAAGAAATAATAAACCCAAGGGTTTAATATTATAAACCAAAGGAATTGGTGAACCCAAGGGGAAAATATCAATAACCTAAGGGACCAATAAGGCGAAGGATCAATAAAATTAATAAAACAATACTCAAGTTGAAGAAATTAATAAAGCCTAAGAGTTAATATTTTAAACTGAAGAGAATAATAAACCCAATGTGTGATTAACATTATAAACCAAAATAACTAATAAACCCAAGGGTTTAACATTATAAACCAAAGGAATCGGTGAACCCAAGGGATAAATATTAAAAACCTAAGGGATCAATAAGGCTAAGGGCAATATTAAAAACAATAGAGATTAATAAAACCCAAGGGTTTAATATTATAAACCAAAGGAATTGGTGAACCCAAGGAAATTGATTTAAACATTGAGACAATTGTTGTCACAATGCGACGTTGGACTAACTATGACCATGGTTGACGAGGGTGATTTTCATATTGAGGCAATGTGCAGAGAATGTGACATTTGATCATGGATGACATTGATCGATTATTCATATTATAAACCAAAAGAACTAATAAACCCAAGGGTTTAATATTATAAACAATGAATTTGTGAACCCAAGGAAAAACCATTACCCAACAATTATAAACCAAAGAAATTGGTGAACCCAGAAATTGATTTAAACATTGAGACAATTGTTGTCACAGTACGACGTTGGACTAACTATAGTGACATGGTTGGCCATGGGTGATTTTAATATTGAGACAATGTTTGTCGAGAATTTGACATTTGCTCATGGATGACATTGATCGATTATTCATATTATAAACCAAAAGAACTAATAAACCCAAGGGTTTAATATTATAAACCAAAGGAATTAGTAGACCCAAGGGAAAACCATTACCCAACAAATTATAAACCAAAGGAATTGGTGAAGCCGAGGTGAGGATTTAAACATTGGGACAATTGTTGTCATAATGTGACGTTGGACCAACTATGACCATGGTTGGCCAAGGGTGATTTTCATATTGAGACAATATTTTTCAGAATGTGACATTTGATCATGGATGACATTGATCGATTATTCATATTATAAACCAAAAGAACTAATAAACCCAAGGGTTTAATATTATAAACCAAATGAATTTGTGAACCCAAGGAAAAACCATTACCCAACAAATTATAAACCAAAGGAATTGGTGAACCCAAGGGAATTGATTTAAACATTGAGACAATTGTTGTCACAATGCGACGTTGGACTAACTATGAGCATGGTTGGCCATGGGTGATTTTAATATTGAGACAATGTTTGTCAGAATTTGACATTTGCTCATGGATGACATTGATCGATTATTCATATTATAAACCAAAAGAACTAATAAACCCAAGGGTTTAATATTATAAACCAAAGGAATTAGTGAACCCAAGGGAAAACCATTACCCAACAAATTATAAACCAAAGGAATTGGTGAAGCCAAGGGAATTGATTTAAACATTGAGACAATTGTTGTCATAATGTGACGTTGGACCAACTATGACCATGGTTGGCCATGGGTGATTTTAATATTGAGACAATGTTTGTCAGAATGTGACATTTGATCATGGATGACATTGATTGATTATTCATATTATAAATCAAAAGAACTAATAAACCCAAGGGTTTATTATTATAAACCAAAGGAATTGGTGAACCCAAGGGAAAACCATTACCCAACAAATTATAAACCAAAGGAATTGGTGAACCCAAGGGAATTGATTTAAACGTTAAGACAATTGTTGTCACAATGCGACGTTGGACCAACTATGACCATCGTTGGCCATGGGTGATTTTCATATTGAGACAATATTTTTCAGAATGTGACATTTGATCATGGATGACATTGATCGATTATTCATATTATAAACTAAAAGAATTAATAAACCCAAGGGTTTAATATTGTAAACCAAAGGAATTGGTGAACCCAAGGGAAAACCATTACCCAACAAATTATAAACCAAAGGAATTGGTGAACCCAATGGAATTGATTTAAACATTGAGACAATTGTTGTCACAATGCGACGTTGGACCAACTATGACCATGGTTGGCCATGGGTGATTTTCATGTTAAGACAATATTTGTCAGAATATGGCATTTGAATGTGACATTTGATCATGGATGACATTGATCGATTATTCATATTATAAACCAAAAGAAATAATAAACCCAAGGGTTTAATATTATAAAACAAAGGAATTGGTGAACACAAGAGAAAACCATTACCCAAAAAATTATAAACCAAACGAATTGGTGAACCCAAGGGAATTGATTTAAACATTGAGACAAAAGGAATTGGTGAACCCAAGGGAAAACCATTACCCAAAAAATTATAAACCAAAGGAATTGGTAAACCCAAGGGGATTTATTTAAACATTGAGACAATTGTTGTCACAATGTGACGTTGGACCAACTATGACCATGGTTGGCCATGGGTGATTTTCATATTGAGACAATGTTTGTCAGACTGTGACATTTGATCATGGATGACATTGATCGATTATTCATATTATAAACCAAAAGAACTAATAAACCCAAAGGTTTAATATTATAAACCAAAGGAATTGGTGAACCCAAGGGAAAACCGTTACCCAATAAAGTATAAACCGAAGGAATTGGTGAACCCAAGGGAATTGATTTAAACATTGAGACAATTGTTGTCACAATGCGACGTTGGACCAACTATGACCATCGTTGGCCATGGGTGATTTTCATATTGAGACAATATTTGTCAGAATGCGACGTTGGACCAACTATGAACATCGTTGGCCATGGGTGATTTTCATATTGAGACAATATTTGTCAGAATGCGACATTTGATCATGGATGACATTGATCGATTATTCATATTATAAACCAAAAGAACTAATAAACCCAAGGGTTTAATATTATAAACAAAGATTGGTGAACCCAAGGGAAGAAAACAAATGCAACAATTAAACCAATTGGTGAACCCAATGGAATTGATTTAAACATTGAGACAATTGTTGTCACAATGCGACGTTGGACCAACTATGACCATGGTTGGCCATGGGTGATTTTCATATTGAGACAATATTTTTCAGAATATGACATTTGAATGTGACATTTGATCATGGATGACATTGATCGATTATTCATATTACAAACCAAAATAACTAATAAACCCAAGGGTTTAATATTATAAACCAAAGGAATTGGTGAACCCAAGAGAAAACCATTACCAAACAAATTATAAACCAAACGAATTGGTGAACCCAAGGGAATTGATTTAAATATTGAGACAATTGTTTTCACAATGCGATGTTGGACCAACTATGACCATGGTTGGCCATGGGTGATTTTCATATTGAGACAATATTTGTCAGAATGTGACATTTGATCATGGATGACATTGATCTATTATTCATATTATAAAGCAAAAGAACTAATAAACCCAAGGGTTTAATATTATAAACGAAAGGAATTAATGAGCCCAAGGGAATTAATTTAAACATTGAGACAATTGTTGTCACAATGCGACGTTGGACCAATTATGACATGGTTGGCCATGGTTGATTTTCATATTGAGACAATATTTGTCAGAATGTGACATTTGATCATGGATGACATTGACCAATTATTTATATATAAACCAAAATAACTAATAAACCCAAGGGTTTAATATTATAAACCAAAGGAATTGTTGAACCCAAGGGAAAACCATTACCCAACAAATTATAAACCAAAGGAACTGGTGAACCCAAGGGAATTGATTTAAACATTGAGACAATTGTTGTCACAATGCAACGTTGGACCAACTATGACCATGGTTGGCCATGGGTGATTTTCATATTGAGACAATATTTGTCATAATGTGACATTTGATCATGGATGACATTGATCGATTATTCATATTATAAACCAAAAGAACTAATAAACCCAAGGGTTTAATATAATAAACCAAAGGAATTGGTGAACCCAAGGGAAAAACATTACCCAACAAATTATAAACCAAAGGAATTGGTGAACCCAAGGGAATTGATTTAAACATTGAGACAATTGTTGTCACAATGTGACGTTGGACCAAATATGACCATGGTTGGCCATTGGTGATTTTCATATTGAGACAATATTTGTTAGAATGTGACATTTGATCATGGATACATTGATCGATTATTCATATTATAAACCAAAAGAACTAATAAACCCAAGGGTTTAATATTATAGACCAAAGGAATTGGTGAACCCAAGGGAATTGATTTAAATATTGAGACAATTGTTGTCACAATGCGACATTGGAACAACTATGACCATGGTTGGCCATGGGTGATTTTCATATTGAGACAATATTTGTCAGAATGTGACATTTGATCATGGATGACATTGATGGACTATGCTAAATAAATTAATAAACACTAATAATTAACCCAACGTACTATTCATATTATAAACCAAAAGAACTAATAACCCAAGGGTTTAATATTAGAAACCAAAGGAATTGGTGAACCAAAGGGAAAAATATTAATAACCTAAGAGACCAATAAGGCGAAGGATCAATAAAATCAATAAAAAAATACTCAAGTTGATGAAATTAATAAACAGTGATAATTAAACCTAGGGATTATTCATATTATAAACCAAAAGAACTAATAAACCCAAGGGTTTAATATTATAAACCAAAGGAATTGGTGAACCAAAGGGAATTGATTTAAACATTGAGACAATTGTTGTGACAATGCGACGTTGGACCATCTATGAACATGGTTGGCCATGGGTCATAGTTGGTCCAAGGTCGCATTGTGACAATATAATACATTTCTTTATGTTTAAAAAAAATATTGTTTGTATCAATATAAAAAGCTACATAGTAAAATGATATAGTATAAGGAAGAAATGATTTATTTCAACCTTAAATATAGCAATAATGCTCATAGGTTGGATAGAGCCTTTCATCACAATTCTTTATATTTCTAAATGAAAGTACCATTAAGTGTAAAATATGAATGTGTTATCAAACAAAACTTTTTCCTAAAGATTATTACAAAGAAACTTTAATGTATGGATATGTATATAGATAATTATTGTTTCTTAAAATGTCTATGAAATAAAAATATATATATAATTATGACATTTGTTGGCTCATGTTTTTAGTTCTAAAGATTATTACAAAGACAACTTTGATTTATGGATATGTGTATAGATAATTAGATAATTATTGTTTCTTGAAAGGACTATGTAATAATATATATATATATATATATATATATATATATATATATATATATAGATAGATAGATATATGACATTTGTTGGATCATGTTTTTAGGTGTAATAGATATCCATATGCTTAAATTATACCGTCCATATAGATAAACCCCTCATCAATAAAAGTACCAATATGTTTTAGAATAAAAGAATTGTGAAATTACTATAATAACAAATCCTTGAACACAATCCAAGTTTACGAGAGTGGAGTATCCCTACCATGGATCTTGGCTTAGTTGGTTTAAATGTACCATTGTGTTTAAGAATAAAATAAAGGTGAAATTAGTATATTAACAAGCCTCTGAACACAACCCTAGTTTACCAGAGTGGAGTATCCCTATTCTGGAATGTTGGCTATGTTGGCTTAGTTGGTTTTCTTATTTTCTGGTTAGTTGTATTCTTGTCTCAATACTAAGAGTTGTGTCTTGCCTCATTATTATTGGAAAATATTAATATTCTAGTTTGATTTGTATTAGATAAATAGTTAAAAAGTAAATCTTATGAAAATAGTTATTATTACTTATGAAAATATTATAAAGTTATATTATTATTAATTAAAACTTGTATTATTTAAAATTTGGTAAAGTTCTATTATTATTATTAATTGAAATTTTGATAATACTATTGCGATTTAGATTTATGAAAACCCTATAAATTAGACTGTTTCATATTATTCCAACACATTTTTTAAAATTTAAAATTTGATAACACTATTGTGATTTAGATTGATGGAAACCCTAAATACATGGTAATCCCTAATAAACCTTGCTTAACCATAGTAATCCATGGTTAACCCTCTTAAACCATAATAATCCATTGTGAACGTGTATTATAATTAATAATTATAATAATTAATTATAGTTATAATTGTTTAGATTGTTAAACTAATTATAATTAAAATAATATCTAAAAAAATATAATAATTGTTTAAGTAATTACAATTCTCTTTTCTTTAAATTAAAAAAGAATTTGAGGGTTGTAAAGTCTTTTTAATAAAATTTAAAAAATAAATAAATAAATTTAACCATATCATTAATAGTATTAATGATATTAATAAATTAAGGGGAGTTTTGGCAAATTTAATTTTAACCATCTGCTAGGTGTAATAATTGTCCATCCAAGTGTCCTAGTTCACTTTTAGTTATTCCAATTTAGTACAATCTCACAATACTAAAAAAAGGAATTCTACGCTCCATTGTTTTCATTTTTTGTCATTAAGAATCTCACAATCCATGTTCAATTCTTGTAAGTAACATGATGAACTTCAAACCTTATTGTTCAAATTACTCTATAAAAAAATCAAGTAATAATTCTATACAAATATGCAGTTTTAATTACTCTATAAAAAAAAATCAAGTAATAATTCTATACAAATATAGTGTTTTAATAGTAAAATTATTATGCAATATATATTTATTTGAATACATATTTTTTTATTCAATTCTAATTAAAAAAATAAGTATTTCAATTTTCTTAACAAATTAAAAAACCTTGACACTAATTTTATTTTATTTTATTGTTTTTTATAATAAATATTTTTAACATTATAATAAAAGCCTTATAATAAATATTTATTTAAAAAATATATATTTGTAGCCTTATAAAAACTTTTATTTTCTCAAACAAAAAATCTAAATATCAATCATCTTTAATATAATTGTGTAACTTAAATATATATTTCTTTAAAATAATTATCACAATAGTGTATTACTTAAATTATTTTTTTAAATAATTACAAATTTTTAAAGTTAGATTAGAGGATGCCAATATAACTTTCATTACATAAACACAATAATGGTAATAATAATTCAATTATAGGGTGTTAATTATAATTCAGAATAATATTGCCTTGAAGGGCATCATGAGCTACATAGTCAATGTGATGCTTGTCTATGAATTCTTGATTAATCAGCCATGGAGCATCTGGGACAACTTCGTCAATCTACCTGCATAAAGTACCATCAACACAAATCAATAGGGTGTCATCTAAAAAAGATGTCTTCATGCAGTTAAAATATAATACTACTACACCGCTGAACTAATGGTTCACAAATTTGTGAAAGCTTGTGATAAGGGTCTTAACATGTTACATTGATATATGGCTTGTGTAAACATAAAGATGAACTACAAAATATAATCATGCTAAATTTTGTTTTATTGCAATGAAAAAGTGGAAATCATTCTTAGTAATGGATAGCTGATGATGCACAACGAAACCCACTACAAGCAAGTTTGCCTTTCAATTTACAAAATGAACCTACAACTCAAACTGTATCAAAATGCAGGTTCACAAAACTGATACTTCGATCCTAGGACCTGTGGGTTATGGCCCACTCTATTTTCACTGCGCCACTTCGATGCATTTGAAAACACCTGCTGGTCTTCATCTTGAACCCTTATTCATCACTCTACTTAAAACTCTCGAAGCAATTCATCAAAAATCATAACTGAGCCCTTAATTCTATACCCTCGATTTGGAAAAAGTACTTCTAACTATACGTCAATATTTAAAGCACTTCGAACCTATTTCTTTGTAATCCTTTTTGCAATATGGTAATTGAAACAACGTTTCAAATCTTTTGTAATAAATACCCAAGTCCTTAACTTACGATATTTAAAACTAATTTAATTCTGGCACAAGGCATTTAACTAATGCTCATTCTTTCCCTTGGCCCCATCGATTCAATGTTCCACAATCAATTATTAATTAAGGAAAACGCTCACCATACCTCGCATTATCTTACGTGCATCTTTGTAAGTGATTTCCCTCGAATCTAACTCCAGGTTGATCAGACCATAGTTGCACTACAAAGGTGCTCACGCCTTCTCCATCCAAATTCACATGACATAAGTGGTTTAGGAATACCACTCAACACCACGTGTCAAGCGTCCGGTGATATCGCGCTCCCAAAAGAAAAACAACTTACCATTCATCTTGTTGCGCGAGACTAGTAGTTTGTCCCCACAAAACCGCTTCTCCAAAACTAATATTCGACTGTGGTTTAATTCAGAATTCCGCTCTAAGTGAGAAGAGGTCTCTACGCTGGTTCTGGCATATTAAATATCAGAGATCAACATGCAGCGTTTTCCATAAAACATGTTAGGACTTCATCGAATCCCATCGAATGAAGCGGAGACGATTAGAACAAAGTGAGGCCAAGCGATGTACAATACCACTAGGGAAGAGCTAGACATGAAGGTTAAAGAGGTCATTGGGACATTTTGGGGAAAGAAGATAGTTCTCACAATTAGGCTAGTTGAAGTAGTTGAGAGTTTTGGAGATGGAATCAAAGGAATTTCTGTGATAGGGAGGATGAATATGTTACCTAGTCAAATGGAAGAACTTTCCAATAACTGATGATGCTAAATGGGCAACAGAGGGATGAACGATGCCCTCACATCAACCAACATGATTGCATGCACCTCAAAACCACCTTCCTAAAAGCTTACGGTAAATTAACTTCATGGCATGGAAAAATTTTGTTTCAGTTAATGCCTTGTAAATTCCCTTTCTCACAATTTTTTTATGCGGCATTATGTATCTGGTTTTCAACTTATAAACTATCAAGAGTAGGATTGAAACACAGAAGTGAGCACTACCTAATGTAGTATTAGAAATCTGAGCGCAAGGCAACAGCTTCTACTGAGGGCTTAAACCGAAAAAACAATACCCAACAGTTCCCCAATGTATGAATAAAGCATAATTTAACTTAATGGGAAAACCATAAATATAATGGTGTAGCTTAAAACAAAAATAAAATGAATACTCACAGTTTCTTGGCCTATTCTAGAGATCGCGCATGCCCAAAGTGAAACAAATCATAAGTTCCATCTGCATAGACCCTAACGGGCTTCTCAGTCGTCTCGCTCTTCACGAGATCAGGAGATGGGTGTGGTTCGAATCTCACCGAGGGCTCATAGACAGTTTCTACACAGCTCTACTGCAAGGGTTCTTCATCCACCTCCAATGAATCATTTCTCTTGATGGCGGACCTCTTTCGATTCATGCGAACCATCGCTTTACCCTTCTCAATTGTGTAAAATACCACTGCAATCGCCAAGGAATTGAAGCAAAAAATCCCTCAGCACTAGAAACAATCAGCTTAAAAAAGATCAACTCGTCTTAGTTCAGGATGGGATGATCTGATGAAAGATCAGACAGTACTGAGCCCTCCAGAATTTCACCCATCACAGTCGTTATAGAGTCATGTCATCTGCGATGGTTCAGTAGCATGATGCGATTGTGAGAATTTGAACCATCAATTAGGTGGCAATTAAGTTTGAACCATCACCTGTTAATATTGATAGGTGTCAATTAATAAATGTTATAGTAAATTTTTAATTTAAGTATGGTTTAATCATATGATTTAGATATGCAAGTAAGTTAGTGGAGTAGATTTAATCCATTGATTTAGTGGCAATGACCAGAATATACCGACATCTTTCAATCTAGAATATCGGATGAAAAATATTAATTAGCAAAAGCACTAATCATGCTAATTCCAATAGGGGGTATGCCTATCGGTGTAATAATCATGCCAATTCCAATAGGAGGGTACGCCTATCGGCGTAATTAACTTAAACCCATCATATTTTAAATCAATATAACATTTATATCATCGATCCTTTTCCTATATTATAAATGAAATATAAATCTATTTGTCAAAACACTAATCCATGTATTGATCCTTATAATCTTTATTCTTGTGGTGAGAGCTCATTACAATGCATCAAGGTTGCAGAACTTTGAAACTTATTGATACATATATAATTGATTTGTGTGAAGTTAAATATTCATTTTTGAGTTTCTCAATCTTGGATCAGTTAATATTAACAAAGATATCTCATGCTACGCTGCACAGGTAGACAAGAACCATGCAGGGGTGGTGTTGGGAAGCGGCATTGGTGGTGTTACAACCTACTCTGTTGGAATGGAGGTTCTTGTGCGGAAGGGATACCAAAGGGTCACGCCATTTTTCATTCCTTATACCATTACAAACATGGGATCTGCAATGTTGGCAATTGATATGGGATTTATGGGTCCAACTTATTCGATTTCGACAGCATGTGCAACGGGAAATTACTGCTTATATGCAGCTGCAAACCATATTCGCAGAGGTGAAGCAGACATCATGCTTACAGGTGGCAAAGATGCTGGGATTGTGCCCTCAATAGTTGGTGGGTTTATTTCCCTTAGGGCTCTTTCACAGAGGAATCATGACCTAGAGATAGCATCAAGACCGTGGGACAAATATCGTGATGGATTTGTCATGGGTGACGGTGTTGGCGTGCTGTTGAGCTTAACCTAAATTCAACAACCATGTACTTTTTTTTCAATGTTAATGATTGCAAAAACTATAACATAAACAACTCATCACAGTGAAGCCTCAGATTTACAAATAACTGCTGCCCTGATCATTGATCCCATTGACTAATATGAATGATTTACCCTCTTGGGACAAAATTGTTACCGTTGATTTCAGTTCCAAGGGACTCTGTATCTGCATGGCATAGCCCATTTTATGAAACAAAATTTTCAAATATATCTGTTATGGAAATTTGACATAGATAGAAATGATATTTAAAATATCAGTTCAGAATTTGAACAAATCACTCTATAAAAACATGGGATTTTCTCCAAAACCAGGTTATGGAAAGTCTTGAGCATGCAATAAAGCGAACCTCGAGGAGCTCCCATTGTAGCCAAGTACCTTGGTGGGGCTATCACTTGTGATGCTTTCCACATGACCGATCCAACACTCTGATGGGCTTGGAGTTTCAATGTGCATTCAGAAAGCTCTGGAAGATGTAGGAATTTCACGAGAAGAGGTAGTTTCTTTTGATTTTCTAATCAAGGTTTATCAGTGGTGTAGAATTACTACAGTTTCAATATTTTATTGAAAATTTCAAGGTTTAATTACCAATTATCGCATCCTCAATAATAATGCAGGTCACCTATATCAATTCTCATGCAACCTCAACTCGGGCAGGAGATCTGGCAGAGATTAAAGCTATCAATAAGGTTTTTAAGGATACTTCTAGTATCAAAATGAATGGAACGAAGGTGAAAAATTCAATGGAGATTAATAATTTGCTGCACTTAAGAATGTTGTTATGCCATTCTTTCGATTGCAAACACCATATCTGTTTCTGACATTAAATACGGATTACTTTTCCAGTCTATGATTGGACATACTTTTGGTGCTGTCGGTGCAGTGGAAGAAATTACGACCATAAAGGCTATCACTACCGGGTGGCCTCATCCCACAATAAATCAGTTTGTAAGTTGATTTCTGGCATTGTAGTTTTTTTTTTTGTGCAAATAAGTAGATGAAAATGACCTACAATTTACATGCTGAGACTCTTGGCAGAATACGGAGCCTAATGTTACTATTGACAAGGTGCCAATTGTAAAGAGGCAACATGAAGTACGTGTTGGTAAGTAAATTTCATGCTGGAATTTATTGTTCCCTGTTGGCATTACATTACTATCTGACGATTTGCATAAGGTTGGCACGTTGTTGATCTATGAGTTGTCGCTAGTATACCAATCACTTTCTTTGAAGTGGTTGTCGCTAGCATATCATTAATGATATCCAGCTTTTAGATATATTCTTTATTGTTGTAGGATTGACAATGTGAAGTTTTAATGATCAAAGAAAGTTACATTCATCTGCCCTTTTATCTTCTTAGCCATTACTTTGTGGGTAGTTGAGATGTTGTAACATTTTTGTGTTTATTTAACAATTTAGATTAAGTTTAATTTTAGGTGAACTTTTTTAATTTCAGGAGTTTTTGCTTTGAGGTAAAAGTGAGAAAGAAGATCATTAAAATACCAAAATGTAATTTGTTTAGTATTTATAAAATGTTAAATGGGTTATTTTGAGTGGTTGGATAGAATGATTGGTATTAAATTATGTGCTACTAACATGACTATGAGAATGAGAAAATATTGATAAAATAACTACTTGAAAATATTATTTTGATCTTCATTCTCTCACTTTTAAACTTTTAGAGAATAATTTCTCTTGAAAAATAAAATAAAATTAAACAATAAAAAATAATCTAAAATAAACTAAATAATATGAATTTAACAAGTTAATAACATACTCTCAAAGTAGCCATAGTTGTATCTTAATTACATAACAAGAATAAGATAAGGAAAAATTTAATTTTGTAGATTTATGTCTTCTTTTTTGTCGGTCAAAGGCTGTATTATATTATCATATACAGGAGGATCTGTGCTGGCTGTATTACATTCAGTCAACTCAGAAGGCATGCATTGTCGATAAGAACTTGGGTGCTTGTCAAGGCATTCAAAGCTCTTGGTTATTTGCCACACAAAATTACAAAAAAACATACTTAAACTATCATCATGGAGGTGGGTGCAGGAGGCAGGCAGAGGAGCCACGAATAGACGATCTTGATGGTGCATATCGTAGCTGATGTGATCCACTTGGGTCTCAAGGGCTCGGAGGTGGTCTTGGGAGTGTCTCAGTAAATGGCGCAGACTCTCGAGAACCTCAAGGGTCTCCATCAGCAGGTTTTGAACAACATTAATGTAGGCCACTAATTCATTGTTATCATCATACCTTTATTCAGGCACGGTGTCCGGATTGAGTTGAATCTGTTGGAGGTGAGCAGAAATGGAGTCAAGGGAGGTCGAACCCTCAATCTGGGTTGGTGATTGGGCCAAAGAAATGGACACGGCCGCTACTAATTATTGGCTCTATGTAGACTCCAAGTGGGAGCTCGAGTCACCGAGTACCTCGCGATTGTTGATGCCGTGTCCAAGGCTACTACGCCGATCCCGACCACGTTCGTGTGACATGCAATCACCCTCCTCTTTCGCTCATTGTATTAGGTTGCACCGCCAAGTTGGCCGAGTTCCAATAGCCCGTGAAACCCATGCTCCACCCCTGCACCCTCGGTTGAGATTGTCACTGGCCGTGCCCTGAGTCTCGTAGACGAGAGACACACGATCGCCACCTGTCTCCACACTGTCATCAAAGGAGGTGCAGAAACTCCACCACCTGCATATTTAAATTGTAGGAGAGCCTGAATGTTCCATGAGCCCAAGGAAGAACCTAACCAACAGACTTGTCACCCTTCTCGTCTCAAGTCAGCAGAGCTCAAGCCAGGGCTTGAGAGCCAGTTGTTGCTCCACTGCAAAGTCCAAAGCATCAACCTTCACCATAGACTGTGGAAACCAAATGCCCTGAACGACGTCCATCCCACTCTTAACATTCATCTTACATGTCGTAGGAACGCCTGCCCCAAGGCTCTTTATCGCTCACGCATGGACGGGTGCGAGTCGACAGACACGAGACCAAGCGAGCCTCAATTGCCCACCTCCCACTTGTCATGGGAGATGTCTTTATGTATTATAAAATTTTGTATTTTTTTAAAATTCATTAAATATTAAATTTTGCTAATAATTAAAAAAAATTATAATCTTATATTAATAAAATTATTATTTTATACCTCATACATTTGTATTAAATTTTTTTAAATTATATATAATTAAGTTAATCATATATTTAAAATTGATGTTTAGATATTCATGAATTTTATAAATTTATATCTTTTATATAATTAATATTTAAGATTTCTATATTTTTAATAATTATTAATATTTAACATTTCGATATTTTTAATAATTATTAAAATTAAAGATTTCTATATTTTCAATAATTAATAAAATATAATCTAGATACACAAATATATTTATTTTTAATAAAATAAAATAAAATTTTAATTTAATTATTATTATAGATTTTACATTAAATTTAACAGTTTAAAATAATTTTTATTTAATGGGATAAAAAAATCTATTTTCTAATACTTTAATACTTTACTTATTATTTACTTTAAATCTATATTTGTTATATGGTGAAAGAGGGGTTTGTGTTGCAGGATCCTATGGATCCATGGTAGCTTATTTCGAGAAATGGCTGTCAGGGCGGGGTATGGTTCTCGCCCCTCCTTGATCCCTTTGTCTATAAACTAGAAAAGGTGGACTGTGCGACGAAGAGTGGTCCAGGCGGAGAAGCTCACCTACATGCGGATAGTGGAGTAATTGTTTCAGATTTTATTGGTCTGCATTTTGCAGGCCATATTGGGAACCTTGAGCTCGCGAAGTTATATATATATATATATATATATATATATATATATATATATATATATATTAAGGTTAATTAACGTTGATCTATTTATAAATTTTGTAAATAAATTTAGGTAATGTTTAGAAATTTATAGTTGTTATATAATTAATGTTATAATATTTTAATAATTAATATCATTATGATGATGATGGTGGTTAACGTCCACTTGAGACCTATTTTTGTTCTATCGGACCTAAAGAAAAGAGTTATTTATTTTGATTTAAGATTTTATTCTTATGCTCGAAAAGCTTGGAGAGAAGCTTCCCAAGCTCACTATAATTTTTACATCTTAAAAGGCTAGGAAGGTTAGTATTGCAACAAAGATTATGAAATTGAGCTTTAATGTGGCACTCTAAGAGAAAGTGATTTTCATCCTCGATGTTCATATTCTCACAGAGATGGCAGATCCTTTCCATCCATGGTGTTTTAGGAACTATCCAACGACCTGTTTCACTATGGAGCTCATGAGAGTTCGTTCTAATCTTGCCTATATTAATTTTCTTCTTTGAGCTAGTTAAAACACAGAGATACTTTTGATCTTCTAGGGTGGGGTTGATGACCTCCTTATAATATCTTATTTTTATTTTAGTTGCTATATCTTTCTCACAACACATTTTTTCTTTGAACTTAGAAGTAACAATTTTTTTAAAGTTATTAATGTTTTGCAATGCAACATTCTCGTCGATCTCCCAATGGTTTAACCAGGCCCTGGTGTCTTTATACCAACCTCTTTTAAGCCTTAGGTGGTTTTGGCTGGTATTTAAAGCTAGCTTAGGAAGTTTATGGTCTCCTATGCTATTGAGTTTGTGCTTGTAAAATAGAAGCCTAGTCATAGCTAGGCTCTCGACAGGGGAAAGACCCACTTCTATAAGGAGAATAGGATAGGGTGTATTGCTTTTAATTTTAAAGTTATACGCTATAAAACGCTTCTGGATTTGCTCAATCTTTCTCCAGGATTCTCTAGAGATGCTGCAACCCCAAACCTCACATCCATATAAGATAATAGGAGTGACTAAAGTTTCAAAGAGGAACTTCTTTCTATCCCACATTACGAGGTTTGTCATTTTACAATTATTTTCAAGACCAAAACAAGCTTTCCAACCCCCATTAATTCTTTTCTTAATGATATAGTTCCAGTTGAGCTTATGATGAATATCAATTCCTAGGTACTTGTAAGAAGACACTTCCTACAAGTTATTATTGTCATACATAAAATTAGCGTAAGTGTCCTTCTTGGATTTGATAATCATAAATTTTGTTTTGTCAGTGTTAACAGACATACCCATTATAGAGCAGAAATCCTTAAGAAGTCTAAGTTGTTTATCAAGATCAGCTGGTCACCTTGTGAGAAGAACAATATTGTTAGCATAGAGAAGAAGGATGATGGCTATCCCAGCTAAGATCATGTCAGCACATCCTACTTCCTCTAAACAACCTTCTAGCTTGTCGATGTAAATTCCAAATAGGGTAGGGGAGAGGGGGCAACCTTGTTTAACTCTGATATTACACTTAATATCTTTTGACCACCCCTCATTGCTCTTTAACTTGGAAATTATATTATCATATAACCTTATAGCGGCAGCTCTTAGCTCGAAAGGAACATTTAGCTCTTCTAATCTATTCCATAGGTTATTTCTAGGAACCGTATCGAAAGCCTTTCTAAAGTCCACAAAGAAACAAAAGAGATTGGATTTATCATTGCTGCATTCCTCCACAATGATATTAAGCGTAACGAGGTGGTGCGTTGTTTAGTGTTGCCTTCTAAAACCCGCTTGGCCTTTAGCCCGCTTACCTTCACTTTCAATCCAAATGCTCTACTTATTTTCCAAAATAATAACATATAAATTGGCTAAGAGAGGGATGATCATAATTTTCCGATAATTAGAGGGGTTATTTGTATCCCCCCTTTTAAAGGTAGGGATAATCAGGCCAAGGTCTAGGGAACCCTTGCTTGACCGCTTGGTTGAAAAGCTTGTGGATGTGGGGGATGAGGACGAGACCTCCAATTTTTAAGATTTCTGCCTCTTAACCTTCAATGTCTTTAGCTTTCCCATTTGCCAGGCGTTTAACCCCAAAATCAATGTCTTCTAATGAGAAATCTTCTTTCGTTGTGAGTAGGGTTTCAAAGTTATCCCTCACATTTGGAGATTCATAAAGCTTCTTAAGATAGGAATTCCAATCGTGTAAAGCGATTTTATTATTATCTTTAGTTTTCCTAGTTAGAATCTACCTCCAGAATTTCTTAGGAGCCACCTTAGAGAGGTGTAAGAGATTCTCTTGTATTTTACGAATATATTGCCTTTATTTCCTTCTAGCTAGGGCTTTGTAGATTTTATCTTGTCAATTTTGAGAGATTCATCAACAGCGTCCTTAATTTCTCTCCTCGCACTTTTACAATCTTTGTCATACCATGGGTTGGTTTTGATATTTCTTTTATTACTTGAGACTTCAATTGAGAACTTGTTAATAGAATATGAGAGGGTTGTAGTAAAATTATGATAGAGGTCATCTATGTTGTCTATATTAGATAAAGGAAGCAAATTATTTTTTAATTCATTTAGAAAGAGATCGTTTTTATTTCTATCAAAGATTAAGTTCCTTTTACTATAAATATTATCTTCAATGGGATCTCTATGCATGACAAAATTGAGAGTTAAGAGTAAAGGCCTATGATCAGAGTCAGGATCGTGGTCGTTTAAGATGTCAAAATTTATTATTTCATTGTATAAAGGGAGATAAAAAATAACATAGTCTACCATGCTGCTGGCAAGCCCATGGATGCAAGTCATCTGGCTAGAATTGGGCCACTTCTTTAGACCGTTGCAAATTATGAGATCCTGAGCACTATAGATCTTGACTAGCTCCGACCCAAAAAAATTATCTCAGGTCTTCAGAGCTCCTTTTGTACCAGCTAGCCAGAGTAAGGTCTTCATCTAACCAAAGAGGATTGGTGTTGGAATGATTGCTTAGAATAATAGCTTGGTTTCTTGAAGTTTTAGCATTAAAGTCACCCATTAAAAGGATATTACCTTCATTCCTTAGGCTAGAAATATCATTCTCTAAACCATTGTAAGGACTATTTTTATCTAGACTCTTTTTCTTATAGAAATTATAATTAATGGGGGGGGAATAACAGATTGCTATGTAGGTCTTTTTATCATAAATGTCAGTAATCTCAATCTAACAATATTTGTTGTAAGGGTCATTTTTATAAATCCTAGCATGGGGGGAGATGTTCTTCTTAATGTAGCAAGCTATGCCCCCAATGCCTCTACGGGAGGATCGCTTGTTCTAGGTAGACCATAGTGCAAAGCCATCTATGTTAGGGACCTTAGATTCTTCGTGCTCCCAATTTTCAACAAACAATATAATATCAACATCATTTGAGATCCAACTTAGTTTGGGGCCTTTGTTCCATGGAAAGCCCTGACAGTTCCAAGAAATAATTTGGAGCATGTTGAATTGCTATTTATTACTATCTTTTTTGTTTCTATCTCGAATAACGACTTTTCTATTTCTGATTATTTCCCATTTTCATTCCTTCCTAGCTTATTTTACCTTTTGAACCTCCTTTCTTAATTCCGCTTGATCTTCTGGAATGAGATCTTCATTTATAAATATTCCCGTTCCTTTTAGACTTGAGGTTTTACTAAGTATGTCATACTTATGGTCAGTAGAGCTCACCTTTATTCATATCAACCTTCCTTTATTCTAAGTTAATTTCCCTAACCTTGTTGCTTCTGTGAGACACATGGTTTCAATTTGTAATCTATTATGTAATTTTTTCTGGGCTATGGCTAAAGTATCCTCGTCTACCTCCTCTTTCAAATTAAAGATTATAAGGTTCAAGGCCCTTTTATTACGCTCATGGTCTAATTCGATCAATTTTTTCATTTAATCTTTAGTTGGTTTGATATCTAATTTACCTGCCCCACTATTTAGGGTGAGAGTATTGTTAACTTTTTCTTCTAGTTCTTTAATGATGTCCTTCATTTTAAGACTCTCTATATTATCAACATCTCCTTGCTAGGATGTTGGTTTGTATCTTGGTTTTGTTTTTCTATGACCTACAACCTAATCTCCATTTCCTCCATTTTATTCTCCAATAGTTATATTTTATTTTCTATTTGTTTTTGGATCCTGCCTTCAAGAGATGTGAATTTGTTTTCTAGCATGGCTTCTAACTGGGTTTGTAGCTTGACTTCTCTTTCTTCTCTAGGTTTCTCTAAAGACTCTATATACTCATAAAGGCTCTGCTAGGTCTACCTTTGGTAATCCAAAATAAAAACACTCATAATTATAACTGACTATTATAAATTCAACTTTGTAATTCTATTTTTCATTTAGCAAGTTTTGTTTGTAATTATTATATAATTAATTTTTCATGTTTTCATTATGGTGATAAGAGTGTCTATTTTGAGATAGGATTTAAAAATAAAAATAAAAAATAGTTAAACTTATTTTTCAATTAGTAAGCTTTGCAAGTATGTAATTAATAGATAATCCATATCTTATGTGTCTATTTTTAAATAGGGTAGAGATTAAATATATAGAATTTTTTAAATATTTTTAAAACAATTCACAAATCAAAAGGTTCAAATATATTTTAAAATAGCTATTTTCTTTTTTTTATTTGAATTAAATTGATTAATTAAAAGAGAAATGTCATATGGACAAGTTTCATGTGAAATGAATTATGGTTTTTCTGAGAATGTGATATTGATAAATTATAGTATTGATATATGATATTTTAATAAAACTTGTTTACACATTAAATTGAATGTGTATATAGTGTATATATGTTTAATTTATATATTGAATTTTTTAAAATCGATAACAATAATAATTTAATCAATTTTTATTTTTTTATATTTTAATAATGTAAAATATATCCTAAAGTTAATATTTTTATTTTTATTATAAATTGTTGTTTATTATATTTTATTGATGTTAATATAGTTTATTATCATGTTATTAAATGATAATTTCTAAAACTTCTATAAATAAAATTATATATAATCCAGTAATATTTTTTTTAATACATTATAAATCATTTTTGGAATATATCTACTCTAACTTGTTCATAGGTTTTGGATAGACATCGTTGTGAAGACACTCCATAGACATTCCCTTGATGTGAAGTCACTAGTTAGATTCCCCGCTGTGAAAACACTCTCTTGATGTGAAGTCACTTGTTCCATTCCCCACTCAGGGTTGATATTTTGACCATAATGAAGATATAGTCCTACCAAAATTACAAATAAAAATATATGTACTCTAACTTATATGTATAAAAATATATATTAGGTAAATTAGCGAAGTGATTTTTTTGGGGAAGGAGGCTTTTTATTATAACAAGGATAGGAAACCCTTGATTTTTCTAAAAACAAATTGTTTAAAAAAATTGTTTTAAGAAGCTATGAATAACATAAGTTTATTCTCTCAAACATTTTAGATTGTTATTTTAAAATTTCACATCTGGATTTTTATTAGATATTTTTATTTTATAAATGTGTTATATGATATGTGTTTTTGAGATATTAAAAATTATTTTTAGTTTTATTAATTATTAATAAACAGTTTTAAAAGAAAAAGAAATAGTTAACTTAGAAAAAAAATATAATTAGAAAATGTATATGGTAAAAATAAATGTAATTGGAAGATATATATGGTTATATTTATTTTTATTTTTTTGTGATATTTGATATGTTTTAACTAAGCCTTTTGCATAGGTTTGTAGTGCATACTACAGTAAGGAAAATTTTGGTGGTCTTTCTCTTAATTTTATTGTTTCTTTTGATTTAACAAAATTTACTACAATAAGGAAAGGTTGGTGATCTTTTTCTTTATTTTATTGTTTCTTTTGATTTAACAAAATTTGCATAAGTTTATAATGCATATTACAGTTAGGAAAAACTTCCTTTAGTTTAACACAATTCATAGACAAAATATCTTTCAAAATAAATTCTACTTTGTTTAATATAATTTTTCATTTTTCAATATTTATAATGTATCTCTAAAATAGTTTTATAAGTATTTTTATTAAGGAAATGAAACTCATTAGTAAACAAATTCAAACCCATTATCACTTCCCTTTTAATTTCTATTACTCCATCTCATATCTCTTTATATTTATATACTCTAACTTGTTATCTTAAACTTTCACATGTTAAGTTTAGCCTTTGTTGCCCTATTACAAGTTATTCCAGGAATTAATGTTGTGGGTCTTTCAAAGTTCTGACTTGTTATCTTAAAGCTCTGCATCACATGTTGGTCATTGCCACATATTAGTTTTGTTATTCTGTTCCAATATATTCCAGGAATTATTTTTGTAATTATTTTCATATCTCTGATCCTTTGACCATTTGACTACAGTAAGAATCAAGATAAACACTTGTGACTATTGTGGTCTATTTAACTTCTGAATGATCAAGCAATGAGGAAGTAATTCAATTGCAAAAGACGAGTGAATATTCTTTTAAAGATTGTGACAATATGTTTACACCGCCAATGACAGGTGTAAACACACACAATAACAGCATGTTCAAAGGCAGCCAAAGTGTCCCTATGCGGTAACTCATTTTCCTCCTTGGCACTAATGGAAAAATTCGGACAACCGCAATTGGGTGGCTGCCCTAGATTGTAAATAAAAGCAGAATCGTGTTATTTACTCAGATGATGGGATATCCCTGTTTCACTATCAAAAACAGATGATGGGATCTCCGTGTTTCGCCATAAAACTAACTGGTTTTCTTGTTTTCATTACTTCTGAAAAGAAGGTTCGAGGATCTGAAGATATTTTAACTTCAAATTTAAATATATTAGTGAATTTCTTAAATTTGTATTTTCATCATGATCCTGTCAATCAGGGTAAACAATTTTTTATAATCTAAGATCTGCATTCTAAATTAAAGAAAATTATAAACTATTTTAATCCAAAAGTAATTTATTTAAAATTATAAAACAAAATAAATAGACGTAATCCATCTGGCGGCCGAACAGTTTCGCCTTAAAAAATTGTGCTGTAGCGCAATGTTTGTGGATCCATTAACGGCCTGATAATCTAATAATGCATGCGATCGTGTGGCAGGATTGAGTTGGCTGTCATGGTGGTCGTCTGTAGCGATTAATCTCAGGAAGAAATATAAACTAAAAATAAGAGAAGGGATGAGATTAATCAAAACTTTTGGATTTGGTGGACACCACTCGGCGGTGGTTTTTGCTCCATTCAATCCTTAAGACAGGCTATCTACTTCATTATTTCAAACCATTGTTTTATTCATCGAGTTACCATGAATTGATTCGGTGCAGATCACAATTCTGATCATGTTAACTTTGGTTAATCAAAGATTAAGAACTGCTCTCAGCAGTGTCATTTTATCCAATATTAATCACGTGCAGAAGCAATGCTTTGGAGTTTTTTAATGAATTCTTTAAACATGAATTTCAATACTTGGGTAGAATCAAAATTTCAAGTTTCTTCTCACTAGGGTATTTTGATGGAGCTGATAAATTAGTCTTTTTCCTCACATTATGTGGAAATTTCTGCATAGATGATAATGAATTCAAACACTGGTTTCTTGTTGTAGGGATCCTGTCAAACAAATAAAAAGCATTAGGTTATTCAATTTCACTGTTTATTAATTATAGTACCTGCTCTTAAATACCTGAACTCCGATTTAATTATGAATTCATGAATCTCGATATTTATGAAGAAATATAGTTTCCGGCTTTTTGATGATGGATGCCGGTAACAATCAGTTAAATTATAAAAACAATTTGCACAAGAACATTCACTCTATCAATGGTCGTGACCCCTGAGGCTTTGTTGAATTTCAATATAAATAGAGTGGTATTTATTTCTCATACTCCTAGCCCTTATGTGGGGCGTTCAAGATTTAAAGGCAGGTCAAAGTCCGATGTGGGTTTCAAGCACCCGCTTGAAGTATGTTAAATTTGAAAACTTTCTATTTTAGGTTCGCACAAATGATATGCGACTTTACATATCTTTATAGATAACTTTGAAAGTTAAAGCATTTTGTTAGAAGTGTGTAATCTTTTGTATTAACTAAGTATGGGTGATTGGCTACTTCGGTTTGCTATTAATGGTTAGATAAAGGGTTTTAATGTATTGAAATTTGAAAAAAAAAATTAGTTGGGTTTGCTAGCTATTAATGTTAGATAAGGGTTTCTAGTGTATTGAAGTTTGAAAATTTTCTACTTTATGTTCTCATATGTTACTTTGCTTATTTTTATTGATAATTTTGAAAGTTAAAGCATTTTATTAAAAGTAGGTTATCTTTTGTATTGATTAAGTATGGGTGATTCTCTAGTTGGGTTTGTTATTAATGGTTAGATAAAAAATCTCTTAATTACTTACATAACTGTTAGAGTTTGAATGTCTCACATCTATTTGGCATCAAAACTACTCAGAAAAATAAATCGTAAAGACATAAAGGAGTACTTAATGTTGGAAGAAAAAATAGATCATGAAGAGCTAAATGAGCACTTAATGTTTGGATAGCCATAGTCGCCATTCATTGATATAAGGAGACCCACTACCATGAGGCCCTAGCCATGTGTAGGTCGAAGAGGAATCCATATGCCGCATTCCATAGGCCATTGGAGTATTCGATGTAGAGAAAGAAATTTTTTTCCTAGAACATATAATTTCGTATCACTGAGCTTGATTAAAATCTTGTCTTGGTTTTAGCTTTGGATTGGCTTCCATTGAGTCCTAAGTTTTTTTGAGAGGTTAAATTTCTTTTTTTTTTTTATGTAGATGAAAATTTGAGAGATTTTTGAAATTTTCAATATTTTTTGGATTTCATTGAGCTCTCCATTTGACACTGCTGTCAAAGCGAACAAGAGAGTATTGGGGAAGTTTCTCTGTGTTGTTTACTATGATTTTAAGGTTCATATATTGTTTAGTCGTGAGGTTTACACTCTTGAGCAGTGTCAAATCAAACGGAATGGAAGTGAGCAATGATCAAACTTCTAAGTATCTTGTTTCGAGTAGGGCCTTAATATAGGCATGGACATCAATCAATAGACTGAATAAATATAAGTTTTTGTTTAGTTTTCACAACCAAGTTGTGGCATGGGCCTGGCTTGCTAGGAGCTCTACAACATTATTTCAATGATTCTGCAGAAGTTTCATGGAATAAGTATTAAGTATAGGTAAATTAAGTCAATCTCGTTATGATGTCTGACTCAAGGATTTGATATGCATAATCTTAGAATATTCCACCTCGTGAAAAACAGGCTGAAATCATAATGTTTCTATTTAATCTCAGAAGTGTAAACCAGTGACAATCACATAAAAATTTCTTAATCACAAATGAGTCTTAGTTGTGGCATTATAGGCATGTCACAACTAAGGGGCTTCCTATATTGAATGAACAAACCAGCCTTTCCGATAGTTTTATCTTAGGGAAATATCAAATATACATATTTCCAATAGCCTCCTCTAGAGCCAAAGAGCATCTAGAACTACCCCAGACATATTTAAATGAAAGCATGCAGAGTTAAAATTTCAATTTTGTAATGTTCATGATTTTAGAAAGAAAGTTTGGGTCTACTTCATAATAATAATAAAAAGTAAAATATTTACCAAGTTCAAGGAATTTAATGTTGTGGAAAAAAAAAGAGCGTATTCAAAATCAAAAAACAATTGGGAATTAAAATGAAACTCACCACCACAAGAGAATGGAGTGGTTGATAGAAAGAATCTAACCACCATGAACATGGCAAGAAGCATAATGAAAACTAGAAAAAATGTATAATTATTTTTGGGTCGAGTTTGTTGCTTGTGTAGTCTACATACTAAATGGATCTCCAACAAAATGTGTGAGGCTTAAAGTGCCTCAAGAAGCATAGTGTGGCATAAAAATTCATGTGTCTCCTCACTTCAAAATTGTTGGGTGTACTGTCTATGCACATGTCCCAAAAGAGAAAACAATAAAAATTGCTAGCAATAGTGCAAAGTGCATCTTTATTGGGTATGGTGAATAGTACAAATCATATAGATTGTATAGCCCAGTCACCAAGGTTGTATTCCATTTGTTTCTTTGGTGATATATGGCATATATCAACTAAACCTTTTGCATGGGCTTAGTGAGATTGTATTCCATTTGTATCTTGGATGATATATGATATATCTCAACTAAGCCTTTTGTATGGCCTCACTATGTATTTATGATCTAGACAAACTTATTTTTTCCAAAATTTGGTGGCTCTTTGTGCCTTTGGTTTGGTTTTATTTCTTTTTATTTCTTTTGGTTCAAAAATACAATTTATTTCAATAATTTTATGATTAGAACATATTCTAAAACTCATTTCAACTTTTTTTAATATATCTTTTCATTCTCCAATACCTACAACATATTGATTTTATTTTTCACAATTTTAAAACTTTATAAAGAAATAAAATATTTAGTCAACAAAATGAAACCCATTAACCAATAAAGTTCATCCCATTAGCAATACCCTTAAATTTCTATTATTCTATCATACTTCTTTATATTTATTATACTCTAACTTGCTAACTTAAACCTTTGCATATTGACCATCACAAAAGTTTGGCTTTTTTTTACCCAAAGCCAACTTACCCTAGGAATTATTTTTGCAAGTACTTTCAAAACTTTGACATTTCACATGTTGGCCACGCTCATAGTTTGATTTTTTTACTCAATGCCAACTTATTCCATGAATTATTTTTGTAATTATTTTCAAAGCTCTAATTCTTAGGACATTTGACTACCATAAGAATCAAGATAAACACTTGTCTGTATTATTGTGGTATAGGATGTTAACTTAAATGATTCTAGCATTATTTTTTCCATTTTTGAATAAACTAGCATTAACGGTGTATTTCGCTTGAAAACGAGAAATGAATATTTTTCTAACATTGTGAAAATTCGTTTACACTGTTAATGAGATGTATCTCAAACTCATTTGGATTTGGTTGACAAAACTTAGCGATGGAATTTGCTCCATTCAATCCTTATGACATGCTATTTAATTTATTATTTCAAATAATTTGTTTTTCTGTCGAGTTACCATGAATTGATGTGGTGCAAAAAAGTATGATCATGTTAACTTTGGTTCAAAGAATCATAACTACTTTTAGCAGTGTCATTTTATCTTTATCCCTCACAATATTTGTAGAAGAAATGCTTTGGATTGTTTTTTTTAATGACTTCTTTAGACATGAATTTCAAGACCATGGCAGCGTTCCATTTTTAGTGCAATTGGCAAAGACGTTTTAATACCTAGATTCAAAATCCATGTCATTGGTTAGAAGTACAATCGAACTTTCAATTTTCTTTTCAGTAGGGTAAGTTCATGGAGTTGATAAATTAGTATTGATGTTCAAAGAACACATTGTTGTTTTTTATGTTGAGAATTCTGCTTGGATGATAATGAATTCCAACTCTAGTTTCTTGTCACAAGGATGATATTAAACAAATACAAAGCATGGTGAATTTTCCATGGATGATAATAAATTCAAATGATGTTTTGTTTTTCAGGATCTTATGAAACAAATACAAAACATAAGACTATTTGGTTTCGCATGTTTATTAGTCCATGCCTTGAGAGACTATAGCAATCACGTCAAGGTCAAAGTTCCTTGATTGTGGATTAGTTTGCCAAGTTTTTGTGACATTATTGTAACTTTAACCAAATTTTTCTGAAAGTGTTGAATATGATTTGCATTTTTCTGTAAAAAAAAAAAATTAATAATAAAAAATAAAAAATAATAAAAATCCTAATTTTTTAAACTCTATTTCTAATTTTCATTGGTTGAATGAGCCTCGAAGTGACATAATTTCCTAGGTGGACGAGGATTTAATTTTGGTATTTTCAAGTATATGAAAAAGTCATTTTAAAATGAAAAGAAGACTGATTTTGTAAATGGTCATTCCATCGGTGAGTGCTTTGACACTGATACCAAAACTATTATGCCTAAAATTTCTAATTGTTGGGGCCTTTGTTTTGGAAAAGGAACAATTTTGAGTTGCGGAGAACAGGTGGCATATCGCAATCACGATAGACAGGGAGCTATCACAGTTGTGGATAGATGGGAGATAGGTGGTGCGGAAGTTGCAGAGAACAGTGCAGATGGTAGGTATGGGAGACAAAGACAATACTAATAGTCACATTGGTAGAAGAACAAATAGGCAATCAGCCAACGTAGACGAGAGAGTTAGTCCGGTAGAGGGCCGAGTGATAGAGCCATAGGAGAGCTCTGTTTCATATCTTTTGTACTGAACCACCCTGTAATAGACTCTACAGAGTAGTGTATGTCATTTCATAATGATAATGAAATATGGTTCTTGTTGTGTTTGATGTTATGAGTTAAGTGTCAATCAGTTGCTTATTCTGAATGTGTGCCCCGTTTTAAATTTTAATTCAGCATCCTGAACGTGCTTAATGAGTAATATCTTATACATAGTAGCAAGATCTGTTAGTTGTTTCATATTCCTTTAGTTGCTCTGTATGGTTGTAATCATTTGATACTTAATCTGTCTCCTAACCTTACTAAGGTCACGACACGCCTCGAGTGAGATGCTTAGCTCCTTGGAGTAGGCTGAAAATGCCAGCGTTGTGCTAGAATACTGCAGAAACCTTGTTGGCCTCTATCCTAAACTTGGGTCTTGCTCAGACACCTCCTTTTTCGCCAACAAATGGTTCCATTGCTGGGACCTGAAAATTCATTTAGGAGCTTGTTGGTATTATTTTATGGCTATATTTTTCTCTTAAAATCCCATCATTTATCCACCATTTTCTTCCATAAATCCCTTATAGTTTATTGAAATTGATTAATATAGCATTATAATTCTTATTTTTACATTAAATTTAATTTATGGAATTTTTGTGTTAAAAATTGAAAATTTTCAAGAAAATTACAGGATGTGATAACTTCCTGTAAATAGTTTATGTTCGGACACGTGGCATAGCAGGTAGATCAAAACGAAGGACAAGGACGTGATATGGAATGTACACAGATGATGAAAAATCTATCCAGCATCAGATTTGAAGTTCATAAATAGCCGGTCAACGCTAGTCAAACCCAGCCAATCTAGCATAAAAATCTAAGTCATAATGAATGAGCTTGATATTTTGCCTATGATCAGGAATTCCAAACTTATTTGATCTGTTTTGGAAATCAGTTAGGATTAGAAGGAAGGAAAATAGCCTATTTTGATTGTAATTTTTGGATAAATAAGTGAATGGAAGCATGTAATAGGCTAATGATGATAGTGATATTATTGAATGCAAGAGAAGACTTGAGACTGTGTACCTACTTCAAAACTTTGTTTTAATGTAGCTCATTCCCAGATTTTAATCAAAGACAGAATTTCATCCTTTATGGTGTTTTGAGTTAGCATTTTCATCATTTGAATTTTCTCAAGTGTGCCCCCATGTGAATTCGGTACACTTTTCTTTACATTTCTATTAGATTTAGTATTCAGATCTTATTAGTATTTATTTCATTTTCATTCTTTTGAGTTCATCGATTTTGATTAGGAGTGCTTGTGATTTTATTCATCATTTTTATTTCATGATTCATAGTTATAATTGAAGAATTCGATTACAAAATTAATGATCAGTCCTTGTACGAGGTTTAATTGAGTATTGAATTCCAAATCATTTTTGTGATCTCTGTTTTAATGAATTTGATTTTTAGTATGCTTTAGTGTGTTACTTTGAAAGAGTTTTTGTGAACTATAACCTTGTAAAAGGATTGAAAACTCAGAAAATTAGTAACACTCTGTTTTTAGAACAATAGATCAGATTTAATTACATAAGTGTTTAAAGTGTGTGAGGAAACACATACCAATCTCTTGTAAAAGAGTGCTGGAGCCTACCACAATAAACATTTACTTAGGCAAATAGATCCTTTTAGTTCTATAAACATTAGACACGTGCCTCTAAGATTACCTACCTTGGTTGACAATAAATTGAGCCTAATCTAGAACACTAGATTGGTCTATACATTTTGGCGCCGTTGTCGGGGAGGCACAACTAGAGGATATTTAAAAATAAAAAATAAAAAAAATACAGATTTACTTTTAATTCAACATTTTAGAAGTCATGGTTACTTATGTCTAGACCTAGAGACGATAAAGGTAGATTCAAAAAAACCCCCCATCCAAGAACTAATCCACCACTAGGAGTAGACCTTTAGAGAGGATTGAACACACAACTCCAGCTGGGAAAGTCACTGTACAAGAATTATAGGTCAAACAACAATAAGGGCAGAGACTCACATTCATTGAAAGACAAATTTTATTGGCATACGAAGAAAAGAAGACATATCTCCCTGAATCCTCTATAACAAGAGAGAGTAGCAAAACAACCCAACAACCTATCCTTGAACCTACTGATTTTGAAAAATCTCAAGAAGGAGAAAAATCACCATAACAACCTTTCTTTGAAACAACTGACACTGAACAAGACATTAAATCAACAGAAGAGCCTATCAAAATGACTGAGGAAGGAGGAGGATCAGCAAGAGGACCCACTCCTGAACAACTTAGAGAATATGAGAGACAACAAGAGGAAAGAAGAAGACAAAGAGAAGCTGAAAAAAAACAAAGGCAAGATCAAGATCAAAATCCACCAAGAGAAGAGGAAGAGTCAACATTTAAATTTCCTATTCAAGAACCAGGAGAAAACAATGATGAGGAAATAAAAATGAAACACATACCTCCATCTGTGCTACCAAAATTTTATGGCATGGCTTCAGAAGACCCAGATTCATTCTTGTTTGAATTTGACATAGTATGCCGAACATATGGTTACAAAGATGATGCCCATAGGCTTAGACTCTTTCCAACAACACTAAAAGCATCAGCACTTAAGTGGTTCATGGGACTTGGTGAACATGCAATAATTGATTGGGATAGCATGAGAAAAATATTCTTAAAGAAATACCAACCTTATTGTAGATCAAGAGATTTTAAAGATGATATATTTAGAATGAATCAAAAAGAGGATGAAAGCTTAGAGGAATATTTGGAAAGATTTGTTTACAATCTACAAAAATCAAAACATAGAACCATGTCTCTTGATCTGAGCTGAACAATATTTTTGAAGGGAATCCGAGAAGAATACTTAGATGATCTTAATTTGATGGGAAAAGGTGATATTTCTACCCTACCTTTTGATGAGATTGCTAATTTATGTGAAAAGTATTCTAGGAGCAAAGCTAGGAACGGAAAAAGAACCATATCATCCAAAGCCACTAAATCTTCTTCAACTAGTGTCACAAGGGATGAAATAGGAAACTTATTAGAAGAATTCAAAACAGACCTATTACGTACCTTAGGAAACCAAATTGACACTTTGAAAGAAAAGAAAATACAGGAAGAGGAAGATCAATTAATGGCTGTCTTTTGCCCAAAGTGCCGGAAGAAACATGCTTTGAAAGACTGCCCTTTAGAAAATGTTCAAAATGTTCAAGTTTGTGCCTTTTGCACTGAAAATCATGATATATTTCATTGCTCTAAAATCAAGATTTTGCAGAATTTTAATTTGGAAGCCAATGCAGATATGGATAATTTTTATTTCATGGGCGCTATGAGACCATGGCAACCAAGAACTCCACCTCCAGGTATGTTTCCAAACCAAAATTTACAATTTCCTGCACAAGATCAGATGTATGTTCAAAATTCTTGGAATGTTCCCATGTTGTGGCAACACCAAACTTACCCACAGCAACAATGGAGACCATTTCAGCAATACCCTCAACCATACCAACCATATCCTCAACCATACCAACAATATCCTCGGCCATATCACCAGTATCCTCAAACATATCCGCAATATCCTCAGCAGCAAGTTTTCCATCAACCTCAAAACACTCAACAAACATTGCCTGCTCCTCCACCAATAAATCCATCTCAATTACAACTTCCATATAACCAGCCTCCTAGACCTACTCAGATACCTGCTCAACCTGTACCTAATCCAAATAGTAGAGCAGATAGACCAGCTTACAGTGTAGATGAGGGAGCATCTTACCCCACTCTACCTTTACAAAATATCAAGCTTAGGTCTGGTAGGATACTTAAAAAAGAACCTACAGTAGCTAACAAACAAAAAGAAAACAAATAGAATGAAGATGAAATTCCAATTCAAAAGAAACAAAATGATGTCATCCAAAATAAACAAATGCAATTAATGCATCCACCACCTTTTCCGGATAGATTGATCCAAGAAAAACTCTGCATGTCTTTACCTCAGTTTGATGTTTTAGATGAGCTAAATAATGTCTATATAAAAATTCCACTACTTCAAGCCATAAAAGATATTCCAATATATACTAAAGCAATCAAAGAACTATGCCTCAATAAGCCTACAAAGAAAAGACTTGACCCACAAAATATTCATGTTATTGGACATCTAGCCGGCCTTATGACAAACACCATTTCAATGGAAAAGTATGTTGATATTGGTATTCCCAGAATCACTACAATCATTAATAACATACCTATTCCAAACACTTTGATTGACCTTGGGGCTGCAATAAATGTGATGACCCTTGAAACAATGAAAACACTGCAGCTCACAAACTTGCAATACACACCAATTGTCCTAGAACTAGCTGATAGGTCTAAAGTGATTCCTGAAGGGATTTTGGAGGACATAATTGTTTCACTGGACTCTTGGGAGTATCCAGTTGACTTTTTAGTCCTTCAGCCAAAATCTAATTTAGGAGGACACTCTATCATCCTTGGTAGACCATGGTTAGCAACTGTTGATGCATTCATAGGGTGTAGATCGGGTAATATGATTATTTCACGAGGAACTGAAAGAAAAAAACCCACTATGTACCCATTAGCACAATCACCAGCAGTAGCAAACAACTTATGGCTTGATGACAAATACAATGATAAAGAAGAAGTTCAATTTGTTTTCAGTATCAATCAAATCTATGATTTTCAAGAACATAATAATGATGAGTTGGTAGAATTGTTCCTTTCTCAACTTGATATTTCTGAAGAATTAAGAAATGAACAATACAATGCTGCAGATCAACTTTTAGCACAAAGTTTTTAAGAAACATCTAAAATTAATTCTTTGCAAACATTATTTGAAAACATTTTTCCCATTCAATCTATCACAAACACACAGAGTAAGACCATAGAGATTAGTCCAGGAAAAACATTGAATATTGGCACACACCTAGACTTATCTCAGGAAGAAAAATTGATTCAATTATTGAGAAAATATCAAAAGGAATTTTCTTGGGACTACACCGATATGCAGGGAATCCACCAAGAAGCATGCACTCACCATATTTACAAAGATAGTAATATAAGACCAGTGAGGCAACCACAGAGAAGAATGAATCCCATCCTTCAGGATATTGTTAGAGATGAATTACAAAAACTACTGAAAGTCAATTTTATTTATCCCATCTCTGACAGTCAGTGGGTATCTCCATTGGTAGTAGTGCCCAAGAAAAATGGAAAGTGGAGGATTTGTGTTGACTACAGACAATTGAACAAATCAACCCTCAAAGATTATTTTCCACTACCATTTATTGACCAAGTTTTGGATACATTAGCTGGGAAATCATCATTTTCTTTTCTTGATGCTTTCAATGGCTATACCCAGATCAGGATAGCCTTAGAGGACCAGGACAAAACCACTTTTACTTGTCCCTGTGGCACTTATGCCTACAATGTTTTACCATTTGGACTCTGTAATGCTCCAGCTACATTTCAGAGAGTTGTATTCTCTATTTTTGTTGATTTAGTTCATGAGTGTGTTGAAGTTTATATGGATGATTTTTCAGTGTATGGTAATTCAATTGAGAATTCATTAGAAAATCTTGAGAAAGTTTTGAAGAGATGTGTTGAAGCCAATCTATCCTTGAGTAATGAAAAGTGTTTTATGATGCTAAATGAAGGGATAGTATTGGGTCATTATATTTCTTCAGAAGGCATTAAAGTAGATCCATCAAAAATCCAAATCATTGTCAATTTGCCAATTCCGAAGACTCAAAAAGAGGTAAGAAGCTTTCTTGGGTATGAAAGCTATTATAGAAGGTTTATTGAACATTTTAGTAAGATAGCTTTACCTCTCTTTAAGCTTCTTGCAAAAGATGCACCTTTCAACAGGAATGAAAATTGTCAAAAAGCTTTTGAAACACTCAAAGAAAAGTTATCAACCACGCCAGTTTTAAAATGACCTAATTGGACCCTACCCTTTCACATCTTTACAAATGCATCTGATACTGCAGTAGGTGCCTCATTAGGCCAAAAAGAAGAGTCTTTGAATTATTCCATCTATTTTATTAGTAAAAATATGACACCTGCAGAACTAAACTACACAGTTACTAAAAAATAAATGCTTGCAATCATACATGATGTGAAGAAATTCCGACATTATATAACTCGTTATGAGGTCTTTGTCCATACTGACCACTTTGCCATTAAGTATTTAATGAAAAAACCAATAACTAATGGTAGAGTTACTAGATGGTTGTTATCGCTACAGGAATTTAATATTAGAGTGTTAAATAGACCAAGTAAAGAGAACCAGGTGGCAAATTTTCTTTCTAGACTCCAGAATCTAGGTGAGGTTGTTCTAGTTGAAGATTCTTTTCCCGTTGAAAATTTATTTGCAATTTCAGTAGTGGATCCATGGTATGTTGATTTAGCTAATTATCTGTCCACGGGAAAGACACCTCCATATTTTACTACAAAGGAGAAGAGAAGACTCATTAAGAAAAGTGCCAGATATTCATGGGTTAATGGGGATTTATTTTACACTGGTTATGATATGATTATTAGAATATGTGTAAGAAATGATGAAATAATTGATATTTTAAAATCTTGCCATGATGAACCTTGTGGTGGGAATTTTGCATCTAAAAGGACAACATTCAAGATCCTCAGTCTTGGCTATTATTGGCCATCAATTTTTAAGGATTCCAAGAAGTATGTGAGAAGTTGTGACAGTTGCCAACGAATGGGTAGACCAACTGCTTCAGATGAGATGCCACTTCGGCCTCAAGTACATTTAGAGCCATTTGAAAAATGGGCTCTAGATTTTGTAGGACCTATCAATCCACCTTCAAAGGGAAAAAATTACATCTTAGTATGTACTGATTATGTGACTAAATGGGCTGAAGCAAAAGCACATGTTCGGGCAACTAAACAAACAGTGGTAAATTTCCTTTTTGAAGAAATTTTTGTAAGGTATGGAGTACCTAGAGAGATAGTAACAGACCAAGGTACTCAGTTTACTTCAAGGCTAGTTCAAGACATCACAGAAAAATAGAAAATCAAGCACAGGAAAATTACACCTTACCATCCATAGGGCAATGGCCAAGTGGAATCTACAAATAAAACTTTGGAAGGAATTATCACTAAAACAGTAGCAATGAACAGAAAGAACTGGGAGGAAAAGCTCAAGGATGCTCTCTGGGCTTATAGAATCACGTGGAAAGACACTAGAGGATTTACACCATATCAACTGGTGTACAGGAAATAGGTAATGCTTCCTATTGAATTTCAGATACATATTTATAAATGGATGCAGATTTAGGCATTGATCTCAATGAAGCACAAAAAGAGAGAATTATGCAATTGAACCAGTTAGATGAAATGATGCAGCAAGCAGAGGAGAGAACAATCCTAATGCAGAAACAAAGGAAGCAGTGGCATGATTCACACATAAAGAAGAAACAGTTTAAAGAAGGTGACTGGGCTTTACTATTTGAATCCAAATTCAGAGATCATAAAGCCATGTTCAAAACACATTGGATGGGCCCATATGAAATAGTTCAAGTATTTGAAAATGGATCAGTCAAACTTACTACAATTGATGGAGAAAGCAACACCTTTATTGTCAATGGACATATGCTGAAACTCTATCATAAGCCCATCAGCAAAGAAGATTTTATTCAAACTATATCTCAGCAAAATGAGGTTGAGATATCATAGCCTTTAGCTGTGATATCTCTACCTTAGTCATTTCAACTGTCTAAAAATAATAAAATAATAAAACATAAAAATAAAAATAAAATAATAATAATAATGGTTTAGATGTGAAAACCAGACTCTCGCACACTCTAAACCTAAATTCTTACTGGAAAACCAATCATTTGGCTGGTAAGAATTCATTGTTCTAGTTATTTCCTTTCTGGTTCACAAATTCAATAATGACTTGAGGACAAGTCAAAGAATTAGTGGGGGAGAAGAAATAGTGGTTTTTCCCTATCTCATCTCCTCATTCTCAATTTTTCAAGGAATTTGTTTCAGTAATTCAATATTTTAATAAGAGTTGTTTTGTTCTAATCAGTAAAGGGACCTATTCAAGTAACAAAATATGCAGTACGACCTGTTTCAACATGACTCTTTAGATTTTAAGGGACCTGTTATAATTAATTTGAAAGGGACTTGTTTTAGAAGACAAGGATCAATTACAAAGACAATCAGATCAGTCACACCTGTTACACCTGCAGATCACACCTGTACAAGCAAATCAGTTACACCTGCAAAAAGCAAAATTGGGATTTTATCAGCCAACAAGTGTAATGTATTGAAATATTTTTGTTTTTAGCATTTAAATTCCTAGATTATTTTAGTGTTAAATAAATAATTATGATTGCTTATTATCAATTTCATAAGCCTTTTTATAACCCTCATACCCATATTCCTCTGTCTATTTCCATACGCTCATATATTACCACTCTGCCTATTTCTATACGAAAATTTCTATTTTTATAACATCCATTCCTATTAATCCTACCATTCCTACCCATATCATCCATTTTAACCTATTCCGAGCCATATTCCTTAAAACCTTTTTCACAGACTCATCATTTAACCTCTGCCAACAAAGTACCAATGAGCCAATGAGAAAATCCATCAAAGGAGAAGCGAAATCAGAAGAAGAGTGGTGTAGAAGTGGAATGGTGCGGAACCATGAGAATAAGAGGCGGAATCTTGAGCGATAAAGTAAAAGCGGATTTGAAATAGAAAACTGGCGGTATCGCGTAGGAGAAAAGTTGTATTTAAGTTTTATCAAAAGAATGCGATATGTGTTTGTTGTTGACACGTAAGGAGGTATTGGTATTCTAATACCACTAATTTCGCATATATTTGGAGCATTAACGCTCGGAAACTTTTACAGCGCGATATTTATTGGTGATCGTCCGATCAGAGTTTGCAACGTGACGAGTTGGGGGTCGTCGATTGAACAAGTGCATGAATTGGTGGGACCTATTCTTAATATAACGCCAAGGTTTATAACTGGAGAAAGTTTAATGCATGGTTTAACCTTAGGCTAAAGAGTGCATATATGGATTTAATTGAAAGGTCAAGGCGCATATATATAGTTATATCTGCTTATGAGTGTATCCGCTAATGATTTCATTTCTCTGTCAGCATGACCTGTATACTCTGTTACTATGATTGTGCTTTCTGCAAACCACTATCATTCCTCTGTATCTATGATTTGAATTCTCTGTGACACATCTTCAGGCTCTGTAAATAATACTACGGTCTTTCATGATAAAACCCTATTCTCTGCGCCATCATTATAACAATTTCCTCTCATGATAGCAGGCAAAATCAAGGTCAGGTGCTGAGTTTTCATTTTATGAAATTCCGAGTTCATAAAATTTGGCTAACATTCAAGCTTTGAGTTTTAAAATCAAAAGGCCGAGATAATAGGTGTTGAAAAAGGGAGAAAGTATAGGAGTCAGGGGTTATCCAGAATTGTGACTTCCGCTCAGAAATTGAAGTAAGCTCAAAAATTTACGACCAGCTCAAACATTTGAAAAACGCAGTTCAGAAACTTAAGGTCAGCTCAGTGGAATGCAACAAGAAAGGTAACAAGTTGAAAAACCCTGGTTAAATTTTTGTTTCACATATTATAATAAAAAATTGTTAAAATAGAGATTTTTCTGAAAATGACAAATAGAGCAGAGCCTGAGAAATTTGATAGCTCAAAATACCATGAAGACTGTGTTAAAATTTTGAGGGAAAAACAATGGTTATATTTTCTAGAGAAATTCAATGGAAACAATGAATAAGTTACAAAATAGTTTGCATTTTCATTTAATGGAGAAAAAGCTTTGATAGGAAATGTCTCTTTCAGAATCTCAGAGGATACAATAGCTCAGTCATTAGACATTAGTCCAGAAGGGGAAAAGTATTTCAAAACCAAGCAATTTAGAGAAAAATCATGGACTCAATTTATGTCTAGGTCAAGAGTTTCTTCTGTCAATTGGAAAAAAGGTATTCCTAGAAGTTGGTTAATCCACGCATGGGACGAAATGGTATAAATTCTCCAAAAAATTGTCACATGTGAAGGGCATTACAGCATAGTATACCTGTATCACATAAAAATCTTGCTGTACTTAAAGGGTCAATGCACTATCAATTTGCCCTACTTTCTTTTACAGAGTTTGACTAAAATGTCAAAGACCATTTAGAAACAAAAGGGTAATGAAGATAGAAGCTTGTATCACTTTGGTTTGATCAAAATTTTAATTGAATTTGAATTGCAAAAGAGAGGAATAACATGGGAAGGATTTTTAATTGCCAATCAAGTCAAAACCAAAGAAGATGAACAGGAGAAACAAGGAAGCATAGATTTTATGGTTGATGTTGATGAGGAAACCCCTAAATTTAAGTCAAGCACTGTTGCTCAACCTAGTAGTAGTGTGAAAACAAGGAGAATGAGGCAAGAAGATGCCAAGAAAATTGCAAAAGATAAAATTTTCACTACTTACACAAGAAGATCAAGGAGGATAAAAAGAAACAAAATACAAGATGACCAACCAGAGAAAGATATAAATACACCAATGGAAATTTAAAGCAGTGATAATTCACAACTAGAACAAGATGCAGAAATGGAAACTAAATGTAACAAGGGAGAAAGAAAAGAGCCAGTACCTACAAACAAGAAATAGAGAAAGCTAAATAAACAAATCGAAGAGTTAAAAGAGGAACTTATCGAAGCAAATATGTTAGAAAAATTCATAAAGAAATAAAATGAAATGTTAAGAGCCCAGAGAAAGAAGATTCAACAGAAAAATGAGATTTTGAAAAGGAAAGTCAAAGAACTCAAAACTGATCAAATTGAAATATGAAAATGGGCAACAAAATGGTACACACAGAAAAAGGCTCTCAAAGAAAAATACAAGAACATGAAGCATGAGTTTCAAGCTGAGAAGAATGTAGATGTATTGCTACAAGCAGCAGAATCAGAAGCAGAACATAAAGGGAGCACATCAGGTTAGCATGAGGACATGCTAAATCATTGAGTTTGAGGGAAATGTTGGTATTATTTTATGGCTCTCTTTTTCTCCTAAAATCCCATCATTTATCCACCATTTTCTTCCATAAATTCCTTATATTTTATTGAAATTGATTAATATATCATTATAATTGTTATTTTTACATTAAATTTAATTTATCGAATTTTTGTGTTAAAAATTGAAATTTTTCAAGAAAATTATAGGATGTGATAACTTCCTGTAAATAGTTTATGTTATGACACGTGGCATAGTAGGTAGATCAAAATGAAGGACAAGGACATGACCTGGAATGTACACAGATGATGAAAAATCTACCAGCATCAGATTTGAAGTTCCTAAATAGCCGGTCAACGCTGGTCAAACCCAGCCAATCTAGCAGAAAAATCTGAGTCATAATGAATTAGCTTGATATTTTGCCTATGATTAGGAATTCCAAACTAATTCGATCTATTTTGGAGATCAGTTAGGATTAGAAGGAACGAAAATAGCCTCTTTTGATTGTAATTTTTGGATAAATAAGTGAATGGAAGCATGTAATAGGCTAATGATGATAGTGATATTATTGAATGTAAGAGAAGACTTGAGACTGTGTACGTACTTCAAAACTCAGTTTTAATGTAACTCATTCCCATATTTTAATAAAAGACATAATTTCATCATTTATGGTGTTTTGAGTTAGCATTTTCATCATTTCAATTTTCTCAAGTGTGCCTTCAAAACATGGAAGGGCCCCCATGTGAAGTCGATACACTTTTCTTTACATTTCTATGATATTTAGTATTCAGATCTAATTAGTATTTTATTTCATTTTCATGCTTTTGAGTTCATCGATTTTGATTAGGAGTGCTTGTGATTTTATTCATAGTTATAATTGAAGAATTCGATTACAAAATTAATGAACAGTCCTTGTAAGAGGTTTAATTGAGTATTGAATTTCAAATCATTTCTATGATCTCTGTTTTAATGAATTCTATTTTTAGTATGCTTTAATGTGTTACTTTGAAAGAATTTTTTGTGAACTATAACCTTGTAAAAGGATTGAAAACTCAGACAATTAGTAACACTCTATTTTTAGAACAATAGATCAGATTTAATTACATAAGTGTTTAAAGTGTGTGAGGAACCACATACCAATATCTTGTAAAAGAGTGTTGAAGCCTACCACAATAAACATTTAATTATGAAAATAGATCCTTTTAGGTCTATAAACATTAGACACGTACCTTTAAGATTACCTACCTTGGTTTTCAATACATTGAGCCTAATCTAGAACACTAGATTGGTCTATACATAGCTAGATCATGGTATCATGGATCTATAAGAGAGAACTACGAAGCTGGTGGGATAACCACTTAGACCAGTTCATATCACAGCAACCGGAGCTGCGACAGAAAAGGGAGAAAACTGTCAAGGATCGGGTCCTATTTTCTGAATCTGCAAGTGACCTGTATGAAATTTTCTGGGGAAAGTTTCCGAAAGAAGTTTATAATTTATTGCGGAGACTACAAGTCAAGTCACTTCAAAGAGGGTCGCGTAGGGTCTGTTGCAGGTGGACACGTGTGAACCTAGTAGCACTCCATCGGTTAGGCACTGATTTCACCCAAACTGTATATTTTTGGGTACAGTCTACCTTGGAAGGATACATTGCGGAATTTGCAGCCGAGTGTTACTAATCCTTTTCAAAAGCGGAAGACGTATTCAGATCCGAATTGCGGGGAAAAATATTGAAGGAAATCCCGTTGTGGATCAAAGCTTTAACGGTGGATGAGGGTTTCATATAATTTGAAAAGTCTGAGATGGAGAATTAAACCTCCAGTACTGGGGGAAGGAGTTGAGGGAGAGATGCTACAAGTAATTTATAAGGGGGAATAGGAATATGTATGTTGAAACCTCTAGTAGATTGAGAGAACGACGAGCACATCAGAGGGCATAGAATGCTGAGAAGTGGCGAGAAAGAGTGATAAAGGAGTTTGAGAAGCAGGAAATTAATCGACATGACAAGGAGAAGGCGCCGCAGATGAAAAAGGAAATGGAAGTTCAGGCGGTATCTCAAGGAATAGGAGGGACCATCAACGAAGTTAGGCAAGTGTATAGGAGCCAAGCCTAAAGAGAAAAGGGAGAAAAGTATAATGTGGAGGACGTGCACCTCGAGGAGATATCCGATGTGGAGTTGCATGTTGCGATGGAGCAACTATTTCAAGAGAGGCCGACACCCGTAATTCAAGGTAACTCTATTCCCCAAATTTCAAGTAGCTTTAGTCCCAACCTTCCCCTGGCACTCTATCAGCCACCAGGTAAATTTTTTGTTAAGTTACGGGAGTTTAGCAAGTTGAATAGTGTTAAGTCTACGGTACAGATATATACTAGCTATAGTGCTAGTAATACAATTTCAGAGCCAGTAAGTAGAGGTTTTATTTTAGAACCACCCATACAAAGAAAGATGGTAGGATCATTTACCCGATACCCAGAATTCTCTGGGAGGGGAAATGATGATGTGGAGCAACATTGGTATCTCTGCGAAGCAATATGGAGGGCTCGAAAGACACCAAAGGTGGTTAAGTTGATCGACTTCCAGACTAATCTAAGAGAAAGAACTCTTCGCTGGTTCATTAAACGGTCCAAAGCTCATCCAAACCCAGCGATAGATCATGTAAAGAAAGAATTTGTTAAAGAATTTAAGTTACCTCAGATAGATCATCAAGGGTTATTTGAGATCTGGGATAATAAACAACGAGAAGGTGAAATAGCATGGGACCTAATGAGGAGGTTCAGGGATGCGATTGGGAAACTGAGTTACCCGATTGATCTAAATCATCACTGGGATTGGTTTATCAAAGCACTTCTTCTGTTAACAAGAACTCCACTGACACAACAAAATATTGATACCTTACCAGATGCCTTGGAGAAATCTATGAAGATAGAGGCTATGGCGAGATATCCGCAAGAGTTCAGAGGAGGAGCAGCAGCTCAAAACCCTTCCATATTGGGGTTACAACATCAGATAGCAAGTTTAATGAAGAAGTTGAAGGACATTCAGCCGATACCACTTGCAAGGCCCAGTGTGTGGTGCACCCATTTTCTGATGGAGGGACACGTGGCCACAAAATGTCCGAGGTTACAGGGGCAGAATGCGGGAGCTTCAACAGTAGGAATACAAGGGACTCCACCTGTTGGGGGGATTTGCGTAGATAAACACTCAAGGATTATACGAGATTCAACCCCACTTTCCAGGGTTGCCCGCTCAACAAAATTAGGTCGTAACCGAAAACTGCGAAATATGCAAAGGCATTGGTAATCCTCCACAACTATCAATGGTATCAACATTATGGATAAATCTACCTCAATATTGATATGGATGGGAATATTTTGCAAGGTTTCTCACTCAACATGTTTTTCATATGTGTGGAAAGTTACTACACAATGGTAGCTGTAGTTGTAAGTTTTATGTTTTGAGAATTGCAAAGAAAGATAAAGAGTATAAAGCTCCATAGAGGAAATATTTTTGGCTTTGAAATGCCTATATTGTGCTTTAGACAAAGGATATGAGCTCATTATGGAAACATTATTATGTGTAGTGAGAGGTTGAAAATTTGGCTCCATGGTAAAATGGGAAAATTATAGAAATCCATGAAATTATAATTTTTATCAAATGACAGAAGTTTGAATTAATAAATATTGAGCATAGCATTCATTTTTAATTGATAAATATTTGGCATAGCATTCATTGGGAGTTTAATTTTTGGATGAGCTACAAATGGCCTAGACGAATTTTGAAAATTTTAGATCGACAGTGGAGATCCTCACTATATTTGAGATTGTGAAGCATTTGAAATTTTGGAGATTTTGTCAATAAAAAAGAAGTAATCATGTGGGTGAGATCAACAATTTATACAGTCACACATAATTCAGGCACTATGGGGATTCATAGTTTTGAAAATGTCGTAAATGGTTGCTTTTTCTTTTCATAGATGAGATCAACGACCGTTCTTTTACCATGAGGTTGGAGTTTATTAGGGTTTTAATAATTTGGAATTGTCATGAACAATTAAGATCTTTTAAAATAGATAAATCTAAAAAGGATATCTTATTGCGGGGTTTGTAAAGTTTGGAAGCGATGGACTTGAATTTTTTGGGAAATTCTAGCTCATTTTAAAAGTGGAGATGTATTGTCCACATCACATTACAATGTTGGGAGATGTTAGAGAAATGAAGAAATTAAATTGGCACAAATAAACAATATCTAATTAGAGAGATCATGAACAACCTATATCACATCATGACTAATGGGATAAATGTATGAAGGAGAGAAGATCAAGTTTTGTGAGTGGTCATGGTAATAATAAGGAATCCGATCCACATTACAAATCATATCACGAAATATGGGAAAGAGCCATAGACACAAGAGAATGAAATATTAAAGTCAATGGGTTCCATATGGACTACAACTCCACATAAAAACATCCACATGTCAAGCAAAAGTCAACAAAAGAAACGTCTTAGAGCCAATTTGGTTTTTTGGCCATAGCAGAGACATATGAACCTAGATGGACATGAAAGTTTACATGTAAGTCATAGGGTTGAAGACTATAAAAGTGATAATGAAGATAATATGTTGATTCAACTCTATAATTCCAAAAAATGGCAATTAGTGGTTTTCAAAGAGTGAGGGTACTCACTTATAGGATCTCATTTGGGTATGAAATTTTGACAATGTAGAATAGAAGCATACACAAATAACCTAGTTAGATTTTTCGTAGATTCCAAGGGGTTTGACTTGCAAGTTTAAAATATGAAAAATTGAATGATTATAAGTGTGATTGCAATATTAGATCACTAAGAAGAAGATATTTGAGTGTTCACAATTAGAAGTAATATTTGCACACAATTCAAAGGTTTCCCTATTTCTCCCTAGATTTTCATTTACAAATGGAATAAGTAGTTTCATTAGTGAGAAAAATGTGGAAAACAAGAAAAAATGATAAGTTTTAAGAGCTCTAAAGTTTATCTCATAGCTTGGAATTGAGCATGATTATATTCATTAGATGAGTAAAGTACTTGAGAATGGAGAGGGAGGAAAAGGCTAGAGAGAGGGAAAATTGTAAAAGAATTTAGCTAAAATTATATTTTTTGGATTGGATGTTCAAATAAGGAGTTGAACGATGATTTTATAGGCATATAATAAATTCACTCTTGTTTTTTAATTTCTTAGATAAATGGTGGAACTTGCTTGAGATGGTGTCTATTGTTGAGGGGAAAATAAATTAAATAACAGAGCAATGAAACAAAAATATTGGAAACCGAAAAAAAAGTCATAAAATAATAAAGACACAAATATATGTGGTTCCCCCAATTTTGGCTACATCCATGAAGAAACAACTAGTCCTTCATTTTATATTATCCAAAAATCTGAAGGGATATAACCTAAAACAAATCTGTTGTAACTTTCTTTTTGCTTTCACATAGTCTCATGTGTTTTTCATGTGATGATGGTTATGGTTTTTCATAGGGGATATGATGATGACTATAGTGGAATGCTTGTGCTTAGGAGTATGCATGCTCTCATGAAAGATATGTTTTTGTCACAGTTGTTTTTTTTCCCTCCTCTATAGGCCATGCTCGAGTTAAGGATAAATGTTACGATTGAGATTCCCTAGTCTACAATAATTGAAATATCCTATCTAGTGCAACTTGCATCATGAAAGGGAAGTGGGTTAATGTGAGGGATAATTTAGTAGTGAAGGGAATCAAATTTTTTGTGTTTGGGAGAGGGGGTTAGGCGAGGCAAAGTGTAGAGAGTGGAGAAATTGTAAAATAGTTTGGATAAAATCTTATTTTCAGGATTGAATGTTTAAATAAGTGGTTGAGTGAGGATCCCATAGCCATATCCAATAAATTAAACCTTCTTGTTTCATTTCTTGGAGTATGGGAAGAACCTTCTCGAGCTGGTGTCTTTGGTTGAGAGGAAAATGTTAGAAATTAAATAACAAAGCAATGAAAAAAAAATATTAGAAACACTAAAAAGCATAAAAAAAGAGAGACACAGATATTCATGGTTTACATAGTTTGGGATACATCCATGGAGAAACAACCAATCATTCCTTTTATACTATCCAACAATATGAACGGCTACAACCTATAGCAAATACACTATAACTTCCTCTTCACTCTCACACAATCTCCTCTCTTTTTCTCACACAAAATGATACACAGTCCCAATAAAGTTTTCTCATATAAACGAAATGTTTCTTTCTAGGGCGAAAACCCTAAATTAACATAACTTCTACTGTAATATATTCTGCCTAATGAATGGCCCAAATTGGCTACGAAACTATAATATTTTACAAGGAAAATTTTCTCTAAATCTTTCTTTCAAGAGTGTTTCCCCCAACCCCTACCAAGGGGGGTAAATGGATACTTATGCATCTCCCCCCACCCCCCTCCCCCCTCGGATCGCTTAGTAGCAATAGTGGCGGGTAGGTTCCCCCACACCTCCCTGTCAAGGAATGGGATCCAAACACGGCTAAAACAAGGCCTATAAATCAAGAAGATAATCAAGCTTCACACTCAACAGAAAAATGCTTCCCTAAAGTTATTTACCCAAGTGAAACTCATAAAAAATATTTTTTTCATATTATTAATTATATTTTGACAGCTAATTCTTGTGGGTTCCAATGCGAATGAGTTATATACTATTTCATAAAATTATAAGGCAAAAAATTAATAATGGCCCAGGAATTGGGTTATTTGGTAATTATTTATATATTGATAGGAAAGATTGTTACAACCATATATATACTTTATAGGGAATAATTATGCCTCCATTTTTTAAACTAATCTTTAAATATGGACAATTAATATAATAATATTTCTGGTATGTTCATGTAATTATCCATGTATCAACTATAATCATTCATATATATTCAAAAACTAGGTTTCAATTTCATGGGTAATTGAATGGAAAATTTTAATTTCAGTATTATATTTCTATTTGCCTATGAATTTTATGTAATAATGTTAATTACAAATTATTTAAGTCACTAGGTATATTACGTTTAGGATTTATAAATACTTTTTTTAGTTAGTAATAATGTTAATTACAAATTATTTAAGTTACTAGGTATATTACATTTAGGATTTATAAATAAAATTTTGTCTCATAACTAAAGGGGGTTGACCAATCCTTAGAAAAAGTTGCTTTGGCTCGTTTGATTTATAATTTCATGGTGTTACTTATTATAGAGTTAATAATTTCACCTTGTGTTGAATTTCTTGTTAGTTTTTGTTGGGTTGAACTAATCAACTCAATGTCATATCACTTAGCTTCCTTTTTCTTAATATCTCTATTAAAATAGACATTGATATTAATGTGAATATTAACTAAAAACTATTATGAACTTAATATCACTTGGCTTTATTTTTCTTCAAACATATAGTTTCTTATTTGCATTGCATAATAACGTTACTATCTCTTTATTAAGACAAATATCATCATTAATCCCTTTATTAATTGAAAGCCATTATGAACTACAATCAAATTATAATATTTGAATATAAACATTATCCATTTAATTTTAACTTCAATTATTTAAAATTATATTTAACGATTTTAAAATTACTTATATTACTTTTATTTAAATTATATAATTTATATTAGCATAACCTTATAAAATGATAGATATCAATAGGAATGAATCCATAGTTTCTTCGATGATTAAAATCACCAAAATATTATATATATTAATAATATTTATTGATATATTAATAATATTATAATATTTATTAATATAATAATAATATTGATATATTAATAATATTATAATATTTAATAATAATATATATTAATAATAAATAATATTTTAATATTTATTAATATATATTATATCATATTTGGTTATATTATTAATAATATTATAATATTATTAATAAATATTAGAATATTTATTAATAATATATATTAATACATTAATAATATTAAACCCAAAAACATAAGAAAGTAATAAACTTTAAGAATTAATATATTAAACTCAAAAGAGTAATAAAGCATATGAAACAATATTTAAAAACAAAAAATCTAAGAGATTAATTAACCCTAACAATTAATATTTTAAACTAAAGATATTAATAAACCCAAGGGATAATTAATAATACAAACCCAATGTCATCATAAACCAAATGTTTAAATATTATAAACCAAAGGAATTGGTGAACCCAAGGGATAAATATTATAAACATAAGGGATCAATATTAAAAACACAAGAGATTAATAAACCGTAAGAATTGATATTTTAAACTAAAAAACCTAATAAATTAATAATCCATAAGAATCAGTATTTTAAACATAAGATATTAATAAATCAATGGGATTATTAACATTATAAACCAAAGGAACTAATAGACCCAAGGGTTTAATATTATAAAGCAAAGGAATCAGGAACCCAAGGGATAAATATTATAAACCTAACGGATGAATATTATAAACAATAGAGATTAATAAACCCTAAGAATTAATATTTTAAACTGAAAAATCGAAGAAATTAACAAACCCTAAGAATTAGTATTTTAAACTCAAGAGAGTAATAAACCGAATGTGTGATTAACATTATAAACCAAAAGAACTAATAAACCCAAGGCTTTAATATTATAAACCAAAGGAATCAGTGAACCCAAAGAATAAATATTAAAAACCTAAGGGATCAATAAGGCTAATGGCAATATTAAAAACAATAGAGATTAATAAAACCCAAGAGTTTAATACTATAAACCAAAGGAATTGGTGAACCCAAGGGAAAACAATTACCCAACAAATTACAAACCAAAGGAATTGATGAACCCAAGGGAATTGATTTAAACATTGAGACAATTTTTGTCACAATGCGACGTTGGACCAACTATGACCAGGGTTGGCCATGGGTGATTTGCATATTGAGACAATATTTTTCAGAATGTGACATTTGATCATGGATAACATTGATCGATTATTCATATTATAAACCAAAAGAACTAATAAACCCAAGGGTTTAATATTATAAACCAAAGGAATTGGTGAACCCAAGGGAATTGATTTAAACATCGAGACAATTGTTGTCACAATGCGACGTTGGACCAACTATGACCATGGTTGGCCATGGGTGATTTTCATATTGAGACAATATTTGTTAGAATGTGACATTTGATCATGGATGACATTGATCGATTATTCATATTATAAACCAAAAGAACTATTAAACCCAAGGGTTTAATATTATAAACCAAAGGAATTGGTGAACCTAAGGGAATTGATTTAAACATTGAGACAATTGTTGTCACAATGCGATGTTGGACCAACTATGACCATGGTTGGCCATGGGTGATTTTCATATTGAGACAATATTTGTCAGAATGTGACATTTGATCATGGATGACATTGATCGACTATGGCTAAAGAAATTAATAAACACTAATAATTAACCCAACGTACTATTCATATTATAAACCAAAAGAACTAATAACCCAAGGGTTTAATATTAGAAACCAAAGGAATTGGTGAACCCAAGGGAAAAATAGTAATAACCTAAGGGACCAATAAGGCGAAGGATCAATAAAATCAATAAAAAAATACTGAAGCTGAAGAAATTAATAAACAGTAATAATTAAACCTAGGGATTATTCATATTATAAACCAAAAGAACTAATAAACCCAAGTGTTTAATATTATAAACCAAATGAATTGGTGAACCCAAGGGAATTGATTTAAACATTGAGACAATTGTTGTCACAATGCGACGTTGGACAAACTATGAACAAAGTTTGCCATGGGTCATAGTTGGTCCAAGGTCGCGTTGTGACAATATAATACATTTCTTTATGTTTAAAAAAAATACTATTTGTATCAATATAAAAAGCTACATAATAAAATGATATAGTATAAGGAAGAAATGATTTATTTCTACCTTAAATATAGCAATAATGCTCATAGGTTGGATAGAGCCTTTCATCACATTTCTTTATATTTCTCAATGAAAGTACCATTAAGTGTAAAATATGAATGTGTTATTAAACAAAACTTTTTCCTAAAGATTATTACAAAGAAACTTTAATATATGGATATGTGTATAGATAATTATTGTTTCTTAAAAATGTCTATGAAATAAAAATATATATATATAATTATGACATTTGTTGGCTAATGTTTTTAGGTCTAAATATTATTACAAAGACAACTTTGATGTATGGATATGTGTATAGATAATTAGATAATTATTGTTTCTTGAAAGGACTATGTAATAAAAAAATAATATATATAAAATGGGACTATGTAATAATATATATATATATATATATATGACATTTGTTGGCTCATGTTTTTAGGTGTAATAGATATCCATATGCTTAAATTATACGGTCCATATAGATAAACCCCTCAACAATAAAAGTACCAATATGTATTAGAATAAAAGAATTGTGAAATTACTATAATAACAAATCCTTGAACACAATCCAAGTTTACGAGAGTGGAGTATCCCTACCGTGGATATTGGCTTAGTTGGTTTAAATGTACCAATGTCTTTAAGAATAAAACAAAGGTGAAATTAGTATAGTAACAAACCTTTGAACACAACCCTAGTTTACCAGAGTGGAGTATCCCTATTCTGGAATGTTGCCTATGTTGGCTTAGTTGGTTTTCTTATTTTCTGGTTAGCTGTATTCTTGTCTCAATACTAAGAGTTGTGTCTTGCCTCATTACTATTGGAAAATATCAATATTCTGGTTTGATTTGTATTAGATAAATAGTTAAAAAGTACATCTTATGAAAATAGTTATTATTACTTTCTTATGAAAATATTATAAAGTTCTATTATTATTAATTAAAACTTGTATTAATTAAAATTTGGTAAAGTTCTATTATTATTATTAATTGAAATTTTGATAATACTATTGTGATTTAGATTTATGAAAACCCTATAAATTAGAACGTTTCATATTATTCCAACACATTTCTTATAATTTAAAATTTGATAACACTATTGAGATTTAGATTGATGGAAACCCTAAATCCATGGTAATCCCTAATCAACCTTGCTTAGCCATAGTAATCCATGGTTAACCCACTTAAACCATAATAAGCCATGGTGAACTCTTATTATAATTAATAATTATAATAATTAATTATAGCTATAATTGTTTAGATTGTTAAACTAATTCTAATTAAAATAATATCTAAAAAAATATAATAATTGTTTAAGTAATTATAATTCTCTTTTCTTTAAATTAAAAAAGAATTTGAGGGTTGTAAAGTCTTTTTAATAAAATTGAAATTAAAAAAAAATCAATTTAACCATATCATTAATAGTATTAATGATATTACTAAATTAAAGGGATTTTTGGAAAATTTAATTTTAACCATCTCCTAGGTGTCATAATTGTCCATCCAAGTGTCCTAGTTCACTTTTAGTTCTTCCAATTTATTACAGTCTCACAATACTGAAAAAAGGAATTCTACGCTCCATTGTTTTCATTTTTTGTCATTAAGAATCTCACAATCCATGTTCAATTCTTCTAAGTAACATGACGAACTTCCAACCTTATTGTTCAAATTACTCTATAAAAAAATCAAGTAATAATTGTATACAAATATGCAGTTTTAATTACTCTATAAAAAAAAAATCAAGTAATAATCTATACAAATATAGTGTTTTAATAGTAAAGTTATTATGCAATATATATTTATTTGAATACATATATTTTTATTCAATTCTAATTAAAAAAATAAGTATTTCAATTTTCTCAACAAATTAAAAAACGACACTAATTTTATTTTATTTTATTGTTTTTTATAATAAATATTTATTTCAATAATAAATATTTTTAACATTATAATAAAAGCCTTATAATAAATATTTATTTTAAAAATATATATTTGTAGCCTTATAAAAACCTTTATTTTCTCAAACAAAAAATCTAAATATCAATCATCTTTAATATAATTGTGTAACTTAAATATATATTTCTTTAAAATAATTATCACCATAGTGTATTACTTAAATTATTTTTTTAAATAATTACAAATTTTTAAAGTTAGATTAAAGGATGCCAATATAACCTCCGTTACATAAACACAATAATGGTAATAATAATTCAATTATAGGGTGTTATTTATAATTCAGAATAATACTGCCTTGAAGGGTATCATGAGCTACATAGTCAATGTGATGCTTGTCTATGAATTTTTGATTAATCAGCCATCGAGCATCTAGGAAAAATTCGTCAACCTACTCGTATATACTACCCTTCACTGCCCCACCATTCTTCATTCTTCTTCTTTCTTATTAATTATTTTTCACAAATTTGTGAAAGCTTGTGATAAGGTTCTTAACATGTTACATTGATATATGGATTGTGAAAACATAAAGATGAACTGCAAAAGATAATCATGCTAAATTTTGTTTTATTGCAATGAAAAAGTGGAAATCATTCTTAGTAATGGATAGCTAATGATGCACAACGAAACCCACTACAAGAAGGTTTGCCTTTCAATTTACAAAATGAACCTGCAACTCAAACTGTATCAAAATGCAGGTTCACAAAACCGATACTTCGATCCTGGGACCTGTGGGTTATGGCCCACTCTATTTTCACTGCGCCACTTCAATGCATTTGAAAACACCTGTTGGTCTTCATCTTGAACCCTTATTCATCACTCTGCTTAAAACTCCCGAAGTAATTCATCAAAAATCATAACTGAGCCCTTAATTCTATACCCTCGATTTGGAATAAGTACTTCTAACTATACTTCAATCTTTAAAGCACTTCGAACCTATTTCTTTGTAATCCTTTTTGCAATATGTTAATTGAAACAATGTTTCAAATCTTTTGTAATAAGTACCCAAGTCCTTAACTTAGGATATTTAAAACTAATTTAATTATGTCACAAGGCATTTAACCAATGCTCATTCTTTCCCTCGGCCCCACCGATTCAATGTTCCACAATCAATTATTAATTAAGGAAAACGCTCACCATACCTCGCATTATCTTATGTGCAGCTTTGTAAGCGATTGGCCTCGGATCTAACTCCAGGTTGATCGGACCATAGTCGCACTACAAAGGTGCTTACGCCTTCTCCATCCAAATTCACGTGACGTAAGTGGTTTAGGAATACCACTCAACACCATGTGTCAAGCGTCTGGTGATATCGCGCTCCCAAAAGAAAAAAACTTACCATTCATCTTGTTGCGCGAGACTAGTAGTTTGTCCCCACAAAACCGCTTCTCCAAAACTGATATTCGACTGTGGTTTAATTCAGAATTCCGCTCTAAGTGAGCAGAGGTCTCTACGATGGTTCTGGCATATTAAATATCAGAGATCAACATGCGGTGTTTTCCATAAAACAAGTTAGGACTTCATCAAATCCCATCGAATGAAGCGGGGACGATCAGAACAAAGTGAGGCCAAGCGATATACAATTCCACCAGGGAAGAGCTAGACAGGAAGGTTAAAGAGGTCATTGGGACATTTTGGGGAAAGAAGATAGTTCTCACAATTAGGGCAGTTGAAGCAGTTGAGAGTTTTGGAGATGGAATCAAAGGCATTTATGTGATAGGGAGGATGAATATGTTACCTAGTCAAATGGAATAAATTTCCAATAACTGATGATGCTAAATGGGCAACAGAGGGACAGACGATGCCCTCACATCAACCAACTTGATTACATTCACCTCAAAACCACCTTCCTAGAAGCTTTCGGTAAATTAACTTCAGGGCATGGAAAACTTTTGTTTCAGTTAATGCCTTGTAAATTCCCTTTCTCATAGATTTGTTATGTGGTGTTATGTATCTGGCTTTTGACTTATAAAATAACAAGAGTAGGATTGAAACACAGAAGTGAGCACCGCCTAACATAGTATTAGAAATCTGAATGCAGGGCAATAGCTTCTAACGAGGGCTTAAACCGAAAAAACAATACCCAGCAGTTCCCGAATGTATGAATAAATCATAATTTAACTTAATGGGAAAACCATAAATATAATGGCATAGCTTAAAACACAAATAAAATGAATACTCACAGTTTGTTGGCCTGTTCCAAAGATCGCGCATGCCCAAAGTGAAACAAATCATAAATTCCATCACCATAGACCCTAACGGGCTTCTCAGTCCTCTCGCTCTTCACGGGATCAAGAGATGGGTGTGGTTCGAATCTCACCGGGGGATCATAGACAGTTTCTGCACAGCTCTGCTGTAGGGTTTCTTCATCCACCTGCAATGAATCATTTCTCTTGATGGCGGACATCTTTCGATTCATGCGAACCATCGCTTTATCCTTCTCAATTGTGTAAAATACCACTGTAATCGCCAAGGAATCGAAGCGAAAAATCCCTCAGCACTGGAAATGATCAGCTTAAAAAAGATCAACTCATATTAGTTCAGGATGGGATGATCTGATGAAAGATCGGACAGTACTGAGCCCTCCAGAATTTCACCCATCATAGCCGTTACAGAGTCGTGTCATCCGTGATGGTTCAGTAGCGTGATGCGATTGTGAGAGTTTGAACCATCAATTAGGTGGCAATTAAGTTTGATCCTTCACCTGTTAATCTTGATAGGTGTCAATTAATAAATGGTATAGTAAATTGTTAATCAAGATTTGTAAATTTTTAATTAAAGTATGGTTTAATCATATGATTTAGATATGAAAGTAAGTTAGTTAAACGGGAAATTACTGCTTATATGCAGCTGCATGCATTGGGGGTGTTACAACCTACTCTGCTGGAATGGAGGTTCTTGTGCGGAAGGGCTACCAGAGGGTCACGCCATTTTTAATTCCTTATACCATTACAAACATAGGATCTGCAATGTTGGAAATTGATACAGGATTTATGGGTCCAACTTATTCAATTTCGACAGCATGTGAAACGGGAAATTACTGCTTATATGCAGCTGCAAACCATATTTGCAGAGGTGAAGCAGAAATCATGCTTGCAGGTGGCACAGATGCTGGGATTTTACCCTTAATAGTTGGTGGGTTTATTTCCCTTAGGGCTCTTTCACAGAGGAATCATGACCCACAGACAGCATCAAGACCGTGGGACAAATATCATGATGGATTTGTCATGGGTGAAGGTGCTGGCGTGCTGGTGAGCTTAACCTAAATTCAACAACCATGTACTTTTTTTTCAATGTTAATGATTGCAAAAACTATAACATAAACAACTCATCACAGTGAAGCCTCAGATTTACAAATAACTGTTGCCCTGATCATTGATCCCGTTGACTAATCTAAATGATTTACCCTCTTGGGACAAAATTTTTACCATTGCTTTCAGTTCCAAGGGACTCTGTATCTGCATGGCATAGCCCATTTTATGAAACAAAATTTTCAAATATATCTGTTATGGAAATTTGACATAGATAGAAATGATATTTAAAATATCAGTTCAGACTGTGAACAAATCACTCTATAAAAACATGGGCTTTTCTCCAAAACCAGGTTATGGAAAGTCTTGAACATGCAATAAAGCGAGCCTCGAGGATCTCCCATTGTAGCCGAGTACCTTGGTGGGGCTGTCACTTGTGATGCTTTCCATATGACTGATCCAACACTCTGATGGGCTTGGAGTTTCAATGTGCATTCAGAAAGCTCTGGAAGATGCAGGAATTTCACTAGAAGAGGTATGTGCTTTTGATTTTTTAATCAAGGTTTATCAGTGGTGTAGAATTACTACAGTTTCAATATTTTATTGAAACTTTCAAGGCTTAATTACCAATTATCACATCCTCAATAATAATGCAAGTCAACTATATCAATGCTCATGCAAACTCAACTCGGGCAAAAGATCTGGTAGAGATTAAAGCTATCAATAAGGTTTTTTTTTTTTTTTTTTTGTAAATTTGGTAGGACCTCGCTATTTTCTATTTATAATTTGAAATTAGGTTACAAAATATAAAAGTCCAGACTGTGGCCTCAACCTGCCCGTAGGAAACCAGGTCTGTTGGCCACCTTAAAGCATTAAAAGCAAGCCAAAATTGTAACTGTTTCATTCGTCCAGAAGTCTCCTTAGCTAATTGCTCGATTACACAATTATCTACAAGTTGGGGAATTAAAAGATGTCCATACAAAAAACCAAAATGCATGTAAAAACCATAGGAAAATTGTAATTCAAACTAGCCATCAGAGGAATAGATAGGAGTAAGATCCTTGACAGTGGAACCAGGCATATCTACTTGCTGAAGTTGTTTTTCCATTCTGCCTACACGATCATCAAGTCGGCTAATATGATCAGTAGCCTGATACTGAGTAATTTTGATGTGATTCAGCTGGTTCTAAATGTCCTGAAGCAGATCAACTATTTTTGGATCAATATTTGCTGAAGTTGGGGGAAAACTCTGCATTTCCTTAGCCAAAAGGCACTTGACTATCTAGTAGGTATGGATAGTTTACTGGAACAAAGTTAGATGACCCCTAGTATTACCAGGATCGGTAATAAAATCTAGTATTTCTGCTTCCACTTCATTATCTTCTGGTTCAATATTAATATCCCGTTCCCAACCTCGAATCTCCTGTCGTACAGTGGGGGAGTTACCAAGAACATAGTTGACTGTGAGGGTTTCTAGAACCTCCTGCCGGGACTTGCGACCACATTTTTTTGAACTAGTCTCAGGCTGGGCCTGCTTTTTTCCTTTAGCAGAGAGATGAGAAGATCGACGCTTCCCCATGATGGATTGAGGCCTGTGTATGAAAAAATACAAACAGGAATGAATAATTAAAACCTTGGTAGCTGTGTGAATGTAATTGGTGGGATGGCAGAGAATGCCGAGACAAACATAAAGCAGGTGACATGCGCGAGGACGTGGCTGAGAATTGCTGTAAACCCAATCCCACAGAGAAGTAATTGGGTAAACAGATTAGAAACAACCTAGAACGAACAAGGCAGCAAGACAACCTAAAACAATAACCCAGCAATTCGAATACCCCACATTGAAAATATGGATACGAAGATATCGTCCAGCCCAAGTACCGCCATGCAGATAAACTACCATAAACCGGACCCATTGACTTCGCCGATAAACAGAGTAGAAACAGCCCAGAACGAACAGGGCAACAAGACAACCTAGAACAATAACCCATCAATTCAAATACCCCACATTGAGAAGATAGATACAAAGGTATCGTCCAGCCCAAGTAACGCCATGCAGATAAACCACCATAAACCCGACCCATTGACTTCGCCGAGAAACAGAGTTATAAAGAACCCGTTTAGGAGAACAAAACAGATGAGAATTAACATGGAGCAGACAATGCTTAACCCATCCACAACTACAAAACTGTGGAATGGGAATTCCCCAAAACAGATGAGTAGAACTAACACGGAAAAGAAAGTTTTGAAACCATCCATAGCTACCAGACAGAGAAATGGAACTTCCCCATAATCCTTCCGACATCTGAACATAGGAATGATACCAAATAAACCTGGGATAATTAACGTGCCCACTAACGAAACAGAAAGGAAGGCTAATTCTAACCGGAATTACACCAAAAGTAAATAAGCAGCCTGAAGAATGACATGGGTCGTGAAATCAAGGTTCTACAGGATTCAACAGAGGAACCGAAAAGTTGGTGCCCATCAGGAGAATTGAAAAAACCATATAGTGCAGCGAGCAATACGAAACCTTGGCGACTTCAACAATGAGTGAGAGTAGAAAAACATATACATACCCCCACAGAGTTGGCTGACTACTAGAATGGATGGCGCCCAGGATACTTCTAGTATCAAAATGAATGGAACGAAGGTGAAAAATTCAATGGAGATTAATAATTTGCTGCACTTAAGAATGTTGTTATGCCATTCTTTCGATTGCAAACACCATATCTGTTTCTAACATTAAATACAGATTACTTTTCCAGTCTATGATTGGACATACTTTTGGTGTTGCCAGTGTAGTGGAAGCAATTAGGACCATAAAGGCTATCACTACTGTGTGGCCTCATCCCACAATAAATCAGTTTGTAAGTTGATTTTTGGCATTGCAGTTTTTTTTTTTTTTTTGTAAATAAGTAGATGAAAATTACCTACAATTTACATGCTGAGACTCTTGGCAGAATACAGAGCCTGATGTTACTATTGACACGGTGCCAAATGTAAAGAGGCAGCATGAAGTACATGTTGGTAAGTACATTTCATGCTGGAATTTATTGTTCCCTGTTGGCATTACATTACTATCTGATGATTTGCATAAGGTTGGCACGTTTTTTATCTATGAGTTGTTACTAATATACCAATCACTTTCTTTGAAGTGGTTGTCGCTAGCATATCATTAATGATATCCAGCTTTTAGATATATTATTTATTGTTGTAGGATTGAGAATGTGAAGTTTTATTGATCAAAGAAAGTTACATTCATCTGCCCTTTTATCTTCTTAGCCATTATTGTGTGGGTAGTTGAGATGTTGTAACATTTTTGTGTTTATTTAACAATTTAGATTAAGTTTAATTTTAGGTGAAATTTTTTTAATTTCAGGAGTTTTTGCTTTGAGGTAAAAGTGAGAAGGAAGATCATTAAAATACCAAAATGTAATTTGTTTAGTAATTACAAAATGTTAAATGGGCTATTTTGAGTGGTTGGATAGAATGATTGGTATTTAATTATGTGCTACTAACATGACTATGAGAATGAGAAAATATTTATATAATAACTACATGAAAATATTATTTTGATCTTCATTCTCTCACTTTTAAACTCTTAGAGAATAATTTCTCATGAAAAATAAAATAAAATTAAACAATAAAAAATAATCTAAAATAAACTAAATAATATGAATTTAACAAGTTAATAACATACTCTCAAAGTAGCCATAGTTGTATCTTAGTTACATAACAAGAATAAGATAAGGAAAAATATAATTTTGTAGATTTATGACTTCTTTTTTTGTCTGTCAAAGGCTGTGTTATATTATCATATACAGTAGGATCTGTGTTGGTTGTATTACATTCAGTCAACTCAGAAGGCATGCATTGCCTGTAAGAACTTGGGTGCTTGCCAAGGCATTTGAATCTCTTGGTTATTTGCCGCACAAAATTACAAAAAAACATACTGAAACTATCATCTTGGGGGTGGGTTCAGGAGGCAGGCGGAGGAGCCATGAAGAGACGATCTTGATGGTGCATATCATAGCTGATGTGATCCACTTGGGTCTCAAGGGCTCGGAGGTGGTCTTGGGAGTGTCTCAGTAAACATCGCAGACTCTCGAGAACCTCAAGGGTCTCCATCTGCAGGTTTTGAACAACATTAATGTAGGCCACTAATTCATTGTGATCATCGTACCTTTATTCAGGCACGGTGTCCGGATTGAGCTGGATCTGTTGGAGCTGAGCAGAAATGGAGTCAAGGGAGGTCGGACCCTCAATCTGGCTTGGTGATTGGGCCAAAGAAACGGGCATGGTTGCTGCTAATTGTTGGCTCTCTGTAGACTCCAAGTGGGAGCTCGAGTCCTCGAGTACCTCACGATTGTCCATGTCGTGTCCAAGGCTACTACGCCGAGCTTGACCACGTTCGCGTTACATGCAATCACCCTCTTCTTCTGCTCGTTGTATTGGGTTGCAGCGCCAAGTTAGCCAAGTTCCAACAGCCCGTGAAACCCACGCTCCACCCCTACACCCTCGATTGAGATTGTCACTGGCCGCGCCCTGAGTCTCATAGACGAGAGACACATGATCGCCACCTGTCTCCACACTGTCATAAAAGGAGGTGCAGAAACTCCATCACCCGCATATTTAAATTGTAGGAGAGCCTGAATGTTCTGTGAGCCCAAGGTAGAACCACCCTCGGGCTGGACCAAGGATGAATTGCTACTGCGTTGTCTGGCAATTTTGATCAGGAACCCAACTGAGTACCAGAACTGTGCGTCCTCCACACTGAATTCACCTCCACCACCCTCGTCTTCCCCCTGGTGCAGCATGCTCGTTCCTGTGTTGTTGCAAGGATGCCTCCTGGCTACCAACCTAGCGCCACGGCTAACCAACGGACCTGTCACCCTCCTCGTCTCAAGCCAGCGGAGCTCAAGCCAAGGCTTGAGAGCCAGTTGTTGCTCCACTGCACAGTCCAAAGCATCAACCTTCACCATAGACCGTGGAAACCAAATGCCGTGAACGACGTCCATCCCACTCTTAACATTCATCTTACATGTCGTAGGAACCCCTGCCCCAAGGCTCTTTATCGCTCACACATGGATGGGTGCGAGTCGACAGACACGAGACCAAGCGAGCCTTAACTGCCCACCTCCCACTTGTCATGGGAGATGTCTTTATGTATTATAAAATTTTGTATTTTTTTAAAATTCATTAAATATTAAATTTGGTTAATAATTAAAAAATTATCTAATCTTATATTAATAAAATTATTATCTTATACCTTATACATTTGTATTAAAGTTTTTAAAAATATATATAATTAAGTTAATCATATATTTAAAATTAATGTTTAGATATTCATGAATTTTATAAATTTATATCTATTATATGATTAATATTTAAGATTTCTGTATTTTTAATAATTATTAATATTTAACATTTCGATATTTTTAATAATTTTTTTTTTTTTTTATCCGTCTACTTCTATATTAGTACAAAAATATGTTACAAAGAGGCAGAGGCCTCAGAAAGCTAGCCCAGAGAAGAGGCATTCATATCATAAGACCACAACTGTTTACTATCTAAGAAAACTTTGATGACCAGGACCTTGTCCTCCTACCTAAACAGCTGATTCTGAAAGACAAAATGATGATTGGAGTACAAGACTCTCCACAACATGTAAGACCGAGACAGACAGTGTCCATAACAAAAATTACAATCATACAAAAAGATGCTCTGAAACACTGACTTGAGCATGATAGCATGGATAACAGTGCTTGGAAAGCAGCTAATCGACAAAGGAGATTTCCACTATAATGCCTGCAAAAACTGTGAATGAGAAGAGAGATGAACCCCTTCTGAGTACCTGTTTGCAAAAACTGTTGAGTGAGAACCATTTAAGCGTTGTTGGTGGGCGAAGGCGTTTCTTCCACCACGGGGCAAGCATACGGATTGAATTCAGCATCTGCAGGAGACGGAGGAGCTTTGCCCGAGAGAACACTGCCAGAAGGAGCGCAGGGCCTGGCTTGCGGGAGCTCGGGCTGAGAGGCCGAAATTCCCTGAATACTTTGCCGACTGACCCCCGGGGGGCAAAACAGAATTCCATCCTCAGATTCCTGAACAATTCCGGAGGGAGCCGAAGGCGGAGCTTGAGCGGTCGGGTTGGTCCTGAATTTGATGGAAACCGAAGCGATGAAATCATGGTGGTTGAAGGAACAGGGATAATTGAAATGGGCAGAATGGAAGTGCTCATTGGAGGTGAGGCGAACATGCGCAGCAGAGGTAGAAGAGCATCTGCCACGACCGCGACCTCGACTTCTTCTGGGAGCAGCGGACCGACCAGCATTGGAGTCAGAAGAATCCGACGAGGAGGCAGAGGAGGGGAACACGGGTGGCCTAATAACCTGCCCACGAGAAGAACCCCTCCTGCTAGTCATTCTTGGCCTCAGACGAGGCATAGTGAGATTGACAGGAAAGTCAGGCCGAGAAAACAAGTAAGGAATGGAGAGCGAGCTCAGAGACGGCTTTGAACCAACAGAAGGGCAGTTGTAATTACAATACTGACTAGAAGAAACGTGAAAACCTTCCGAGAGCTCAATGCAGCAGCTTAAACGACATCTTTTTCCAGAACTGGTGCGCGAACAGGGTTCAGAATCTACCAGAGAACAACAGGAGCTCAACGGAGAGACACACAGCAACGAAGGAATAGGCGCCATTGCAGTGGAAAGGTCGAGATAACGAGGCGAAAAGAGCTGCATTAATGCAGCATTTACTGTGTTGGCTGGCATAATTGAATTGAGCTCGGAGCGCAGAGGGGTGGCGGTGGTGGTAGACCACGTGCCCACCCGCCCCCATGTCAGCGAATTATCTGTCTTCTCATACACCCGCATCCGGGAGATATTTTTAATAATTATTAAAATTAAAGATTTCTATATTTTTAATAATTAATAAAATATAATCTAGATACACAAATATATTTATTTTTAATTAAAAAAAATAAAATTTTAATTTAATTATTATTATAGATTTTACATTAAATTTAACATTCTAAAATAATTTTTATTTAATGGGATAAAAAAATCTATTTTCTAATACTTTAATACTTTACTTATTATTTACTTTAAATCTATATTTTTTATATTGTGAAAGAGGGGTTTGTGTTGCAAGATCCTATGGATCCGTGGCACCTTATTTCAAGAAATGGCTGTCAGGGCGGGGTATGGTTCTTGCCCCTCCTCGATCCCTTTGTCTGTAAACTAGAAAAGGTGGATTGTGCGACAAAGAGTGGTCCAGGCGGAGAAGCTCACCTACATGCGGATAGTGGAGTAATTGTTTCAGATTTTGTTGGTCTGCATTTTTCTGGCCATAGTGGGAACCTTGAGCTCGCGAAGTTATATATATATATATATATATATATATATATATATATATATATATATATATAAAGGTTAATTAACGTTGATCTATTTATAAATTTTGTAAATAAATTTAGGTAATGTTTAGAAATTTATAGTTGTTATATAATTAATGTTTAAGATTTATAATAGTTTAATAATTAATATCATTGTGATGATGATGGTGGTTAATGTCCACTTGAGACTAATCTTTGGTTTATCGGACCTAAAGAAAAGAGATATTTATTTTGATTTAAGATTTTATTCCTATGCTCGAAAAGCTTGGAGAGAAGCCTCCTGAGCTCACTATAATTTTTACATCTTAAAAGGCTAGGAAGGTCAGTATTGCAACAAAGATTATGAAATTGAGTTTTAATGTGGCACTCTAAGAGAAAGTGATTTTCATCCTCGATGTTCATATTCTCACAGAGATGGCAGATCCTTTCCATCCATGGTGTTTTAGGAACTATCCAACGACCTGTTTCCCTATGGAGGTCATGAGAGTTCGTTCTAATCTTGCCTATATTAATTTTCTTCTTTGAGCTAGTTAAAACACAGAGATACTTTTGATCTTCTAGGGTGGGATTGATGACCTCCTTATAATATCTTATTTTTCTTTTAGCTGCTAGATATTTCTCACAACACATTTTTTCTTTGAACTTAAAAGTAACAATTTTTTTAATGTTATTAATGTTTTGCAATGCAACATTCTCGTCAATCTCCCAATGGTTTAACCAAGCCCTGGTGTCTTTATACCAACCTCTTTTAAGCCTTAGGTGGTTTTGGCTGGTATTTAAAGCTAGCTTAGGAATTTTATGGTCTCCTATTCTATTGAGTTTGTGCTTGTACAACAGAAGCCTAGTCATAGCTAGACTCTCGATAGGGGAAAGACCCACTTCTATAAGGAGAACAGGATAGGGTGTATTGCTTTTAATTTGAAAGTTATACGTTATAAAATGCCTTTGGATTTGCTCAATCTTTCTCCAGGATTCTTTAGAGATGCTGCAACCCAAACCTCACATCCATATAAGATAACAGGAGTGACTAAAGTTTCACAGAGGAACTTCTTTCTATCCCACATTACGAGGTTTGTCATTTTACAATTATTTTCAAGACCAAAATAAGCTTTCCAACCCCCATTAATCCTTTTCTTAATGCTATAGTTCCAGTTGAGCTTGTGATGAATATCAATTCCTAGGTACTTGTAAGAAGACACTTCCTCCAAGTTATTATTGTCATACATAAAATTAGCGTAAGTGTCCTTCTTGGATTTGATAATCATAAATTTTTCTTTGTCAGTGTTAACAGACATACCCATTGTAGAGCATAAATCCTTAAGAAGTCTAAGTTGTTTATCAAGATCAGCTAGTCACCTTGTGAGAATAACAATATCGTCAGCATAGAGAAGAAGGATTATGACTATCCCAGCTAAGATCGTTCCAGCACATCCTACTTCCTCTAAACAACCTTCTAGCTTGTCAATGTAAATGCCAAATAGGGTAGGGGAGAGGGGGCAACCTTGTTTAACTCTAATATTACACTTAATATCTTTCGACCACCCCTCATTGCTCTTTAACTTGGAAATTATATTCTCGTATAAGATTATAGCAGCTGCTCTTAGCTCGAAAGGAAAATTTAGCTATTCTAATCTATTCCATAGATTATTTCTAAGAACCGTATCGAAAGCCTTTCTAAAGTCCACAGAGAAACAAAAGAGATTGGATTTATCATTGTTGCATTCCTCCAAAATGATCCTAAGCGTAAAGAGGTGGTGCGTTGTTGAGTGTTTCCTTCTAAAACCCACTTGGCCTTTAGCCCGCTTACCTTCACTTTCAAGCCAAATGCTCTACTTATTTTCCAAAATAATACCATATAACTTGGCTAAGAGAGGGCTGATCATAATTGAACGATAATTAGAGGGGTTATTTGTATCCCCACTTTTAAAAGTAGGGATAATGAGGCCAAGGTTTAGGGAACCCTTGCTTGACCGTTTGGTTGAAAATCTTGTGGATGTGGGGGATGAGGACAAGACCTCCAATTTTTAAGATTTACGCCTTGTAACCATCAATGTCTTTAGCTTTCCCATTTTCCAGGCGTGTAACCCCAAAATCAATGTCTTCTAATGAGAAATCTTCTTTCGTTGTGAGCAGGGTTTCAAAGTTATCCCTGGCATTTGGAGATTCATAAAGCTTCTTAAGATAGGAATTCCAGTCGTGTAAAGCAATTTTATTATTATCCTTAGTTTTCCTAGTTAGAATCTGCCTCCAGAATTTCTTAGGAGCCACCTTAGAGAGGTGTAAGAGATTCTCTTGTATTTTACGAATATATTGCCTTTTTTTCCTTCTAGTTAGGGCTTTGTAGATTTTATCTTGTCAATTTTGAGAGATTCATCAATAGCTTCCTTAAATGCTCTCCTCGCACTTTTACAATCTTTGTCATACCATGGGTTGGTTTTGCTATTTATTTTATTACTTGAGACTTCAATTGAGAACTTGTTAATAGAATATGAGAGGGTTGTAGTAAAATTATGATAGAGGTCATCTATGTTGTCTATACTAGATAAAGGAAGAAAAATAGTTTTTAATTCATTTAGAAAGAGATCATTTTTATTTCTATCAAAGATTAAGTTATTTTGACTATAAGGATTATCTTCTATGGGATCTCTATGCATGACAAAATTGAGAGTTATGAGTAAAGGCCTATGATCAGAGTCAGGCTCGTGGTCATCTAAGATGTCAAAATTTATTATTTCGTTGTATAAAGGGAGATCGGAAATAACATAGTCTACCACACTCCTGCCAAGCCCATGGATGCAGGTCATCTTGCTAGAATTGGGCCACTTCTTTAGACCGTTGCAAATTATGAGATCTTGAGCACTACAGAGCTTGACTAGCTCCGACCCAAACAAATTATCCCCGAGGTCTTCAGAGCTCCTTTTGTACCGGCTAGCCAGAGTAAGGTCTTCGTCTAACCAAAGAGGATTTGGGTTGGAATGATTGCTTAGAAGAATAGCTTGGTTGCTTGAAGTTCGAGCATTAAAGTCACCCATTAAAAGGATATTACCTTCATTCCTTAGGCTAGAAATATAATTCTCTAAACCATTGTAAGAACTATTTTTATCTAGATTCTTTTTTCTTATAGAAGTTAGAATTAATGGGGGGGAAATAACAGATTGCTAAGTAGGTCTTTTTATCATTAATGTCAGTAATCTCAATCCAACTATATTGGTTGTAAGGGTCGTTTTTATAAATCCTAGCATGGGGGGGGGGGCGATTTTCTTCTTAATGTAGCAAGTTATGCCCCCAATGCCTCTATGGGAGGATCTCTTGTTCTAGGTAGACCATAGTGCAAAGCCATCTATGTTAGGGACCTTAGATTCTTCATGCTCTCAAGTTTCAACAAGCAATATAATATCAACATCATTTGAGATCCAACTTAGCTTGGGGCCTTTGTTCCATGGAAAGCCCCGACAATTCCAAGAAATAATTTGGAGCATGTTGAATTGCTATTTATTACTATATTTTTTGTTTATATCTCGAATAACGACTTTTTTATTTCTGATTATTGCCTATTTTCATTCCTTCCTAGCTTATTTTACCTTTTGAACCTCCTTTCTTAATTCTGCTTGATCTTATGAAATGAGATCTTCATTTATAAATATTCACGTTCCTTTTAGACTTGAGGTTTTACTAAGTATGTCATACTTATGATCAGTAGAGCTCACCTTTATTCAGATCAACCTTCCTTTATTCTCAGTTAATTTCCCTAACCTTGTTGCTTCTGTGAGACACGTGGTTTCAATTTGTAATCTATTATGTAATTTTGTCTGGGCTATGGCTAAAGTATCCTCGTCTACCTCCTCTTTCAAACTGAAGATTACAAGGTTCAAGGCCCTTTTGTTACGCTCATGGTCTAATTCGATCAATTTTTTCGTTTCATCTTTAATTGGTTTGATATCTAATTTACTTGCCCCGCTATTTAGGGTGAGAGTATTGTTAACTTTTTCTTCTAGTTCTTTAATAATGTCCTTCATTTTAAGACTCTCTATATTATCAACATCTCCTTGCTGGGATGTTTGGTTTGTATCTTGGTTTTGTTTTTCTATGACCTGCAACCTAGTCTCCATTTCCTCCATTTTATTCTTCAATAGTTCTATTTTATTTTCTATTTGTTTTTGGATCCTGCATTCAAGAGATGTGAATTTGTTTTCTAGCATGGCTTCTAACTGGGTTTATAGCTTGACTTCTCTTTCTTCTCTAGGTTTCTCTAAAGACTCTATATACTCATAAAGGCTCTGCTAGGTCTACCTTTGGTAATCCAAAATAAAAACACTCATAATTATAACTAACTATTATAAATTCAGCTTTGTAATTCTATTTTTCATTTAGCCAGTTTTGTTTGTAATTATTATATAATTAATTTTTCATGTTTTCATTATGGTGATAAGAGTGTCTATTTTGAGATAGGATTTAAAAATAAAAATAAAAAATAGTTAAACTTATTTTTCAATTAGTAAGCTTTGCAAGTATGTAATTAATAGATAATCCATATCTTATGTGTCTATTTTTAAATAGGGTAGAGATTAAATATATAGAATTTTTTTTAAAATTAAAACAATTCACAAATCAAAAGGTTCAAATATATTTTAAAATAGCTATTTTTTTTTTTTGAATTAAATTGATTAGTTAAAAGAGAAATGTCATATGGACAAGTTTCATGTGAAATGAATTATGGTTTTTGTGAGCATGTGATATTGATAAATTATAGTGTTGACATATGATATTTTAATAAAACTTGTTTACACATTAAATTGAATGTGTATATAGTGTATATATGTTTAATTTATATATTGAATTTTTTAAAATCAATAACAATAATAATTTAAAATAAAATTATAATTTAATCAATTTTTATTTTTTTATATTTTAATAATGTAAAATATATCCTAAAGTTAATATTTTGATTTTTATTATAAATTGTTGTTTATTATATTTTATTGATGTTAATATAGTTTATTATCATATTATTAAATGATAAAATCTAAAACTTCTATAAATAAAATTATATATAATCCAATAATATTATTTTTTAATACATTATAAATTATTTTTGGAATATATCTACTCTAACTTGTTCATAGGTCTTGAATAGACATCGTTATGAAGACACTTTCTAGACATTCCCTTGATGTGAAGTCACTAGTTAGATTCCCCGTTGTGAAAACACTCTCTTGATGTGAAGTCACTTGTTCCATTCCCCACTCAGGGTTGATATTTTGGCCATAATGAAGATATAGTCCTATTAAACTTACAAATAAAAATAAATGTACTCTAACTTATATGTATAAAAATATATATTAGGTAAAAAATGAAACCTTTAGCAAAGTGATTTTTTTGGAGAAGGAGGCTTTTTATTATAATAAGGATAGGAAACCCTTGATTTTTCTAAAAAAAATTGTTTTAAGAAGCTATAAATCACAGAAGTTTATTCTCTCAAACATTTTAGATTGTTATTTTAAAATTTCACATGTGGATTTTTATTAGATATTTTTATTTTATAAATGTGTTATATGATATGTGTTTTTGAGATATCAAAAATTATTTTTAGTTTTATTAATTATTAATAAATAGTTTTAAAAGAAAAAGAAATAGTTAATTTAGAAAAAAAATATAATTAGAAAATGTATATGGTAAAAATAAATGTAATTGGAAGATATATATGGTTATATTTATTTGTATTTATTTGTGGTATTTGATATGTTTTAACTAAGCCTTTTGCATAGGTTTGTAGTGCATACTACACTAAGGAAAAGTTTGGTGGTCTTTCTCTTAATTGTATTGTTTCTTTTGATTTAACAAAAATTACTACAATAAGGAAAGGTTGGTGGTCTTTTTCTTTATTTTATTGTTTCTTTTGATTTAACAAAATTTACATGACTTTATAATACATATTACAGTTAGGAAAAACTTCCTTTAATTTAACACAATTCATAGACAAAATATCTTTCAAAATAAATTCTACTTTGTTTAATATAATTTTTCATTTTTCAATATTTAAAATGTATCTCTAAAATAGTTTTATAAGTATTTTTATTAAGGAAATGAAACTCATTAGTAAACAAATTCAAACCCATTATCACTTCCCTTTTAATTTCTATTACTCCATCTCATATCTCTTTATATTCATATACTCTAACTTGTTATCTTAAACTTTCACATGTTAAGTTTAGCCTTTGTTGCCCTATTACAAGTTATTCCAGGAATTAATGTTGTGGGTCTTTCAAAGTTCTGACTTGTTATCTTAAAGCTCTGCATCACATGTTGGTCATTGCCACATATTAGTTTTGTTATTGCCACATATTAGTTTTGTTATTCTGTTCCAATATATTCCAGGAATTATTTTTGTAATTATTTTCATATCTCTGAATATTCTTTTAAAGATTGTGACAATATGTTTACACCGCCAATGACAGGTATCTTAAACGCTTTTGGATTTGGTGGACACAACTCGGTGGTGGTTTTTGCTCCATTCAATCCTTAAGACAGGCTATCTACTTCATTATTTCAAACCATTGTTTTATTCATCGAGTTACCATGAATTGATTCGGTGCAGATCACAATTCTGATCATGTTAACTTTGGTTAATCAAAGATTAAGAACTGCTCTCAGCAGTGCCATTTTATCCAAAATTAATCACTTGCAAAGCAATGCTTTGGAGTTTTTTAATGACTTCTTTAAACATGAATTTCAATAATTGGGTAGAATCAAACTTTCAAGTTTCTTCTCACTAGGGTATTTTGATGGAGCTGATAAATTTGTCTTTTTCCCCACATTATGTGGAAATTTCTGCATAGATGATAATGAATTCAAACACTGGTTTCTTGTTGCAGGGATCCTATCAAGCAAATAAAAAGCATTAGGTTATTTAATTTCACTGTTTATTAATTATAGTACCTGCTCTTAAATACTTGAACTCCGATTTAATTATGAGTTCATGAATCTCGATATTTATGAAGAAATATAGTTTCCGGCTTTTTGATGCCGGTAACAATCAGTTAAATTATGAAAAAAAATTGCACAAGAACATTTACTCTATCAATGGTGGTGACCCCTAAGGCTTGTTGAATTTCAATATAAATAGAGTGGTATTTATTTCTCATACTCCTAGCCCTTATGTGGGGCGTTCAAGATTTAAGGTCTGGTTAATGTCCGATGTGGGTTTCAAGCACCGGCTTGAAGTATATTAAATTTGAAAAATTTCTATTTTAGGTTCGCACAAATGATATGCCACTTTACTTATCTTTATGGATAACTTTGGAAGTTAAAGCATTTTGTTAAAAGTATGTAATATTTTGTATTAACCAAGTATGGGTGATTGTCTACTTTGGTTTGCTATTAATGGTTAGATAAAGGGTTTTAGTGTATTGAAATTTGAAAAAAAATTAGTTGGGTTTGCTATCTATTAATGTTAGATAAGGGTTTCTAGTGTATTTAAGTTTGAAAATTTTCTAGTTTATGTTCGCATTAATGATATGTTATTTTATTTATTTTTATTCATAACTTTGAAAGTTAAAGAATTTTATTAAAAGTAGGTAATTTTTTGTATTGATTAAGTATGGGTGATTCTCTAGTTGGGTTTGTTATTAATGGTTAGATAAAAAATCTCTTAATTACTTACATGATTGCTAGAGTTTGAATGTCTCACATCTATCTCGCATCAAAACTACTTAGAAAAATAGATTGTGAAGACACAAAGGAGTACTTAATGTTGAAAGAAAAAATAGATCATGAAGAGCTAAAGGAGCACTTAATGTTTGGATAGCCATAGTTGACATTCATTGAGATAAGGAGAGCCGCTACCATGAGGCCCTAGCCATGTGTTGCCTGGAAGAGGAAGCCATATGTCACATTTCATAGGCCATTGGAGTATTCAATGTAGAGAAAGCAATTTTTTTTCCTAGAACATATAATTTCATGTCACTGAGCTTGATTAAAAATCTCGTCTTGGTTTTAGCTTTGGATTGGCTTCCATTGGGTCCAAGTTTTTTTGAGAGGTTAAATTTCTTTGTTGTTTTTATGCAGATGGAAATTTGAGAGATTTTTGAAATTTTCAATATTTTTGGGATTTCATTGAGCTCTCCATTTGACACTATTGTCAAAGCAAACAAGCGAGTATTGGGGAAGTTTCTCTACATTGTTTACTATGACTTTAAGGTACATAAATTGTTTAGTTGTGAAGTTTACACTCTTGAGCAGTGTCAAATAAAACGAAATAGAAGTGAGCAATGATCAAACTTCTAATTATCTTGTTTCGAGTAGGGCCTTAATAGAGGCATGGATATCGATCAATAGACTGAATAAATATAAGTTGTTGTTTAGTTTTCGCAACCAAGTTGTGGCATGGGCCTGGGTTGCTAGGAGCTCTACAACATTATTTCAATGATCCTGTAGAAGTTTCATGGAATAAGTATTAAGTATTGGTAAATTAATTCAATTTCGTTATGATGTCTAACTCAAGGATTTCATATGCATAATCTTAGAATATTCCACCTCGTGAAAAACAGGCTGAAAAAGTTCCAATGACTAAAATCATAATGTTTCAATTAAATCTCAGAAGTGTAAACCAGTGACAATCATATAAAAATGTCTTAATCACAAATGAGTCTTAGTTGTGGCATTATAGGTATGTCACAACTAAGGAGCTTCCTATATTGAATGAACAAACCAGCCTTTCTGATAGTTTTACATTTAGGAAATACCAAATATACATATTTCCAATAGCCTCCTCTAGAGCCAAGGATCATCTAGAACTACCCCAGACGTATTTAAATGAACGCATGCAGAGTTAAAGTTTCGATTTTGTAATGCTCACAATTTTAGAAAGAAAGTTTGGGTCTACTTCATAATAATAATAAAAATTAAAACATTTACAAAGCTCAAGGAATTTAATGTTGTAGAAAAAAAGAAGAGTGTATTCAAAATGAAAAAACAATTGGGAATTAAAATGAAACTCACCACCACAAGAGAATGGAGTGGTTGAGAGAGAATCTAACCACCATGAACATGGCAAGAAGCATGATCAAAACTAGAAAAAATGTATAATTATTTTTGGGTTGAGTTTGTTACTTGTGTAGTCTACATACTAAATGGATCTCCAACAAAATGTGTGAGGCTTAAAGTGCCTCAAGAAGCATAGAGTGGCATAAAAATTCATGTGTCTCCTCATTTCAAAATTGCTGGTTATATTGTCGATGCACATGTCCCAAAAGAGAAAGCAATAAAAATTGCTAGCAATAGTGCAACGTGCATATTTATTGGGTATGGTGAATATTACAAATCCTATATATTGTATAGCCCAGTCACCAAGGTTGTATTCCATTTCTTTCTTTGGTGATATATGGCATATCTCAACTAAACCTTTTGCATAGGCTCAGTGAGATTGTATTCCATTTGTATCTTGGTGATAAATGGCATATCTCAGCTAAGCCTTTTGTATGGGCTCACTATGTATTTATGATCTAGACAAACTTATTTTTCTCAAAATTTAATGGCTTTTTGTGCCTTTGGTTTGCTTTTATTGCTTGTTATTTATTTTGGTTGAAAAATACAATTTATCTCAATAATTTTATGATTAGAACATATTCTAAAACTTATTTCAACTTTTTTTAATATATCTTTTCATTCTCCAATACCTACGAGATATTATTTTTCACAATTTTAAAACTTTATAAGGGAATAAAATATTTTAGTCAACAAAATGAAACCCATTAACCAATAAAGTTCATCCCATTATCACTACCCTTAAATTTCTATTATTCTATCATATTTCTTTATATTTATTGTACTCTAACTTGCTCACTTAAACCTTTACATATTGACCATCACAAAAGTTTGGTTTTTGTTACCCAAAGCCAACTTACTCTAGGACTTATTTTTGTGAGTACTTTCAAAACTTTGACACTTCACATGTTGGCCACTCTCATAGTTTGATTTTTTTACTCTAATGGCAACTTACTCCATGAATTATTTTTATAATTATTTTCAAAGCTCTAATTCTTAGGACATTTGACTACCATAAGAATCAAAATAAACACTTGTTTGTATTATTGTGGTATAGGATGTTCACTTAAATGATTCTAGCATTATTTTTTCCAGTTTTGAATAATCTAGCATTAACGGTGTAGTTCGCTTGAAAAAGAGAAATGAATCTTTTTCTAACATTGTGACAAGTCGTTTACATTGTTAATCACATGTATCTCAAACTCATTTGGATTTGGTTGACAAAACTTAGCGATGGAATTTTCTCCATTCAATCCTTGTGACATGCTATTGACTTTATTATTTCAAATAATTTGTTTTTCCGTCGAGTTACCATGAATTGATGTGGTGCAAAAAATATGATCATGTTAACTTTGGTTCAAAGAATCATACTACTTTTAGTAGTGTCATTTTATCTTTATCTCCGACAAGACAGTTGTAGAATAAATGCTTTGGATTGTTTTTTTTAATGACTTATTTAGACATGAATTTCAAGACCATGGCAGCATTCCATTTTTAGTGCAATTGGCAAAGACATTTTAATACCTAGATTCAAAATCCATGTCATTGGTTAGAAGTACAATTGAACTTTCAATTTTCTTTTCAGTAGGGTAAGTTCATGGAGTTGATAAATTAGTCTTGATGTTCAAAGAACACAATGTTGTTTTTTATGTTGTGAATTCTACTTGGATGATAATGAATTCCAACTCTATTTCTTGTCAAAAGGATCATATCAAACAAATACAAAGCATGGTTAATTTTGCATGGATGATATTAAATTCAAATGATGTTTTGTTTTTTAGGATCTTATGAAACAAATACAAAACATAAGACCATTTGGTTTCACATGTTTATTAGTCCATGCCTCGAGAGACTATAGCAATCACCTCAAGGTCAAAGTCCCGTGATTGTGGATTAGTTTGCCAAGTTTTTGTGACATTATTGTAACTTTAACTAAAGTTTTATGAAAGAGTTGAATATGATTTGCATTTTTCTGTTAAAAAAAAATTAATAATAAAAAATAAAAACTAATAAAAATCCTAATTTTTGAAACTCTATTTCTAATTTTCATTGGTTGAATGAGCCTCGATGTGACATAATTTCCTAGGTGGACGGGAATTTAATTTTGGTATTTTCTAGTACATGAAAGAATCATTTTAAAATGAAAATAAGACTGATTTTGTAAACGGTCATTCCATCGGTGAGTGCTCTGACACTGATACCAAAACTATTATGCCTAAAATTTCTAATTGTTGGGACCATTTGTTTTGCAAAAGGAATAGTTTTGAGTTATGGAGAATAGGTGGTAGAGCGCAATCACGGTAGACAGGGAGCTATCACGGTTGCAGATAGCTGGGAGATAGGTGGTGCGCCAGTTGTGGAGAACATCGTAGATGGCAGGTATGGGAGACAAAGACAATCAGCGGAACTCCCAGTAATCAAGAAGAAGCGACAAAAAACGGAGCAGGAAGAGAGGAAATACTAACAATCACGTTGGCAGAAGAACAAATAGGCAATCAACCAGCGTAGACGAGAGAGTTAGTTCGGTAGAGGGCCAAGTAATAGAGCCATTGGAGAGCTCTACTAGATATATGTTGTACTGAACTACCCTGTAATAGACTCTACGGAGTAATGTATGCTACTTGATAACGATAATGAAATATGGTTCTTGTTGTGTTTGATGTTCTGAGTTAAGTTTGAATCAGTTTCTTAATGTGAATGTATGCCCCGTTTTAAATTTTAATTCAACATCCTGAACGTGCTTAACGAGTAATATCTTATACATAGTAGCAAGATCTGTTTGTTGTTTCAAGTTCCTTTAGTTTCTCTATATGGTTGTAATCGTTTGATACCTAATCTGTCTCCTAAACTTACTAAGGTCACGGCACACCTCGAGTGAGATGCTCTGCTCCTTGGAGTAGGCTGAAAATGCCAGTGTTGTGCTAGACTACTGTGGAAACCTTGTCGGCCTCTATCCTGAACTTGCATCTTACTCAGAGACCTCCTTTTGCACCAACAAATGGTTCCATTGCCAGGACTTGAAAATTCATTTAGGAGCTATATCATGGTATCATGGATCTAAGAGGCTAGTGGGATAACCACTTAGACCAGTTCATATCGCAGCAAGCAGAGTTGCGACAACAGAGGGAGAAAATTGTCAAGGATCGGGTCCTATTTTCTAAATCTGCAAGTGAGTTGTACGAAATTTTATAGGGAAAGTTTCTTGAAGAAATTTATAATTGGTTATAGAGACTACAACTCAATTCACTTCAAAGAGGGTCGCATAGGTTCTGTCGCAGGTGGACGCACGCGAACCTAGTAGAACTCCATTGGTTAGACACTGATTTGACCCGAGCTATAGATTTTTGGGTACAATCTACCTTGGAAGGATACATTGTGGAATTTGCAGCTGAGTGTTACCAATCCATTTCAAAAGCAGAAGACATATTTAGATCTATATTGCAGGGAGAATTGTTGAAGGAAACCCCATTTTGGATCAAAGCTTTAATGGTGGACGGGGGTTTGATAGAATTTCAAAAGTCTGAGATGGAGACTTAAACCTCCAGTACTGGGGGAAGGAGCTGAGGGATAGATGCCACAAGTAATTTAGAAGGGTGAATAGGAATATGTATGCTAAAACCTCCAGTATATTGAGAGAGAAACAAGCACATCAAAGGGCGTAGAATGCTGAGAAGTGGCGGGAAAGAGTGATGAAGGAGTTTGAGAAGCAGGAAAGTAGTCGACATGACAAGGAGAAGGCGCCATATACGACAAAGGAAATGGAAGGTCAGACAGTATCCCAAGGAATAGGAGGGACCATCAAAGAAGTTAGGAAAGTGTATAGGAGCCCAACCCAAAGAGAAAAGGGAGAAAAGTCTAATGTGGAGGATGTGCGCCCCGAGGAGATATCCGATGTGGAGTTGCATGTTGCGATGGAGAAACTATTTCAAGAGAGGTCGGCACCCGTAATTCAAGGTAACTCTATTCGCCAGAGTTCAAGTAGCTCTAGTCCCAACCTTCCCCTGGTAATCTATCAGCCACCAGGTAAATTTTTTGTTAAGTTACGGGAGTTTAGCAAGTTGAATAGTGTTAAGTCTACAGTACAGATATATACTAGCTATAGTGCTAGTAATACAATTTCACAACCATGAAGTAGAGGTTTGATTTTAGTACCACCCATACAAAGAAATATGGCGGGATCATTTACCCGATACCTAGAATTCTCTGGGAGGGGCAATGATGATGTGGAGCAACACTAGTATCTCTGCGAAGCAATATGGAGGGCTCGAAAAACACCAAAGGTGTTTAAGTTGATCGAGTTCCATACTACTTTAAGAGAAAGAGCTCTTCGCTGGTTCATTAAATGGTCTGAAGCTCATCCAAACCTAGCGATAGATGATGTAAAGAAAGAATATGTCAAAGAATTTAAGTTACCTCAGACAGATCAGCAAGGGTTATCTGAGATGTGGGAGAATAAACAGCGAGAAGGTGAAATGGCATGGGACCTGATGAGGAGGTTTAAGGATGCGATTGGGAAACTGAGTTACCTGATTGATATGAATCATCAGCGAGATTGGTTTATCAAAGAAATTATTCCATTAACAAGAAATCCACTGACACAATAAAAGATCAATACCTTACAAGATGCCCTGGAGCAAGCTATGAAGATAGAGGATATGACAGGATATCCGCAAGAGTTAAGAGGAGGAGCAACAGCTCAACACCCTTCCATATTGGGGTTACAACATCAGATAACAAGTTTAACGGAGAAGCTGAAGGACATTTAGCCAATACAACTTGCAAGGCCCAGTGTGTGGTGCACCCATTGTTTGATGGAGGGACACGTGGCCACAGAATGTATGAGGTTACGGGGGAAGAATGCGGGAGCTTCAGCAGTAGGAACAAAAGGGACTCCACCAGTTGGGGGAGTTGCACAGATAAACACTCAAGGATTATACTCGCTGAAACCCCACTTTCTAGGGTTGTCCGCTCAACAAAATCAGACCGCAACTGAAAACTGTGAAATATGCAAAGGCATTGGTCATCCTCCACGACTATGCCCAAATTTTCAAAGGTACTCCAACATTCCAAATAATATATATTGTGAGTTTTGTGCTTCCACAACACATAATACAGAGCAGTGTAGAGCCCTTGATGCACTGGCAGAACAATTGGACATACCATCTTATAAAGTGAATAAGGCTCCAAGGAGATGAGGAGGAGGAATGAGAGGAGGCAGAACTGGAGGAAGAGGACCAGTAAGGTTCTACAACTGCGATCAAGAAGGACAGGTAGCAAGAGAATGCTCGCTACCTAGAAGACCATGGTGCTCTTAGTGCAGATTCAATACACACGCAACTAAAGACTGACCAGAATTAATTAAGAGGTGAGAGGAAAGAGCCAGACAGAGAGGAGTGAATTTGGTGAATGCAGAACCAAGAATAGTAGAGGCTCAAGCTATTCAAAATGTATCCATAGTAACCCGGGGAGGGAAGAGAACAGGGGAGGATACATAGAATATAGATCCAATCAAGCCGATCAAGCCAGCATCTCCAAAACCCATTTTTAGACCAGATAGGAAAAAGCAATATTTTAAGGAGGCAGTGGAAACATTTTCCCAAATCGGGGGGAGCAAAGGCTTTGAGCTTCCACAACCAACCGTGGAAAAGGAGAAGCAGACCCATACAAGTACAATGATTGAGGAATGGTTTCGACTATTTTTTAAAATTGTAACCAATGCACCAATGTTGGAACAACTAAAGCAAAATCTAGAGATGGCGGTGTAGGAAAATGTAGAACTGGAAGAGTTAAGAGATTCAACCCATACATACATAAGGAGGATCAAAAGAAATAAGAGAAGAATAGGTAAGGAATTTCGCGTGAACACTCAAGTCGCAGGATTCCAAATCAAAGACACTATGCTCGACCTAGGATCAAATGTCAAAATTCTACCAAGAAAGATCTGGGAAGCATTGGGGAGGCCTAAGTTGACATACTCACCAATACATCTCGGCATGGAAAATTAGTACTGCATTGTGCCCATAGGAAGACTAGAAGAGGTCGAGGTTGATGTTGCGGGAGTGAAAACATACACATATTTTGAGGTGATATATATCATGGGGGATAAGGATCCCTATCCTACATTGTTGGGGATAGATTTGGATTTTGAGAACTATGTAGTGATCGAATTGAAAAAGGAACTAATGATATTTGAAGACGTGGAAGTCAAGGTCACTCAGCCACTTGACCCATATCAGGGACCCCGAAATACATAAACTGTTGACAACAGAGAATATGCTCAGCTTCTCGATCATCTTTACTAGATGACAGTAGGAAAGAGAGAAGACTATATCAATCCAACAACGGGAGGGACCATAAGCTGGAGAAGCATTCAAAGTTCAGACTTGGGCTCGAAAATAGCTTGGGATGATTGGCAATAGGGAGGATACGAGACTAACGGGAGGGACCGTAAGCTGGAGAAGCGTTCAAAGTTCAAACTTGGGCTCGAAAATAGCTTGGGATGATTGGCAACAGGGAGGATACAAGACTAATACAAGAATATGTGCTAACATCTAAGGAGTCAACTAAATTGGATCTGAGGTAAGAGGATATCCGACTCTATCAAATATGAATGTTGTAAATACATTTATTGCAAAATTAGAAGAAAAAGTAGCAATAGAACGTAGACTCCCTCTTATGGATGTGGCCTTACAATCCACATCAGCGAGATGGTGGACCAACCATCGCAACTCACTTTTGAGATGGGAAGATGTTGGAATGGCACTAAGAGCCATATACAAAGAAGATAAAGGACCAAAATTCATTGAGAAGTACCAAGGTGAGTCTGACCCCGTGAAGCATTTAGAAAGTTGTGAGTACATATGGAAGAAAGCAGGATATCCATAATATCTGTGGATGCACAATTTTATACATTCACTAGACACAATTCCGCAGTCCTGGCACTTAACCGAAGAAAAGAAGAGAGTAACTTCCACCTGGAAACCAGTTGCGGAAAAGTTTACGCAATTTTTTTCTTTTGAAGGAGAAACGAAACCGATCACATAGGCACTACAAGCCATCAAAAGAGTACTATTTTTCCCCTAAATTCAAGAATACAAAGAGAAACCACTCTCGGAGAAAATTATCAAATAATCAGTAGCATGCAAATGAATAGATAGTGACATGGATGATGATGATCTAGAGAATCTACGACACTTATACTTTGAAGGTAAAGAAGGGGAACACAATATGAAAGAAGAACCTACAACAAAGGGACTACATCTGTTACCCTTGAGGACCAAGAAGCTGAACATTGGAACCATGGAGAAACCCAAAATAGTGTCCATTGGAGACTGTTGGGATACAAAAACGACCAAGGAGATCTTTGACCTTTTACAGGAATATGCAAACTTATTCACATCCTCGGTAGAAGAGATAAAGGGGATAAAAGGGAACATGGGGGAAATGCGCATAATCTTGAAACCCAATGCAAGACCAGTGAAGCATAAACCATACCGTCTAACTCCAAGGGTAAAGGAGAAAGTCAAGGCAGAAATAGATAAAATGTTGAAAGCAAGGCTGATTTTTCCAGTAGAGGAAGTAGAGTGGGCCAGTCCCATTGTCATACAAAGCAAAAAGGAAAAATTTGAGATTAGAGTATGTGTTGATTACAGAAGCCTCAACAACGCATGCATACATGATCCATTTCCCACTCCATTTAGTGATGAGGTTCTCGACAATGTGGCAGGAAATGAAGCCTATTCATTCACAGATGGTTTCTCAGGATATCATCAAGTGAGAATAGCCTAAGAAGACAAGAATAAGACCACTTTTACAACCGAATGGGGATCGTTCACATACCATGTCATGCCATTTGGACTAAAGAATGCACCAATGGTGTTTTCACGAATAGTGATAGTAGAATTTTGGGAATATATCCATAAGTTCCTTGAGGTATACATGGATGATTGGATAGTTTACAGCTTACTGAAAAATCATGCAACCTTGCTGAAAATAATGTTTGACAGATGTAGACAACTCCAAATTTCCCTCAATCTCAAGAAATGCATCTTTGTAGTACCTTTTGGGATGCTACTAGAACATGTTGTTTGTAAACAGGGTGTCTGTGTGGATCCAACAAAAGTAGCAGTCATTATTAACATAGAAGCGCCAGAGACTGTGAAACAGTTAAGATCACTACTCGGGAATACCGGGTATAGAATATTCATCTGCAACTACGCAAAGATAACAACACCATTGGAAAAGCTATTGTGGAAGTCAAAGCGATTCAGTTGGACTGATGAATGAACTAGTGCCCTGAATAAATTGAAAGAAAATCTATCAAGTGTACCCATCTTGGTTCATCCTAACTAGGAAAAACAGTTCCATGTCCATATTGACACCTCCAAAATTGCATTAGGAGCAGTGTTAGCTCAGCCAAGAGAAAATTTTGTTGATCATCCAGTCTATTTTTCAAGCAGGAAGTTATCAACGGCTGAAAGGAACTACACAAAAATAGAGCGAGAAGCTCTTGCGATGGTGTATTCCCTTCAGAAGTTTCAAAATTACCTACTGGGAGGTACATTCAAATTGTTCACAGACCACTCAGCATTGAAGTACCTGGTTAACAAGCTAGTGCTTGAAGGAAGGATCTGTAGATGGCTCCTACTGTTCCAGGAGTTCACCTTTGAAGTGATAGTGAAACCAGGATGGTTAAACGTGGGTCCTGACCATTTATCAATGCTGGAAAATGGAGAAAATGGGGGATCCCTGGATGATCAGTTACTGGATGCTGACCTCTTCAGAGTAGAAGCCATCCCAGACTATTTGGAAAAGATAGCAGTATATCTGGCAACAGGACAGTGCCCAACTGAATACACAACAACTTAAATAAGGCATTTGGTAGTGAAAGTGGCTGAGTATCAATTGATAGCAGGAAAAATGTATAAAATGGGTTTGGACCAAGTCTTGCGGAGATGTTTCATGGACTATGAAAGAGAGGATATATAGTGGGAGTGTCATTGCGGAGTTGCGGGGGGGCATGCCAGCGCAAAACCCACCCCAAGAAAAATATTACAAGTAAGGTTATGGTGGCCCACAATACATAAGGATAGTAAAGCATATGTAAATAAATGTGATGTCTGCCAGAGAACAGGACGTCCATCACGCCGAGATGAATTGCCACTTCAACCTATAAGAGCACTGCAGCCATTTGAAAAATGGGTCGTTGATTTCGTAGGGCCAATTGCATTCGTGGCAAGACATTCACAGGCAAGGTACATAATTACTGCAACAGATTATCTTACAAGATGGGCAGAGTTAGCACCAGTGAAAGGTTGCACAGCAGACATAGCAGCCAGGTTCATTTATAAAAATATCATCAGCAGATTTGGCTGCCCCAGAAGCCTAACTAGTGATCAAGGTACACACTTCATCAATACAACAATGAAGTCTCTGTTAGATAATTTTATGGTGCAACATCATAAGAGAAATCTGTACCATCCTTAGGCAAATGGAACTGTTGAACCATTTAATAAGATCTTAGAAAAAGGACTAACCAAGATATGAAATGCCAATCGAGATGACTGGGATGAGTGGATAACAGCAACATTATGGGCATACTGGACAACAAAAATATTACACAATCAGACTCCTTTCACGCTGGTGTATGGGAGAGAATAAGTAGTACTTACTGAATTTATCATACCAAGTTTATTAATCGCTTCAACAGTACATCTGACAAAGGAATACTCAATCAAGGAATGCCTCCATGAGCTACAAGAGCTTGAAGAAGACAAATTTCTGGCAGAATTCCATTAGACGGTCCAAAAAGAAAGGCAAAAGGCTTGGCATGACCATCATATCAAACATAAAACGTTCACAGTCGGAGGGAAAGTTTTGTTGTATGACAACAAATTTCAAAAGTTCCCGAGCAAACTCAGAATGCACTGGATGGGACCATACCATGTCATTGAAATTCAAGATTCAGGAGAATTTCGATTGGCACAACTAGATGGCCAAGTATTACAAGGATGGGTGAATGGCGAATGCCTGAAGCCTTATCACGGGTAAGTTTCATCATTTATTTTTCAAATAACTCTTGCAACCAAGAGGAGTCAGTAGGGTGGAATAGAAATATATTGAGTCAATAAATATCTCACACCCGAGAAGAGAATAGAATAGGAATCCCAATAAAGAAAATAATTACAGTAACACAGAGAGTAAATCCACCTGTTGCGATGAGGAGACCACTTCGCAATCGATTGTGGTTTGGGGGGGGGGGTAGTGTCTAATGCGTCATTCGTGTCAGAAAGCTAAGCGTGTCAACCATCATTTTGTCATAATAACCCATCATACTAATGTCAGTTCGTAGGATCACCCGGCTTTGAGAATTAACTACCATAATTAGCAACAACCATACCGTAATAAATTTTCCATATTAATCCATAATCATTACCCATCATGTCTACCCAAACCCCGATGACATAGTCAGCAATGTCAGAATACACCTCACCGCGGTAACTAATCGCACGATTATAACCGTGGGAGAGACAGAAAAAATTAATTAGTTATGGTGTATTATCAACCTCATTCATGTCGGTTACATTACTTAACCCACATGAAACAAGAAAGCACAAGAATGCCAGAAAATTCCGAGTTAGAACAAGAAATATTTCAACCTCTGTACATAGAACAAGGTATTCATATTTCAACCTCTTTGAGGAATAATGTACAACTTGTACATCATGTCCATCTTGAATAACACCTCCTTAGATGCCTCCACATGATGGTAAAAACAAATATTCTACAACATCAAGCAATTGGGTTTCAATCTTAAACACAAATCAAAAGAATTCTCCCATTCCAACTACAAGATTTGGTCCAAAATGACTTAACCAAAACTGCGAAGAATCCAAATTATGCATATATATTTTAATTATGCATATCCCCATGCATATCACCCAAATTCTCATTCGGAATATTGTTCATATCCACCTTTAATTGAACATTTCCTCTCTTTTTAAATCATGGTTATAAAAACCCGAACAATAGAATTATTTAATCAAAATCAAATTCCTTTATAAAAATTATGTTTCTAAACCATAATTTTATATCCATTTTATTTGATCCATATATATGACTCCTCATAGTGTCACCAAATATATATTTCCTCCCATTAATATCCTGAATTGAATTTTGGAGGGACAATAATATAATTATGGCAATTCATTTAATAATTTGACTTTGGATAACAACCCAAAGATTCCAACCACACATATATGGCCACATTATATTTCAAACATACCCATTTCATATTTGTCGTTGATCATTGTACATCCAACGGTCATCACTTTATCACGCTCCAATAAGCATGACTCTTAATTTTTTGAAGGCACGCAAAATGGGCTAGTTGACTCTGCTACATGTCGCCTCCATGTTTTATTGCACTCGTTCAATAATTACCTCTCAGTGTTCAAAAGCGATGCGATACTTATTGCTTACCACTTACTAAATGACTCTCTAATATATCAATGCGTGTTTCCTTCCAATCTATACATTTTTGGACTTATGATCTCACGAATAAATCCTGGGCTTTTATTTCTGCAAGTCTTGTCTGTTGATCTATATGATCTAATGGCTCCTGTACACTGTTACTTCGCTCCTCTATCTTTATCTTTTGTGTGTAACTTTGACCATTTCAATTAATTTCTCCAGCTATTCAAACTGATATTTCGCTGTTCAACCCTTCATATCTTTTGTCTCTTTTTTGCCGATCATATTTGTTGATCAATGGATCCAATAACATCATATTCCCCCTCTACTCATGAGAATGCTTTCGTAAATTTAAAACTTAATCTGAATGTATTTAAACCTTAGACTCTTCTGAGATTCTGTTGTGTAACTCTAATTTCCATATCAGTTAAAACATATAATAAATGGAATCAAAATTTGTTGCATTATCAAATGTGGAATCTGTTTTAAAACAAAACGCTACCTTTTTTTTTTTTGAGCTCACAGTCCACACAAGTCATCACCATTACTTCGCAGATCTATTTTTAACGTCTTACGCAGACCCCCAAAACTTTAAATCACACATTCAACCTTCATCTTGTAAAACAACCTTCCAAGGAGTAATAAACGCTATTACACCGTCGACTGTGCTTGCATCCCTGCCGAATGTGCTTGAATCCTCTTACCCACTGCTAGCATCACATGCTATCAACACACTACAGGAGTATCAACACTATGCCACCATCAATTTCAGCTTCGCTTTACGGTATGACCTCTTCTTGTCCAACATATGTGTCTAACGTCTTTAGCCTCTCCAGCTTACGATATGTGACTGCCACTCTACGCTGCCATATTTACATACTTGTTCCATATATGGAACGTCATCCAGGAGAAAGGAAATATTATGCGGCTATCTTGGCATTACCGGAAGCTGTCACATAAGCCATCGTGCCAAGCTAACAATGCCAGGCAGTGCCATATGAACCATCGCACCCAATGCTGGACCATGCTTCTGTGTGTTGCGTCTAGGGTAATTAATTCCTTACAGTCACTACACATATGCCAACGCATATGCCCAACACACTTCGCAGTAGTATTTACGCTGTAATTATCCTTGATTCCTATCTACACCTCATCCACACAACACATAGAAATCACCATGATTTCACGCAGAGGTTATATCCCTTCTATACTTTCCAATTTGCACCGATCCCAATCAGGCACCGCTGCCTCTCCAAGATCCAGAAACCACCGTCGTTGGAATCCGTGCTAGCTCCACACTCAACTCTCATTGCACAACACAAAATTAGCTCCCGCTTGGGTTTTTGTAGAAACATTCAATGCGGTGGCAACCAATGGTAGAGCCAAAATTTTCCGCATTCTCTAAAAATTCTTGCACAACTCAATAACCAATAGCTCCAATAGATCCAACGTTCCACAACGACCACAAGTTGAACAACATAGGAAAGGTTTTTTTTCTTCGCTCCACAATTCACATAGTTTGGGCTTCCAACCACTCCAAAATTACCACGTGGGTTGTTCAACTCAGTTCAGTCCACTATGGGAACCAAGTTTAGCCCCAAAGTGAGCATAAATACTAGCCCTACAACTACGATGCACGAAGAATGACAACTGCAATTACGATTGGAAGCTCCAACTCTTCAATCACTCCAAAAACAACACCAATCACATTGTTATGACTTCACATCACACACTCAGAAAAAATTTACTCTCACAACAGGAAAGAATATGGCTTTGATATCAAATGATGCCAGGATATTGGGTTAAACAGATCCTAGCATATAAAAACTTGTGTGTTTCCTTCAACATTAAAAATATCATCTAACTCTTCATAAAAAAACATTTTATTCAACTTCAAATATACATAACGGAAAGAGAGCTATACAAACAAAAAAATGCTTATTGATATTAACACAAAATTTCAGACTCAATCATTGGCCTAATATTACAATGGATGGCCTCTCGGCTCTCGACCCTCTTAAAAAATCTCTCAAACCATTTCTCTCACTCTCTCTGTATTCCTCACTTGTTTTCCATCCTCACACACTCCTCATATTTATACATAATAATGAATTTATTTCACTCCATAATTTCCTCCACACAAATTTCAGCTAAAATCTAAATTAGATTTATCTTTTTTTGGACTCAACTAAGTCTCGTTTAAGGAATTCCCGATCCCTAGATTATCTACCTAATTCAACTCCACTCATATCCTTTAATTTATTAAAAGAATTTTTATAATAATCCTCACTTACATTTTTCTCTCTTAATGTATTAAAATGACAAAATAATTTATAGAATAATTAAAAAATCATCACCCCCTAATTACGCAATATTTTAAATAAAAACCAAGCAGGATTCTCTTGCATCAAAGATCCTATCAAAATATTTCTCTAGGAGGCCCTCGAAAAACAAAGGAACACAATGGTGGATAACTTTGCCCAAATCCTTCAACGACTACCCACCGGCGGTGCATATGCATCCAACAACCACTCTAGAGGCGCGACTCCCTTTAAGGTACAAGTAAACTTTGACATTCCCATATTTGAGGGTCAAATAGATGCATATGCCCTAGATATATGGTTGAATCTATTAGAATGATATTTCTCGGTTCATGAATTTTCTAAATGGGAGAAGATTATTTTTGCACTCCTCAAAGCTACCCCCCATGTTAAGGACCGGTGGGAAACCTACTGTGAGAAAAAGGACAAGAAAAAACCCTCTCTATTCTCAGTCGTACCCACATGGAATTATTTCCGAGACCCCATCAAGGAACAATACTATCCCGTGGGGAGCTATGAGGACAAGTACAAACAATGGACCACGCTGCGGCAACAAAGGGATCGAGATGTGCATGAGCTGACGAATCTGTTCCATACCCTACGCACAAAGTTGGGTATCAAAGATTCAGAGAAACATTTGGTGCTAAAGTATCGCAGTTGTCTACACAGATACATTCAGGAGGAAATGGAGTTCCTTGACATCTTCTCGCTTGGTATGACATACCGGTATGCTGCCAAGATTGAGCAGAAATTCAAACAGAAGAAGCGAGACTTTGGACCTGCGAATCAAAAGTAAGGGAAATGTGCCCCCAAACCGTAGAACAAAGGAAAAAACCAAGGCATGGCGGCCCAATATAACCTGCCAAAGCCACAAGCAAAGAAAAACACTGCAAAGCCAAAGAAGGACACGGGAAAGTGGTGTGAGTTCCATAAGAGCTCCACTCACAACACAAGTGAGTGTCGGGCCAAGCAATTGCTGGTGGTCGAGATGAGGGATTTTGAATCAGATGCATGCTCCGACTCTGAATCAGAACCTGACAAGGGGAATGAAAAAGGTAAATAGATTATTGATGCAGAGGCCAACGCCACTGTTGCCACTACGAAGATTTAGAAGGAGGAACCAGAAGATCCAGAGGAGGAGGAGCGTTTCTTCCACTCCCAGATGTGGGTAAAGGGTTCCCCACTACAGTTCATTGTTGACAATGGGAGCCAAAAAAACCTCATTTCAGCAGACACCATGAAGCATTTGGGCTTATAGACCATAGCACACCCACATCCATACACCATCGAGTGGCTTCACCAAGGACGGGATCTCCATGTCAGCCAGCAGTGCCGCCTTCCCTATAGCATCAAGCCCTTCAAGGATGAGGTATTATGTTAGATTTCTCCTCTTGATGTTTCTAATGTATTATTAGGCCAACGATACTTGTGGAAGTGACATGCTGTGTATGAGTCCTGGCCTCGCACTGTTATTTTTACTTTGGGAAATAAGTTATACAGGATACCAGAGGTACCGCCGCCTGCCGCTATCTCTTTGGTTACTGCAAAAAAATGTAGTAAGCTCATTTCCAAAACCAGGAAATTTGTTTTTCTGATGATCCACCCCCACGGCAAGAAGAAGACTGTGGCCATGACCTCCAGATAGGGCTCCTCTGCACGAAAACAACAAATGGACAAGGTTGTGGAGGAGTACGGGGACATCTTCACCTCACCCACAAGGGTTAATCTCCCTTATCAGGTCAAGAACCCCATTGATCTAACCCCATGTGCACCGCTACCCAATGGACTGATCTATCGGTGCTTTGTTTTAGAGAACAATGAAATCAAGAGGCAGATTCAAGAGCTGTTGCATAAAGGTCACATCCGGTCAAGTTCATCGCCCTGTGGGAGCCCGATCGTGTTGGTACAGAAGAAGGATGGGACTTGGAGATTCTGTATTGAATATCGGGCGTTGAACAAGATCATTGTTTGGAATAGGTACCTGATCCCATGGATTGATGACCTTCTGGAACAAATCAAGGGGGTGAAATATTTCAGCAAGATCGACCTGACGTCTAGGTATCACCAGGTACCAATCGAACCCTTCGATGTGTAGAAGACTTCCTTCAAAGCCAAGGAGGGCCTTTTTGAATGGCTGGTCATGCCTTTTGGGTTGATGAATGCTCCCACAACCTTCATGAGGTTGATGGATGACATCTTACGACCATTCACCAACTCATTTGTAGTGGTGTACTTGGATGACATTATGATCTTCAGCCAGACTTGGGAAGAGCACCTCCACCACATCCGACAAGTCCTCCAAAAACTGTGGCAACACAAGTAGTGTGCCAATTTGGAGAAGTGCACTTTTGGCATGATCCAGGTTCAATATGTGGGATACATTATTGATGAAAGGGGGGTGCATGTGGATCCAACCAAGGTGCAAGTCATTCGGGATTGGCCAACCCCAACCACTCTAACAGAGCTTCACAACTTTATGGGTATTGCTAATTTATACCCCAGGTTTGTGTTGGGATTTTCTCATATCACTTGGCCCTTGAGTCAAGTCACCAAGTGAGGAGCGAAAGCAAAATTATTTTGGTCAGAATCTCATCAGAAGGCATTCGTAGAATTGAAACATCGCCCCTATTCTACCCCAGTGCTCACATTACCAGACTTGCAACAACCATTTGAGTTTGAGACATATGCCTTTGACTATGCTATTGGGGAAGTTCTTACTCAATAGGGGCACCCAGTGGCATATCACAATGAGACATTGTCCGACACAGTTCACAAGTATCCCACTTATGATAAAGAAATGTATTCCATTGTGCAAGCTTGTTGAAAATGGAAGCAGTACATCTTGGGGAAGGAAACAGTCATCCAGACAGACCATTGACCCATGTAGTTCATACAGACACAAGGGAAGTTTCAGAATGATTTCCATCACAAGTGGTCCACATATCTGCAACAGTTTCATTTGAACATCAAGTATAAGAAGGGTAGCACCAATAATGGTGCAGACTGCCTCAGGCGACCACTAATCATGGCGCTAACCAACATTCTTAACTCTTGTGGGCATGAGACTTATGATTGGCCGTTTCTCTACAAGAGCAATCCAGAATTCAGCCACACATACAATGCACTCTTGGGGGGTACGCAAGTTCCAAATTTTCACCTCCAAGATGAATTGTTATGTCACCTGGGACACCTTTGTGTTCCTTCAAGCGAGCTTTCCAAGATGATATGGGAATCACACTATAGTCGAGCCACTGGGCATTTCAGGGTCGATAAAATAGTGGTAGTAGTGCAGAAGTATTTCTATTGGCCGAACCTTCGACAAGATGTTGGGAAGTACATCAAATCCTGCATAGCTTGCACCATTTCCAAACTGACCATCAAGAAGCAAGGTCTCTATACTCCGCTACCTACCCCTAGTCAATCGTGGGAATCCATCTCCATGGATTACATGTCGGGCTTTCCTTCCACTAAGCATGGAAATGACTGTGTTTTCGTGGTCGTCGACAGATTCTTGAAGATGGCCATTATGGCGACTTGCAAGAAGAATATCACAGCAAAAGCCACTGCTAAACTCTTCTTTGAACGAATGTGGGTGCACTTTGGGATCCCACAATCTATCATATCAGATCGGGATAACAGGTTCCTTAGCATATTTTGGTCTAGCCTCTGGTCAATTCTGGACACCAAGTCCACAACTTTCCATCCCCAAACTGATGGCCAAAAAGAGGTCGTCAACAGGATGATTGTACACATTCTGTGCATGTAAAATTCAAAGCATCCACGCACATGGGATGAGAGCATTCCCTATTTACAATAAAGTTATAAGCGGGCTCTCCACAGCTCAACTGGCCACAACCCCTTTCAGGTGGGCTTTGGATTCTAGCTGTTATGTCCCATTGACGTAGCCATGCCATTTGCGGCCACTCAGGCCAATTCAACTCATGTCCAGTTTGAAGTTGACAAAGAAAGCATATTCATCGAGCGCATTCAACACATCCGCCAATAGGTTCATGATATATTGGATAGATCCAATGCTAAGTACAAGCAACGACATGATCAACATCGGGTGCCACACAACTTCCAGGTGGGCGATAATGTGTGGCTACATTTGCAGAAGGAGCGCCTCACTGGAACCCACTGCAAGCTTTGCCCGCTCTGATATGGGCCATACGCCATCACCAAGGTTAGGGAACAATGCCTTTGAGCTCAATATTCCACCATTCCTTGGGCTGCACCTAGTATTCAATGTGGACCGTCTTCGTCCCTACTTCCCACCTCTATTGGACACCTCTAACATTGCAGAACAACTCACGCCAAGAGAGTTAAACCCAGACTGCATGGAACAGGCCACCAAAAATTGTATCATGGACTTGAAAATCAAGAAAAATCACCAACAGAAGATCCAAATGTATCGGGTTGTCAAAGCTGGCCAACTCCTGAACCAAGGCAAGTGGTTCGCCAGGGACCAACTTCAATAGAAGTTTCCTCATATCATGGAGGAACTCAATGTAATGGGGACCATTGCTTCCGAAGGGGGGAGGAATGATCTAGGTGGATATTGGTGGCCACCCACCTATTCCACTTGGGGCCCCACCATTGTCTCTTTCCGTATTTCGGTTTCGGCACAACCTACTATTTTTAGCAGTTTTTCGGGTCTTGAACTTCCGGAGCCGTTTTGAGGCCCTAAACGACGTTTTTTGGGCATCACCCCTCCGACGAATATGATTCAATTTTGCAATCAATATTTGCAGTCAGCAATTGTATTCCTCGTATAGATCTTTCTAACAGTGTATCATGTGCGTCAAACAGAGATAATATGCCAAAGTTACGACCCCAGGAAGTTGAGACACCAATTTACCCAAACGGGGCCCATAGTTTTGGCGCTTCATCTCCTAGGGTTAGGTTTTTGGACGTTTAGGGTTTTCCATTATTTCTCTATAATAAATAGGCCCTCAAGCCTCATTGTAACACAATTCAGAGGTCTGTAGCCACCACATCTCTTCTCAGAGATAAGCTACCAGTGCCCTAGCTAGTTTATTTTCATTTTGTCTGTAAGCAAGTTTTAGTTCTTTGATATTAATGAAATGAAGTGTTATTTCCATTGCCTCTTTGTATTTATGGTTATATGTGTATTCTGCTACGTTCCTGCATAAATCGGGATCAACCACTTCCCCAATGATAATAATTAGATGCATGTTTCAATACAATTCCATTTTCTAATATGAATTCATAAAGTTTTAATGATGAAAAATATGTCGCATTATCAAAGACAAGTGAAGTAGGAACACCAAATCTATTTATAATATTATGTTGCAAAAAGTGAATAACTTTGTGATCATTTACTTGTCTGAGAGGAACTACTTCTGATCACTGAGTGAAGTAATATGTCACTATTAAGATATATCGGTGTTGCTTTGATGAATGAGGAAAACATTCTCCAATAACATCTAAGCCCCACTGTTGGAATGGTTCATCAACTTCTATTGGTAGCAGTGGGGTGATTAACCTCTGATCTCAATCGGTGCATCTTTGATAATCTTGACCCTTGCAGACATAAGCATGAGCATCCTTAAATAGAGTGGGCCAATAATACCCAACCCACATAACGTTATGTGTTGTAGTATTTCTCGCATAGTGGCCACATGTCGGTCCATCGTGTAAATCATTAAGGACCTTGTCTGTTTCCGGTGGCTTAAGACACCTCAACAGGAGACCATTTTGGTGCTTCCGGAAAAGCACTCCATGAACCAATTGGTAAGACAGAGCTTTTAAATGAACTTCCCTCTTCTATTTATTCGATAAGTGAGAGGGAAAGGTGCCATGGTCCAGAAATTGTCGTAAATCTGCATACCATGCCATTGTAGACGTGGACTGAGGGATGTGTTCAATGTTTTACATTCCTATATCCCGCTCCCATCCTGAAGGATCTTGCTCGGGAGCATCTCTTGCTTCAATGGGTAGATTACATAGGCCATGACCCTTTATGGCATGAACTGGTTTGAATTCTAGATCATATTATTGAAGACATGTCATCCAATTATCCCTTTTCTCATCCAACTACTGTTGCATAAACAATGTTCTTACTGTTGGATGAAGTACAAATATGATTTTATGAGATTTTAACAAATAGGGCCTGAAATACTTAATTTCCTTGTAAAAGACGCATGTTTTTTCCATCGATGGAAGTATAATTTAATTATGGCCCTTGTAAAATAGCACTCATAAAATATAAAGGCCACTCATTTCCTTCAATATGTTTTTAAGTTAACATGGCCACAATTGACGAATCTGAACAAACGTGTAGAGCAGGAAATATTTCCATAATCTTGACTGAATAATGTGGGTGCGTCGATAATATCCTTCTTAATTTGAGTGAAAGCATCGTTTCCCCTTTTATCCCATTTGTATACTGCATCCTTCTTAATCATCTCTTGTATGGGCTTGACTGTATGAGCCTAGTTATATATGATTTTTCTCAGGAAATTAATTTTCCCTAAGCAAGAAAGGGATCTACGTGATCACTTTGAACCTATCGAGATCAATATTAATTATGATCTTCGCAATGATATGCCGAAATAGAATCCCTTCAAATTCACCAAAGACGCTCTTCTTTGGATTAAGAGAAATCCCATACTTTCGACACTGTTCAAATATCTTCTTCAGATGATGTATGTGGTCGTATCTTTCCTTCGAGAACACAGTGACATCATCCAAATATTCAACGAAGCTCTGACCTATAGGGCCATAGAAGGATATGCCCATTTTTCTTTGGAAAGTCACACTTGTGTTTATAAGTCCAAATGGCATCCTCTTGAAAGTGAATGTTACCCATTTGGTCTGGAAGGTAGTTTTCAATTTGTCTGGTTTCACTACTTGCACTTGATTATAACCCGAGAATCCATCTAGTAGCGTAAAATTTTCAGACCCAAATACTATCCGAAGAATCTATTCCATGGATGGAATTAGGTAATTGTCTCTGTTAGAAGCCCGGTTGAAAATTATGAAATCAACGCATAGACATATTTCACTAAACTTATTTCTAACTGGGGCCAGGTTGGAGACCCAAGTGGGATGTCTGACTTTGAAGGTGATCTGAGCATCCAACATATTTCTCAATTCCCTTTGGATAAGGGGCTCCAATGTCAGTTGGACCTTTCATACGTTCTGTTAATAAGGCTTTACCCCTTATTTTATAGGAATAACATGGTAGATAATACTAGTGTCACATGTCTTTAAATTTTCATATATTCATGCGAATACATCACAGTACTATTTGAATAAGAGGATAAATTCCTATCATTCATGTGGAGAACAACACATACCAAGGTTCACATACTTTAGATATTGTTGGTTTGCAAGATTGACTTGCTCAGATGATAACTTTGAGCTCTAAGCCTTCGTATTGGTTGGTCCTCTAAATTGGTTCTACAGGTCATATAACGTCTCTGGGGACACCACACCTTTAGGCATAATGTTTCCTTTCGTTGCATTGTATATGTCCCGCAAGGCCTGATCATGCTCATCCTCATCTATGGAAACTTCCTTAAATACATCTGCATTAGCCATAAAGTGTTGTATCTGTTGGTCGTCATTAAAAATACAAAATTTAGTGACATTGTCCGACACATATGGTTTATATACAATTTCAATAGAAAAACCATTTTTCAATGGACATCCTAGCAACTACATTTGCTAATGCATATGCTATAAGTCTAGGAACAAAAATAATATTGAAATATTAAAATGACTAATTAAGCGCCATACCTCTTGTTGGTAATTTTTAAGATGTGATGAGACACAATGGATAGTATTTCGTACTTGAAGAACGACTACCTACAAGTCACTAACTACCTTGAGAATATCTACCTTCAGATCCATGACCTTCTTTAATCCAAGCATGAGCGCTTCATATTCGACAATATTGTTGGTGCACTCAAACTCTAGAAAACATGAAAGGATATGCTTCTTTTTATGCGGATCTGTAAGAACACATCCAAATTTGAAAATATCTGACATATTTGAACCATAAAAATATAGTCCAAATATCATGATCTACTATGCTAATTACTATAATTTTATTATTACTATTACTACTATTATGCACATATATATTACATGTTTCATTTACACCAACTGGAGAACAAGCAAGGAACTCCAACTCTATATCTGGTGGAACAAGTGATGGTTGTTCTTGATAACACCTGAGGTTGATCTCTAGGAAACAATTCCAAAAAATCAGATCAACAAAAGCAGGAGGCTCATTGTGGCCCTTAAGTGGTGTAATGGCGCGTTTAATGTATGACTCATTGTTCACTTGAATATGATTATTATTGCCCTTATATGGAAGCCACAAATATGACCAGTTTGTTGCAAAATTCCCTTGTGGTTTGCTTAGCGAGTCTCTGCTAAGAAGCACACCATAGGCTTCTGGTATGTCCACAATTACAATATTTATACATTGGTGAAACCAATCATCTTTTGATAATATAATAATCACATTCTAAAGCTCACTAATAGCTTGGATGAGAGATTTGTCCAACTGAATAATTTGTGCATCATTTTTCTCCCATTTTTCATTTATTTTCTTTGCTACAGATAATGGAATTACATTTATAGATGCACTAGAGTTGACTAAAAAATTATGGACATTATAATTAAAAATTTGAAACGCTAATAAGAATAGAGGGCAGAGAGTGTTAGCTTCTAATGTTAAAGCATTCAATACATATTCAAGGGGACCAAAAGAGTTACCTGACACCTTATGAGAAGAGGAAGCTTTATCACCTGTCGAAGGTTGTGAAAATGTAAGGACACTAAGTTCACGCCGGCATGCGATATTTTTGAGCTTATATATGGAAATGTCGGCTCATGTCTTCTTCATATATTCCACTATGTTATAATAAATTATTTCACCTATAGTAGGAAAGGTTGAAGTGTCTAGAGGAGTGTCTTTATTCGACACTTCCAGAGTGCTAGAATTACTCTTATTATTGGGGTAAGTGTTCTTAGACTTAGTTGCGTCTCCAGACTTAATATGTGCATTCTGAGCAGGGTTGAAAAGTGGTGATACTCTTCTTAGCAATTGATATTTTAATTTTTGTCATGTCAATTCCTGTTAAAAGATGGGGCCTTTTCTCCTTAAATTATATCGACCATTTTTCTTTTGAGGGGGGGGGGTACTCATTCTGTGGTGGTTCTTCAACATTATTCTTTTCATATTTGTAGATACGGTGATATGCATTTGCTGTGTTTCAATTTTTTTTTCTTTCTTCCTCTACTACAGGTTCTTATGTTTGTTTTGTCTACTCATCTACTAGTAGTGTATCCACAATGTGTGCAGATAGAGCGTTCATGTTGTGGTTCCACTGAGGGCGTGTATTTTCTAAGTGATATTCTTGATGGAACGAACAATAATTATCCATGTTGATACTTTTTTTATTCAGTACAACATTTAGTATTTGTGCAAACTTGGCTGGATGAATATTGTTATTACTATTATTCCTTCGAAAAGGGAACAACTTGGGAGGCTTGATGCTACTATATGTTTCACTTCACCTTTTCTTTAGTTTATAAATCTCATTGGTGAGTGTCTTCACCATCCTCATCAAGCTTTCGATGTTTGATGATTCCTTTTCTTTAGCCTTACTTGAAGAAGGTCGTGACTTCCTACTAGACTATTTGGAGTCCTTAGATTCTTCATCTTCTGTAATAACCCAAATTGCATGCAAGTCCTTCTCTATAATGATCACTTCCGTAAAATTTAATGCCAATGTCACCTTTGTGACTCTTTTCACGAATTGGGAAATTTTGGTGGGAAAGGAATTTGTGTAATAATCGATGGTAATTAAATCGTGTGGTTATGTGCCTAGGGGAAACTTATTCAATATATGATCAACATTTGGATCAGGGCCTAAAATTAGCTAAAATTTCAAAGTGCTCAAAATTGCTTTGAACCTGAACAAACAGATAGAGTTTGTTGCCAAGATTCCAACGCAACTCGTTTCATCAAAATTCGAGTTCGTATGACTGAGTTATCATCTACTGTTCGTTTCCCAAAATAGGCAAAAAAGGAGCAGAACAAGTTTAGTGATGATGTGGTAGGTAGAGTTAGCATTGCAAGGAATATTCTCTATATTGCAGCCAGTGGCACTGTGACATGTGTCGTCTTCATATTCGTCAGATGGGTTTGTGAAGAGAGAAATTTTCTAATGATATTTAATATTTCTCCTAAGTTGGAATTTGAATTTTTTTAAGGTTGGAGTACAACCCAACTAGAGGGCGCCACATGTCCTCTCTGGTGGGCCATCTCCGAACCCATGAGGTCAAATTGTGGGTCACATTTATTTATTTATTTATTTACAGTGGGATCGGCAACTAGGGCAGCCTCGCGACTCGCGTTACACGGGGTCGATTCTGACCGCTACCACTATAACCACTAGGAACATGCGCCCTCCCCTCTCCACATGCTCCATTTTAATCCGGGGGGATTTGAAATCGTGACCTCCTATACAAAGCTCGCTTTACAAACGAACTTCACCGCATTTCAAATACCAACTCGCCTACCCCCGTGGGGCTGAATTGTGGGTCACATTGATAACTAAGGTATGGTAGAATTATTTGGATATATATATATATATATATATATATATATAGATATATATTTCAACATATATATACTAAGTTTTAAACTTATATATAGTGTTAAACCCACCTCTCGGCAGATTTCACCAAAGATGGAGAATGATGCTAACCCGATGGCGAAGGTTAAGTTTGGAGGCATAGAAAAAGTAGAGGGAGGAGTTATTAAATAGCGTTGGGAAAAATTATTGTGGCAGAGTCGGGGTCGAACCCCTGACCTCGCGCCCGCCAACCAATCATCTAACCATCTCTTCTCGAGGGTGTTTCTTACCCTATATGTTCTCCGCTTTTATTTAAATTAACACCGCCCAACTGTTGGGGGTTGGAGGGGGGCAGCCCTGTGGGCCAACCCCTCCCCATGTGGCCGCAAACTGAGAACCGAGTGCTAAGACTGTTGAACCGACATATTTCATTAATGTGATTTAATTAAGTTTAAAACGTGGTTAACCCATGTTAAACCATCATTAACCATAAAACACACTTATCCATTAACCCTTGCTTATCCGCCTGCTAAACCCCAATTAGGATTAATTAAGTCTGAGTTTAAGTTGGCAGAGTTTTCGGAGGCACGCAATTTTTGGCAGGAATTCTAAATTTAGAATGTTAACTTGCAGCTCCTCCAGTTTTAGAGGAGAAATTGGGGCAAAATTGATTTTGGTCATAACTCACTCAATTTTTGACCAAACTGAGCTCAGTAAAAGTCATTCTAGGTTAATTGGCGTGCTGGGAACTCAATGGAGTAGGTTGTAGAGGCAGAAAAGGTCATCTGCAGGTGTTTTTGTGCATTTGAATATTTTTGAAGGCTAAGGCCACCAGGTGTTGGGGTGATTTCCAGAGCATCCAGAGTACAAATTCAATAAAAAAATAGTCATTTTTGGGAGATTATGATTATTTAGACTCATTAGAACAGGTTCCAAGAGGTTATAAAGATTGTAACAAAAATTTGAGCACACTTGAAGCTAATATAAAGGCCCACACTATGAAGTTGGACCAAGGAGATGTATCTCAGGAGGGGTGAAATCCTTTATCAAAATTATCTGTGTTCAGCTTTGTTACGTGTGTTTGCTGTGTTTAATTATGCTTCTATTATTTCATTTAAATTATGCTTTTTAAGCATATGACAAACTCATAATTTCACCAAGTTCAATGGTTTGACAATCACATCCCCATGAACAAACCTATGAAGTATAAGTAAAACAAAGCAAAGAAAAGTTTATATCTGATATGAAACTAGCACATCAATAACTAGAAATCATTTTCAAATCAAGTTGGTATCAGAGCACAAGGTTTCTTGCTTTTTTTTACTTGAAGGGTTTTGATAGTTGCAAATTTACTTTTTCTTACAAGGTTGAGATTGCAGAGAGGAGAAGGGAAGATACTGATAGCTAGTCCAGAATTTAGGACAAGAAGGAAGAAGGTTGAGAAGGCATCATCCTTACCCAAAGGACCACTCAAGGCAAAAATTGAAGCACCTCAAACTCCATCGCCAGTAGTTGATATAGAAGAGGAATTATTTGCATAGGAGGCTGAAGTGATTGAAGAGATACAAGCTCCAGAGATTGAGCTTGAATCTACAACCAAAATTTTAGGCCATGAAGGAACTCATAAACGTTCTGAAGAAGAGGATTTCAAGAGGGAATTCAAATAAATGAAAAGGATGGTGAAAGTTATGTATGAAGCTTTGTAAATTGTTGTGAAGCTATTCAATTCATTACATTACGATGGAAATTTCATTAAGTGGTGATTATAAACCATCCTCCTTTGTAATACTCTTTGATAAAAAGTTGATGCAGGACATATACATCATGAAACATATGGTGCAACAACTGTATGAAGATGTAAGGGAGAGCACTGAACTTCAAAAGAAGTTGGTTTCTATGAAGAAGGAGAAGCAAGAACTTCTTCAAAATATGCATGAGATGGAGACTTAGCTTCATGATGCCAAAGAAGCATTAGCCAAGCATGTGCTTGAAGAAGAGGTAAATAATTCAAGTTTGTCTTCAATTTCCTCTCAAGATAAATGTGTAGGTTCTTTTGAAAAACACACTAGAGGAATAAGGTCCAAATTGATGATAAAAATGGGATATGAAGGTAAAGGATTAGGCAAACATGCACAAGGCATAGTTTAGGCTATTATGGTTGAGGAAAGGCCTAAGTATTTGGGTCTTGGCTATGGAAAATTTTATGGAGAAAGTTATAAAGCCATGAAGGCACTTCATGAAACAGTTCCAAGAAGGAATTTTGTTGTAGGTTAAAACCCTCAAACATGTAAAATTTGTATTTAATATGAATGCAATTGTTTGAAACCCATGTTGCAGCAAGATGCTTTTAGGCATGCAGTTTATGGCGAACAAGAGAGTTGTGATAGCTCTAAGGACATGAACATTGTTGTTGTTTTTCAAAAGAGAGTCAGAACCTCTTCAAGTTCATCTTCTCAAGAAGGTGATAAAGATGAAAATTCAAAGAAAAGTTCAAGGTATAATTCTTCCTATAATCATGTTTTTTATGATTATGTTAAGCATGACAAATGTGCGTGCACGAATGGGAGAAAACCTTGTTGTTAATATTGTGGTTTGTATAACCATCAAGTTTAAAGATGTTGGAAGAGAATGATAGCATACAAGAAAAAATCAAAGAAAAGGCGACTTGAACAGAAGATGAAAAAGATTTTCACTTGTCTTCAGAAGAAGGGACGTCTTATTGCCCAATGTTGAACACTGCATCTAACCACTCAACCCAAGCATCTGAAGCAAGTGGAGAAAAATACTAGCGAGAATGGAATAGGAGATTCCATCATCAATGTGAATCAAGATGATTCACAAGAAGAGGATGTTTAGTAGGAAAAATAGCCATTGAAGTGGTTTGGTAAGAAATGACTATATTATTGACCAAGTAAGGCATACATTTCCTTTGTACATAGATGCAAATTTCAGTCTTATGTATGCATGAATTTCTGTTGAAAGTATGACAAGTTGCAGTAGATTATCACAACTTGTATGGTGCAAGATTTCATGTGAATGTTGTACGGTTGAAGGCATTTATTTTGTTGCAAAATTTCACCAATATGGTGTAAAAGATGGGTATGTCACTCATTTATGTTGCAACAATTTATCATTCAATTCAGCTCTTATGATCATCCATTTGTTTTGGGTTTATGTACTTGTTTGTACTTAAAAGATAGAGTTGAAAGTGTACATATGCATGAGATTTTGTATATGTAAATAGAGAACTTGTGATAGGTTCATTGTAAATAGATACATGCATGAGTGTTGTCAATATGTATCTTGGAATCTTGACTTGTGTTGATTGTGCTATACATATGTTTATCAACTTGTGTCGATTTTGTCACACACATTTCATATCGATTTATGTCGATTGTGTTTCATATTTTTTATTGAATTGTGTCGATTGTGTCGCACACATTTCATATCGATTTATGTAGATTGTGTTGCATAGTTCATGTCAACTTGTGTTGTTGATGTCACATTTTTTTGTCGACTATGTCTGTCAATTATGTTAATCAAATTATGTTTTATTTGATTGTGAGTCGATATTGGATACACCAATTTGCAAGAATATTTCCATGTACTTGATGTTACAGGAGGTGACAGTCATTGCTTTGAAGGAGAAAAAATGAGGTGGTCGTCATTTCAATTCTTGCATAATGTTTTCTTTTCAAGAATGATTGTGTGTTCTTGTAACAAGATGTCACAGGAATTTAAGATATGTTCAGTGAGAAATGGAAAAGATGCAAAGTATTTTGTAGCCATTACAGAACAATTTTATTTCTTGTGTTGACACCAAGAGTTCACCCATATTGCAAGTTTAAATTGGATAAGAGGATTTCCAAGAAAAAGCTTGTATGCCTTTGTTGCAAGAGGGAATTCGTTCTCAGTGGGAAGGCTAATATTTTTCCATGCACATAGAGATCGATTTGGTACAGTTGGATATGTATCAGTCAACAACATTCAACAATGATGAAGTGGTTCAACAACAACCAGAGAGCGGTGCTTGAGAGACATAGCTAGTTGTGATGCAAGGCATGTCAAGATAATTGTAAAGTAAGACTTGTAAAGTAAAATTAGTTGATATAACTTGAAAGAAAAAGAGTGTTGAAGCTCAAGAAGATAATTATCGACTTTTGTGGGTCCAAAATACCGTCAGTGGGAAGGAGTGATCAGAATTTGGATCAAAACCTAAGATTAGATAAAATTCCAAAGTGCTCAAAATTGCTTCGAACCTAAACGACTGGATAGAGTTCATCACCAGGATTCTGGCACAACTCGTTTCATCAAAATCCGAGTTCGTATGACTGATTTTTCATCTACTGTTTGTTTTCTGAAACAAGAAAAAAGGGAGCAGAACAGGTACAATGATGATGTGACAAGTACAGTCAACATTGCAGGGAATATTATCTAGATTGTAGCCAGTGGCATTGTGACAAGTGTTGTCTTGAAATTCGTCAGATGGGTTTGTGAAGAGAGAAATTTTCCAGTGACCTTCAATACTTCTCCTAAGTTGGAATTTGGAATTTTTTTAAGGTTGGAGTACAACCCAACCAGAGGGCACCACGTGTCCACTTTGGTGGGCCATATCCTAACCCATGAGGTTAAATTGTGGGTCACATTGATATTGAACTAAGGTATGGTGTAATTATTTGGATATATAATATATATATCTCAACATATATATATATATTATAGTTTTAAACTTATATATAGTGTTTAACCCACCTCTCGACGGATTTCACAAAAGATGGAGAATGCTGCTAACCTGATGGCGAAGGTTAATTTTGGAGGCATCGAAAAAGTAGCAGAGGAGTTATTAAATAGCGTTGGGAAAAATTATTGTGGCAGATTTGGGGTCGAACCCCTTGTTTGGTCAATTTAGTGTGTCCTAAATTGCTACATTAATTTGTCAATCCGGGATTCATAAGCTGACGAAGTGTGGCGCACTATATGTGCAAGATAACCTATCTCTTACTTTTTGTCGTTTTTGGTTTTTTATTTATTTATCTTGGGGGTTTTTATCTTGGTTGGTTTCCTAATGTGAGATGGAAATTATAAAAGAAAAGTATGGATATAAATGTTCAATGAAATGATGTCCTTTATAATGATTTCCCAAAATTCAAACTTCAAAAGGGTTTTAAAACATGCAATGACAAAATTAATTCCTAAAAGAAAATGAAAATGTGCCACTATACTAGTCAAACAAATAGTGAACTATTGATCATGAAACCCATTACCCTTGCTTATGTCTAAATTCAAAAGAAACTGTGCTCAAAGAAATCCAAGAATTGCAAGCAAAGTAAAGCTAAAATCAAATTACATCAACTCATATTCTGACCCCTCACCATTAGTCTCGCTATGGCTTTCGGAGGTAATCATAAACAACTTGAGCAATCCGATATCTAATTTGCAGAAAAATAAACTAATATCAAATTACACACTCATACTTCAATCCCTCACCATTAGTCTCGCTATGGCTTTCGGAGGTAACTGATAATGACATGAACAATTTAATATCTAACTTGCAGAAAAATAAACTAATATCAAACTACACACTCATACTTCAATCCCTCACCATTAGTCTCGCTATGGTTTTCGGAGGTAACTGATAATGACATGAGTAATTTAATATCTAATCTAACTAATAAAGAAAATGTACAAAACTAAAATAAATAAAACAAGAAGGATTAATGTATAACAAGACTGATTCCATGTCATTAGTCATTGTAAAACTATGTGCAAATGCTCGGGCTGCCTACTGTAATCTGGAACAAAGACACTGATCAGTTAACAGCAGTATAAAGCATGAAAAATTATGGACATAAATAAAACGTTAATACCATAAGAGATGTAATATATACACGTGAATAACTATGGCATAATGAACGTAAGGAAATAAAGCATGAAACTATACAGCAATAAACAAAACCTCGGCGTGTGCAGGGGCCCTCTGCACAATCCTCGGGCAACAGCTATCAACCACGAATTATGCTTATAAATAGAGTCTTCTCATATATTCAAAATGCAGTCATAACAAGGAAATAATGTCATGGCACAGTGGCCTTTCTTTTCAGAGAAATTACATTACAGAAGCTAGCTACTATGCATATGAGAACGCATTATTTATAACAGAGGATGACATAACTACTTTCCTACAATCTGCGCTGATAAAAGACACGTGAACAACCACGTCCAGAAATCCAGCATTATGGCTGCCGTGAAGATTAAATATATGGAGGGTGGCTATTGGATTTGGCTTATGGAGTAGTTCACAGGTGTTGATATGTCCCCTGAGATTTAGGAACGGCCACACAAGTCTTCACGTGGTGAAAAACAGAGTTCTGTCACCGTAGGACTCTTAGGTTGACCACTGCTTGACTACCTTTGACCACGACCTTCTTTGGTGAATTCGACTGAGCCAATAGGACTCGGTCCATATCCATGTCATTTCCAACTTGCCCATGTGGCTTGATTTGCCTGAAGACACCTGCAATATAGACTTTAACAAAATGGCTGCGGAAAGTTGAAGCAGCTGCGGAAAGTGACAAGATTCCGCAGCTCAATGAGCAAAAATCTAATTCAAATAGCAGACACAAAACATAGTTAAAAACCACTTTAAATGCTCTTTTATGATTAATATGCAATGATGTTGATGACTTAGGAGGTCCAGGTAAATGGAAAAAGTCTAGAAAGGTGTATAGGAAAGATGCAAGTTTGGGACTCAACATACCCCCACTATGAAGGTGTTGCATGTCCCCATGCAACCAAAATTTTGATCATCCTCCTTCAATTCAATGCCCTGATACCTCTGCCAGTACATCCAGTCCTCTTCTCCTCTTTCTTGGTGCTGCTAACATCCTGGGCTTCTTCATCAAGCATTTGAATTTAAGATTAATCAGTGCTCTACTTATCTTCTTGCATTTCTTCTTCAATTTCGTGTTCTTTTTGTGCCACAGTCCCAGATGTAGCATAGTGTTGTCATGAATGATCTTGTCCAATCTGCTTTGCTCCTTTAATGCTTCATTTTCATTTTTAATATGTCTATTTAAAACCTCCAACTCAAAGACTTCTTGTTTCAACGATTGGACTAGAGCTTCTTGTGTTGTGTGAGGCTGAGTGGATGAAGTGCTGGGACCCGTGGCTGTTCTTTCTAAGGATTCTATGTAATCATACACCTCTTGCTGCTTTGGATCTATCTCGGGTGACGTCTTCCTTGGGCTGTCCCCAAAATGCTGTGGAGGAGAATTGACTTCAAAATCTGGCCGAAAAGGACTCATGTCAACATATTGAGGACTAGTTTCAACGTTTGGCTAAGAATGAGGTGGACTATGGCCAGCTGGAGTTTGTTCAGGTGTTTCTTCTCCCAAATCAATAAAATGGGGTCCTTTTTTTTGTGCTTTCCTCCACTTTCCTTTAAGCCTACTGCTTCTTCTTACATACTGTGGACTACTGTCTTTTTCCTTCTGTTTTTCTTTTCCTTTCTTTTTGGCCATAGCTGACTGTTCCTAAAGGTGAACTAGTCTCTCAGAAAATACTTGATGGTCTTCTTCTGAGGAAGGGGTTTGATGCACAGCCTCAATGCTTCTTTTCTCCTTTGATTTTGTTGGCTTTTTACCCTCAGTATTTTCCTTTCTCCTTTTAGACAGTCTTTCTTCTCTACTAGTTCTTTCAACTGTGTTAGTAGGAGTGCTTTGAGTTTTATCACCTGTTTTCTTTCTTCTACTTCTTTTTGATGTACTTCCTTCAGGGGTTTCTTGGGGTTCTTCAAAGAAATTTCTAATTAAAAATTGTTCCCAGGTGTCCTTTTTCTCCTTTAATTGTTTTTCTATCAAGATTTTCACGAGACCATGGTGATAAAAATGTGGTTCTACGTCCCCCAGATGCTTTTGGATGGTTACAGACATCTTTTTCAAACTGTTTAGTAAAAAGTATGGCAGATTGAGGGTCTGGTTGTCTAGGAAATTCATCAACAGTCGGGTATGATACATGTACATTGATCCAAAACGTCCCTCACAGGTGATAAACTTTTGAATAACCAACAGCAAACTGGCCCACTCTTCTTTTAAAGCATGGACAGGAATTCCCTTTTTGAAAATGGTGACATCCATACCTGGGTTACGTAGGATCACTCTCCAGGCTTCCTCGCCAATGCTCTTGTTCTTGAACCAGTGTTCACCTTCTTGAGGGAGTTCTGTAGCAGCTGCTATGGATGCCTCAATCACTGTAAATTTGAGGTCCCCAATTTCTACCTCCAGACCGTTGAAAGACCTCGCAAAAGTTTTTGTTACCTCCTTATTGTAGCCTTTAAACTTTTGAATAAACTGAAGCAATTTTGCCTTTTTCAATATGTCTTTGACTTTCGGGTATCCTTCCATAAATTTGGGTCCCTTTGGTTCTGTCCTCAACAACTGACCCATCCTTCCTTCTGTTCTTTAAAACTCATATGCGTGAGGAGGGTTTAGCGGAGGTAAGTCGGCTGAATTAACGGAAATGAACAGGGTTTATGAAGGAGACCAGTGACTGTAAGCGGATATCAGAGAATAGGTACACGGAATGAAGCGGAACAGAGAACAAAATGGGGTGAAGGCTTATGTGAGCACGGTGGAAATGTAGTCGTGAGGTCAATAGAACAGTAGGGGGAGTAAAATGCATCTGGCAGTATTTAAAATTAGGTGGCTGTAGAGTAGACGCAAGCACGTTTATGAAACGGCTACGGATTTTATGCGGCCGAGAGAAGCCGTAGTCAAATCAACTACGTTCCATAATTACAGGTGGAGTATCAAAGTATAGCCGAACACGAGTGAAGACCGGAGGCTTGATTATGAGGCCGTTTAAAAATGAATGCAAGGATTGTGGGGGAATCGTATAGAGATCGTGGAACGGTTATGGAGTTATCAACGCAATCATTTCATATAATGGAGCTATGGTTTATAACTATGTAAAAATGTGCTTGAATCCCATTTGAAATAAATTTCTACTCATACCTTGGAATTCTTGCCATTTTTCATTAGTCTTCAATCAGTTGCTCCTCGTTGATGCTTTTGAATGCCTCATGTCTTCATAATATGTCCTCATACCTGCATTTTATTTCATGATTGTTGAACTAATATCTGACTGTAAATTTTTGAAAAAACAGAGTGGTGGCTGCAGAAACTGCTCCTGACTGTGGAAATTGGTGTCACCTGCGGAAACTGACACAGCAATTATTTGGGTGAACGGAGATGGATAAATGATAACTGACTGAATGAAAATGGTCATGAAAGAAATTTTTTATTGGTAAAATGAAATGAAATAGATGAAATGGAGTGAAATGAAATGAAGTGGAGTGGAATGAAGTGGAATGAAATGGAGTGGGTTGTCATAAAACTTGTGAAATGAGAGAGAGATTTTTTTTTTTTTTTTTGGAAAATATAGGGTGTCAGGTGTTCTTGATTTTCACCCTACATTTTCTGTATAAGACTTCCAATCAGTGATTGGTTTTCAGGCTTATACATTTTTCTTTTTTTTTTTGAAACTGAAAATAACAAAGGCTAGGCTGGTGGAGAAGAAGGATTCTTCTTCACCAGCCTTATTGCAGAATTATCTTGAAACATTTTGACAAATTCCTTTTTTGAGAGTGGCTTATGATAGATCTTTAATCTGTGGCCATTCACAATAAGAGGAGTTTGAGATTCATCAATGGTCTTGATTCTTACCGCTCCATTGCTAAAGATCTTCTCAATCTCATATGGCCCAAGCCAATGAGTCTGAAATTTTCCTTTAAAATATTTAAACTTGGAATCAAATAGCAATGCCCAATCTCCTTCTTGAAACTTCTTCTCTTTGATGTATTTGTCATGCCATTTAGCTCTTTGATATTGAACTAGATCATTTCTTAGAATTGCCTCTTGTCTGATCTCATCTAGCTCATTCAACTGCTCCATTCTATGCTTTTGGGGTTCTGATAGATCCATCCCCAACTGAACTGCCATCTTGAAGGTTTTGACTTGGAACTCAATGGGGAGCAGGACTTCATTCCCATAAACAAGTTCATAGGGAGAATGTCCTGTTGTATTTCTCCATGTAGTTCTGTAGGCCCACAAGGCTTCATGAAGCCTTTCTGCCCAATCTCTTCTGTGTAGATGAACAGTTTTGGTGATGATACTTTCGAGAACATTGTTTGTAGACTCCACTTTACCATTTTCTTGCATATGGTAAGGAGTAGATCTTCTGTGCTTGATTTTGTATTCTTCCATCAGCTTCTCCACCAGGTTGGATGTGAATTGGCTTCCCTGATCTGTCACAATTTCTCTTGGAACACCAAAGCGAGTAAAAATATCCTCATAAAGAAAATTAACAACCGAATTTTTAGTAGCAGACACTAATGCTTTGGCTTCCACCCATTTAGTAACATAATTAGTACAAACCAATATATACTTCTTTTGCTTAGATGGTGGATTAATAGGTCCAATGAAATCTAAAGCCCATTTTTCAAAGGGTTTGATGAGTACCTGTGGTTGCAATGGAATTTCATTTGAAAGGGTAGGTTTCCCTACTCTTTGGCAGCTGTCACACCTTTTGACATATTGTTTTGCATCTTTGAAGAGGGAAGGCCAACAATATCCTAAAGAGAGGATTTTATAGGCTGTCCTTTTGTCAGCAAAGTGTCTGCCGCATTGTTCATCATGACATGCCTTGAGGATATGAGGCATTTCATCCTCCCTGACACATCTTCTGATCACAAGATCTGGCCTTGTTTTAAAAAAATCGTTAGAAATCCATGAATATTTTGAACTCTCCTGAATAATCTTTCTTCTTTCACTTGGAAATAAATGTGAAGGCAGTTTCCCTATAACCAAATAGTTAGCAATATCTGCATACCAAGGGGTCTTAGTAGTTACTGCAAACAAGTATTCATCAGGAAACTTATCCTCTACAGGAGAATCTTCTTTAGTATTCTGAATCCTAGACAAGAAATCAGCTACTGTATTTTGTTTCCCTGGTCTATCCAACACAGTAATATTGAATTCCTGCAAAAGTAGGAGCCATATTGTCACTCTGCCATTAGTAACAGGTTTGTTCATTAGATATCTAATTGCAGAATGATCAATATGAATAAATTTTTCATAGCCTGTTATATAATGTCTAAACTTATTGATTGCATGAACAACATCTAAAAACTCTTTTTCAGTTACAGTATAGTTCAACTTAGTGGGAGTCAAATTTTTACTGGTATAGTAAATGGCATAAGGGACTAAATCCTTTTGACCCAACACAACTCCTAGAGCTGTATCTGAAGCATCTGTAGAAATATGGAAAGTGAGTTTCCAATTTGGTCCTCTCAAGATAGGTGCTTCAGATATTCTTGTTTTCAAAGTTTCAAAGGCTGATTGACAATCAGGATCCCATTTGAATTCACGGTCTTTTGTAAGCAGTTTGAAGAGTGGAGATGCTATTTTAGTGAAGTTTTCTATAAATCTTCTATAGTATCCAGTAAATCCTAGAAAACTTCTAACATCTCTTTGACAATTTGGAATAGGCAACTTGGAGATGACTTCAAATTTTGATCTATCAACCTTAATCCCATCTCCTGAAATATGATGCCCCAAAACAATACCTTCAGTAGACATCATAAAGAATTTTTCATGGCTTAATGAAAGGTTTGTTTCTTTACATCTTATAAGGACTTTTTCCAAATTTTCTAATGCCTCTTCAAATCAATTACCATAAATTGTAAAATCATCCATATAAACCTCTACACAATCATGGATTAGATCAGAAAAAATTCCTAGTACTGCTCTTTGGAATGTTGCGGGTGCATTACATAACCCAAAAGGAAGCACTCAATAGGCAAAAGTCCTGCATGGACAGGTAAATGTGGTCTTATCTTGATCTTCAGGTGCTACCTGAATTTGATTATAGCCACTAAAACCATCCAAAAATGAAAATTACTTTTTTCCTGCTAATGTATCTAATCCCTGATCGATAAAGGGCAAAGGAAAGTGATCCTTAAAAGTTGCTTTGTTCAATTCCCTGTAATCAATGCATACCCTCCATTTACCATTCTTTTTAGGTACTATAACCAAAGGAGAAACCCATCGGCTATCTGAAATTGGATAAATGAAGTTTAGATTGAGTAGTTTTTGGAGCTCTTCTTTCACTATCTCCCTAAGGTTTGGATTCATCCTTCTCTGAGGTTGTCTGATTGGTCTACTGTTTTCCTCAATATAGATATGATGGATGCAAGTCTTAGGATCAGTACCTTTCATATCAGTATACTCCCATGCAAATGCAGTAGAATGTTTTTGCAATATTTTGGTTAGTTCTTCCTGTTGTGACTTTTTCAAATTTTTGTTGATATTCAATGTTTTTCCTGGAAAAATCTCAATGGTAGAACTACCGAACTCTTCCATAGAGTAAAGAGACATTTGTCTTGATGATAAATATTCAATTTCAGATTCCAACTGAAATTGTGTGGGGTCATATTCTGAAGATGTCTCAAAATTTTCTAATGTGTTTAGAATTTGACTATCCTCACTGATTTCAGAAATGGTAAAGACAGGTTGTATAGTGTCCTCATCATCAACCCATTCATTGTCTCCTACTTCTGTGATTGCTTTTGCTGGAGGATAAAAATTGAATTTCTTTGTCGAATTACCATTATAAATGTACATATCCCCAGATCTACAACTAATGAAAGCATCAGCTGTGGCTAGCCAAGGTCTTCCTAAGATAAGTGGGTTCCCTCCTAGATTACTCTTGGGAGTCAAAATCATAAAATCTACTGGATATTCCCAAGAATCTAAGGAGACTGAAATATCTTCTAATACACCATCTGGTTTGATAATTGATCGATCTGCAAGTTGTAGTAAAGTAGGTGTAAAAAGAAGATTAGGAAGTTCTAGCTGTTCCATAGTTTGTCTACTCATAATGTTGATAGCATCCCTTAAGTCAATCAATGTGTTTGGAATTTCTATCCCATTTATATGTGTCTTGAAAATTGGACTACCTGGATCTACATACTTCTGCATGGTAATTTTTCCCATCATGATATCTGCAATTTTTCCTACCAGGTGGATTCTTCTTGTATCTCTTAGTTTCCTTCCTGGTCTTTTGAGACTCAACTCCTTTATTGCTTTTGCTAGAATAGGAATCTCTCTAATGGCTTGTAGCAAGGGAATATTGATACAAACATTCTTTAATTCATCTAGAAAATCATATTTAGGCAAAAAGATTTGTTTTTCCACCCCTTTATCAATTTGTAATCTTTCAGGGAAAGGAGGTGTGGATGAAGATGCAGGTTGCTCAACTATAGGAGTTGTGGGGGTTAACTTTTCTTTCTCTTTTTGAATGTTTGAGTTTTGAAGAGATGCTTCCTCGGAACCCTTATTGACTTTAAGAGAGTCCTCCTTAGAGGTATCTTGCTCTTGGACATCTATAGAAGGTTTTTCTAAAACTCTACTAGACCTGAGTTGTACATCATTGAGAGGAACAATCATATAGGTAGGAAATTTTTGTCCTTCTATCATGTAAGTATTCTGAGGATTTTTATTGTTAGGATTTGGCAATGGCTGAGCTGGAAGTTGATTTGTATTTTGTTGGAATGGAAGCATGAGTTGAGGATTTGGATTTTGTTGAGAAGGTTGTTGTTGTGGAAATGGCAATGAAAGTTGTAGATTTGGGTTTGGAAGTTGTGGAGCTTGTTGATTTTGAAAAGATGGAGGATATTGATAAAATTAAGCAAATCTCCCATAAGGATTTTGCATACCTTGTACCCATGACTGATATGAATTTTGAGGTTGGAGCCAAGGTTGTTTCCAAGGATTCCAATTTGGTGGGGGTTGAAAATTCATAGAGTTGTTAAACCCTTGAGTTTGTTGCCCCTGCCAAGCTCTTCTTGCAACAAAACAGAGAGACTCTACTGAATTTGGATCTTCTTGAAAGACAGCTTTGAGTCCAGGAATTGAAGGACAATCCTTGGTCTCATGATTCTCTGAGCAAATCATACATGTTTCTACAACTTTTGCATCCAAGGGACATTCCCTTAAAGCATGTTTCTTCCTACATTTCGGACAAAAGATGGCTAGAGCATCGGTTTCTGCTTTCTGCTTGTTTTGAATTTTAAGGGTGTCTAGTTGTTCACTAAGGCTCCCTAAGATATCAGTTTTGAATTCATCAAGCATATTGCCAATCTCTGCCCTACTTACTGATCCAGTTGCATATTTTTTTGCCCTAATAAGAGAAGGATCTCTAGGCCCTTTTCCCGTTTTAGATTTTCCCCTTGAGAGATGGACACATAGTTATGTTATGTCACGAAGTGGAAGTTGAGAAATGTCTCCTTTCCCCATCATGTTTAAAATATCTATCCATTCATCTCTGATGGCTTTTAATAGAATGGCTTTCAAAGTTTCATCCTCTAAGTTGCTCATCTTTTCTCTTTTTAAGTTGTATTGAAATCTTTCAAGTAAATCCTCCAAATTTTCATCTTCTTTTTGCACCATTTTGAATACCTCATCCTTGTGATTGGTGGGCATGCAATAGTCCATGTATCTATCCAAAAATGTTTGTTTCATATCATTCCAAGTCCTAATAGATTGGGTGACTAATCCCATGAACCATTTCAAAGCGGCTCCCTTCAATGTTGAAGGAAACAGTTTGAGTTTTTGAGAGTCTTCAATATAGTCATAGGTTCGGCACATGACTTCAAACTCAAACAGAAATGTTTCAGGATCCTCACTTCGCAATCCATAAAAGTTGGGGAGGACAGATGGTGAGATGTTTTTCATCGTTGTATGATTTTCCTCATCAACTATAGGGAATCCAAACGAGTTGTCTCCTTCCCTATTTCTTCCATTATTACCTCCACCTCCACCATTGTTGCCTCCATTATTTCCTCCTCCTCTACCTCTACCTCTACCTCCGAATCCATCTACTACTTCCTCTGTCATGATAGTTTCTTCCGAGTCCTCAGAGTACTATGGTTCTTCTATCAAGGGAGGATGAGAGGGAGTTTCTTCCTTTTCTTCTTCAGGTGATTCTACTTCTTTAATTACAATATACTCTCCTGTAGAAGTAAAGAAAGGGTCTTCTTCTAAATGAGATTTGGTAGATGGTGTAGGAGAATCCTCTAATTCAGCTACTCCTTGAATTCCAAGAATCTTAAGGCTAGGGGTAGATGGTGGTGAATCTTGTCTATGCCTTGAAGAAGATGGAGTTGTGAAAATCGAACTCTTGGCTCTAGCTATAAACCTTCCCCTAGAATCTCTTGCTCTATGCATGTCATTTTTTTTTTTTTAAAGTTGGGCTAATAATTCTCTTTCTGATCTTCCAGGTCACACTAGGTGCAAGAAGAGAGCATACTTAAGAAATAATTGAACCAATAACTCTCTTTTCTGATCCTCCAGATCACACTAGGTGCAAGAGGAGAGCATACTTCAAGAAGTTATCAATTTTTCCCTTCTTTTTATTGGTTTTTTTAAAAGAAATTGGCTACCTAGTTACACTTCCCTGGAAACGGCGCCAAAATTTTTGGTCATTTTAGTGTGTCCTAAATTGCTACATTAATTTGTCAATCCGGGATTCGTAAGCTGACGAAGTGTGGCGCACTATATGTGCAAGATAACCTATCTCTCACTTTTTGTCGTTTTTGGTTTTTTATTTATTTATCTTGGGGGTATCTTGGTTGGTTTCCTAATGTGAGATGGAAATTCTAAAAGACAAGTATGGATATAAATGTTCAAGGAAATGATGTCCTTTATAATGATTTCCCAAACTTCAAACTTTAAAAGGGTTTAAAACATACAATGACAAAATTAATTCCTAAAAGAAAATGAAAATGTGCCACTATACTAGTCAAACAAATAGTGAACTATTGATCATGAAACCCATTACCCTTGCTGCTGTCTAAATACAAAAGAAACCGTGCTCAAAGAAATCCAAGAATTGCAAGCAAAGTAAAGCTAAAATCAAATTACATCAACTCATATTCTGACCCCTCACCATTAGTCTCGCTATGGCTTTCGAAGGTAATCATAAACAACTTGAGCAATATGATATCTAATTTGCAGAAAAATAAACTAATATCAAATTACACACTCATACTTCAATCCCTCACCATTAGTCTCGCTATGGCTTTCAGAGGTAACTGATAATGACATGAGCAATTTAATATCTAACTTGCAGAAAAATAAACTAATATCAAACTACACACTCATATTTCAATCCCTCACCATTAGTCTCACTATGGATTTCGGAGGTAACTGATAATGACATGAGTAATTTAATATCTAATCTAACTAATAAAGCAAATGCACAAAACTGAAATAAATAAAACAGTGCTGGAATTAAAAGCTAAGAAAAATAAATCAGCAGAAGGACAAGACTGATTCCATGTCATTAGTCATTGTAAAACTATGTGCAAATGCCTGGGCTGCCTACTGTAATCTGGAACAAAAACACTGATCAGTTAACAACAGTATAAAGCATGGAGAATTATGGACAGAAATAAAACGTTAATACCACAAGAGATGTAATATATACACGTGAATAACTATGGCATAATGAACGTAAGGAAATAAAGCATGAAACTATACAACAATAAACAAAACCTCGGTGTGTGCAGGGGCCCTCTGCACAATCCTTGGGCAACAGCTATCAACCACGAATTATGCTTATGAACAGAGTCTTCTCATATATTCAAAATGCAGTCATAACAAGGAAATAATGTCACGGCACAGTGGGCTTTCTTTTCAGCAAAATTACATTACAGAAGCTAGCTACTATGCGTATGAGAACGCATTATTTATAACAAAGGATGACATAACTACTTTCCTACAATCTGCGCTGATAAAAGACACGTGAACAACCACGTCCAAAAATCCAGCATTATGGCTGCCGTGAAGATTAAATCTATGGAGGGTGGTCGTTGGATTCGGCTTATGGAGCAGTTCACAGGTGTTGATATGTCCCCTGAGATTTAGGAACGGCCACACAAGTCTTCACGTGGTGAAAAATAGAGTTCTGTCACCGTAGGACTCTTAGGTTGACCATCGCTTGACTACCTTTGACCACGACCTTCTTTGGTGAATTCGACTGAGCCAATAGGACTCGGTCCATATCCATGTCATTTCCAACTTGCCCATGTGGCTTGATTTTCCTGAAGAAACCTGCAATATATAATTTAACAAAATGGCTGCGGAAAGTTGAAACAACTGCGGAAAGTGACAAGATTTCGCAGCTCAATGAGCAAAAATCTAATTCAAACAGAAGACACAAAACATAGTTAAAAACCACTTTAAATGCTCTTTTATGATTAATATGCAATGATGTTGATGACTTAGGAGGTCCAGGTAAATGGAAAAATTCTAGAAAGGTGTATAGGAAAGATGCAAGTTTGGGACTCAACACCCCTCACCTCACGCTCGCCAACCAATCGTCTAACTGTCTCTTCTCTAGGGTGTTTCTTACCCTATACGTTCTCTGCTTTTATTTAAATTAACACCGCCTGAATGTTGGGGGTTGGAGGGGGACAGCCCCCTCCCCATGTGGCCACAAATTGAGAACCGGGTATTAAGGCCATTGAACTGGAGGATTTCATTAATACGGTTTAATTAAGTTTAAAACGTGGTTAACCCACATTAAACCATCATTAACCATAAAATGCGCTCATCCATTAAGCCTTGTTTATCCGCCCGCTAAACCCAGATTAGCATTAATTAAGTCGGAGTTTAAGTTGGCATATTTTTCAGAGGCACGCCATTTTTGGTAGGAATTCTAAATTTAGAATGTTAATTGGCAGTTCCTCCAGTTTTAGAGGAGAAATTGGGGCAAAATTGGTTTTGGTCATAACTCTTTCAATTTTCGACCAAAATGAGCTAAGTAAAAGTCATTCTAAGCTAATTGGCATGCTGGGAACTCAATGGAGTAGGTTTCAGAGGTAGAAAAGGTCATATACAGGTTTTTTTGTGCATTTTAATATTTTTTAAGGCCAGGGCCGCCAGGTGTTGGGGTCATTTCTAGAGCACCCGGAGTCCAAATTAAGCAAACACATAGTCATTTTTGGGAGATTATGATGTTTTAGACTCATTTGAACAGGTTCCAAGATGTTCTGAAGCTTGTAATAGAAATTTGAGCACACTTTAAGCTAATACAAAGGCCCACACTATGAAGCTGGACCAAGGAGATGTAGCCCAGGAGGGGTGAACTCCTTTATCAAAATTCTCGGTGTTAAAATCTGTTATGTGTGTTTGATGTGTTTAATATTGCTTCTGTTCTGTTATTTAAATTATTATTTTTAAGGTTATGACAAACCCATAATTTCACCAAGTTCGATGGTTTGACAATCGGATGCCCATGAACAAACCTATGAAGGATAAGTAAAAAAAATCAAATAAAAGTTTATATCTAATATGAAACTAGCACAAGAATAACTAGCATTCATTTTTAGATCAATATATGATTGAAAGTGTTGGTGTCCAAGTGTGAATGATATTATTCAACCCTTTCCCACATTAAATGTCAATATGGGATGCATCTAGTTATTGCAAGGCTAACATGCAAGGTATATGCATGAAACAATTACACAATTTCGTATCGATCAATAATTCAATAGACTATGCAGAACCACAATCGATTGTAACCGTAAAAAGTAATAGCAAAAATAAACTGTAATAACAACTAGATTCACAGCAGTCAAGATTCACAACAATCACATTAAACCGTTACAACAATAAAAGAAAGATGCAAAATAAAAGAAACTAACACACATTAATTCAGCAACACCTAGCCAGGAGAGCAGGCCCAACTCTCTGATCATGATCATGATAAAATCACAACTCAGGAAAAGGTCAGAAAGTTGCAACTTGCATCGAACTGTAATTGAATAATAAAGTTACTATTACAGACTCTCAATTCTCTCATATGCAAACCCCTTCTTCACAATTTTGTAACCTATTTTATACAAATTATCACATTGACATTTCCTGAAATCACAACAGTTGTTGTCTACAATTACATAGTGGTTGTAATAAACAAAAATGAATGTGAAAGATAGCAGAGAGATGAATCCAAAGTTTTTTCAACGTTGCAGCTGATTATCCAAAGATAATGTTTCCAACTCGATGGTCTCCCTCAGAATTATGAACGTGGTAATTCGACCCCCAAATCTGCAAGAATGATAGAGTTAGCAAGACAATTTAGTAATAATCTCATATGACTATGCTTCATTCATTAAGTAATCCATAAATACATGACAAGAGGTATACCTGTGTGGTATAGGACACAAATTGACTATTAATAATACAAGTGAGGAAGGGAAATATGATAAAAACACAAGTAAACATATGCAATTTTAGATTCCAAAAAAAATGTAATTAAAATCTTTCACTTTCTCTTTCTCTCTCATTTTTATGCTTATGAGCTCTTTGAGTAACATGGCGAGATTCTTATCATCAGAAAACTTCTCAAGAAATATATTTTTAAACTCCCTCCTAGTGTGGATTGAATTGAAGAGCAGAATGTGGTACTATGTTGTTGTTATGCCTTCTAGTGTATAAAGAAAGAGTTTGCAGGAAACATCATAATACCTCACCTCCAACATTCATAGATGCATGTGAAAAATCATCGAGGTGAACTTTTGCATTCGTCTTCATTTATGGATCATACTTTGAAAGAAACTTTTTCGGATGTCTTAGCATCTTATGCAGATTTTTCGGAAGAGCAAGAGGCCCTTAAGCCATCCAATCCAAATCTTGGCTGGTTATGTTTTCGTCTTTGTGTTCCTTCTCCTTATCAGAATATGAGGAATATTCACTATCTAATCTATCGAATAGGTTGTAAAAAATAATAGCTATGTTTTCCTCGAACACTCATTTAAGAGGTGGAATATGATCTTGATGTTATTCATTATCAATGAATTATGCCATCTCTTCAAGGGTGGAAAATACCAAATCTTCCACTATAGAAACTAATATGACAATATTGGTTGTTTCTTTCTTGTTCAGAAAGTGTGGAAGATTTTGCACTCCAGGAATTAATCCAATGGCCCTTTCGTACCGATGGGTTATGGGTCGACTTTAACGGATCTACTCTTAAGTAGCCTCACAAGTTTATTTTGGGCTAGGTTGAGAAGATCATCCTGCTTTAGGAATCAGAGTCGAAATAATGCTCAAAATGTTGCTACCTTGTCCAAAAGAAGAATGATTTCGGTGTGTGGAATTATAAGCCATAAAAAATGTCTACCCTCGTTATAGCACCAAAATGTTGATGGTGTTGGATACCGCCAACATACAAGGGATCTCCTTGATAAAAGGTCCCAACTAGACCTCACACCATTTGGTGTATGAGTCCCATCTAGAATATGAATCGACTACCGTTCATTTAAATATATGCCTTGGATTTAGATGTCAGCATGAGAGAGAAGTGAAAAGGTCCTTTTGAATGAGCAAGATAATGCGCTTTGTGATGTTCGATTGTAGAGTTATCAAGGTTATCTGATTGCAAAGAGGAAAATAAAGTGAGACTCTAAGAGAGAAATAAAAATAATACCCTAATGTAGACACATGTGAAAGAGAAAGTCTCATATAACATAAACTAAAATACTTTTCAAGGATGTGACAATTGTTATAAACATAACAACACATTTCCAACAAGAAGCACCATAGTCACCGAAATAGTTCAATTAATATAGTAATAATTAAAGAAAACATGAACCATAAACATTCAAAGAATAGTCTTAGAAAAATTTACAATCCATGTGTTAAAATGTGTTGTCATTGAAGGCTTCAATATTAAGAAAAAGTCTCAATATACATAAATACAATGAACACCGCTAGCTCCAATAGTGGAGTGTTAGAGCCACTACTTTCTCCCCAAAAGTACTAACTCTACCTCTCTAATGCCTTGTGGGAGAAGCCAAGGATAAAATTACTTTACATGAGGAATGAGGGCCTATTTATAACTTGAGGAATGACCTTTCACATTCTCATGACTCTTGACTTTCCAACTTCTAGTGACCTTTGAACTTCTATAACCTTTGGGATTCCAAATGAAATTTTGAATCACATATGACTTTTGATATTACATGTCTTTTGGAATTCCATGAATCTTTAGCTCATAAATGAATCTTGGAATTCCATTTATTTGTCTTTACAATTATTACAATAATACATCATGGCTTCCACAACATCGCGTGATGAGAATTGACATGTCATTATCTATGATAATTGGGGCTAATAGTTAATGATGACATGGACTCTCCAATGGTGACATGGTTGCCACTTTTATCTGTGTAAATTAGCTTCAGTAATTTTTTCTCTTTTCCTGCTCTTCCTCATGTGTGTCTGCCATGATTTTCTTGGAGAACTTGCATTTGCAACCACTCATGAAAAACAACCATCAACACGAAAATCTCTTATTCTACCATGTTTTATGCAAATTTTCTATTTTTTCCTTTGTAGTGCACTCAATAAAGAGGAAAGGGGCTTTTGGGATCATGGGCACACTTTGAAAGGCGGAAGGGCTAAAGAGGAAAGGCTTCAAGGCCTCGGCATGCACTCATGTGCTCAAAAGAGGGACACAATAAAGGCAGGGCACATGGCACAAGTTTGAAGGAAAAGGGGGAAGGATTCGGGCTTCCCAAGTGCATTGTGCACTCAAGGGAGAGATGGAGTGTGTAGTGAACACTCCTAAATTCCAAAGGGTGAATTATTCAGACCTTCAGGGTGCACTCATGAGGCCCAGGAGGGCGCATGCCGCAAGCATGAGGGTTGAAGAAGGGAAGAGCTTCTTTCCTTTGGAGTGTGCTCATGCAATCAAAGGGTCTGGAGGGCACATGGTGCATTAGGGAAGGTTTAAGGGTGAAGCTTAAGGCCTTCAGGGTATGCCTATGCGCTCAAGGAAGGCACACTTCTTTGAGTCGAAGGAGTGTGCTCAAGGAAGACTTGGTCTCTAAGAGGGCCCAATTTGGAGTTAGGAAGGGGACAGAGGCCTGAGGAGTGTGCTTTGTGCCCTTGGAGGGTGAATTTCAAACTTCCTAACAATGAAGGATTCCCCATCAAGGATTCATAGTGCGATCATGCACTCTTGTCCTTAATGAGTTTTCTTTGAACAAAATATTTTTCTAAGTTTGGAATACGAGACAAGGGGCGAACAAAATGAGTTTAGACATAGAACCATGTGTGAGACATACCATATCATCAAAATAAAATTAGAAAAACTTTGAAAATAAAGAATATATGTCAAAACGCCACTTTATACACATTCCCCAAGTGCAACAAGTGTTATGTGTGCTACTGTGACCCAAAAGTGTTGCTTTACAACAACAAATATGTTATGACCATGAAATGAACCAAAATATGTTATGATTCATGCAACGACACTTGAAACCATTCAAAGGCACTTGAGACACATAGAATTTCATGAAAAGAAATTTGATGATCAAAGAGACTATGGATACAACGATGATAGTAGGCTCCAAAATTCAAATGTAGTGAAATTTTGGAGGGTGTTGTAGCAACAACAACAACAAGAAGCTACGCTTATACGAAAGTTGCACATATATAAAATTCATACAACTTCTATATGTGTGCATCTTCTATATTGCATATATTCCGTATATGCGTAACTTCCGTATATGCATAGATTTTGTATATATGCAACTATTGTATATGCACATCTACTATATATGCACAACTTTCAGATATGCACATATACAGAAGAAGCACATATACGAAAGATATGCACATATACGAAAGTTGTACATATGAAAAAGACATCTGCATATACAAAATATGTGCATATACGGAAATCACACAACTTCTATATATGCACATATTCTATATCATATATCTTCCATATATGTGTAACTTCCATATATCCGCATATCTTCCGTATATGCAAATTTTTTATATGCACATTTGAAAAAGTTGTGCATATACGAAAAATATGCACATATATGGAAGCTACGCATATACAAAGTATGCACAACTTTTGTATATACACATATATGGAAGTTGTGCATATACGATAAATGTGCATACATAGAAGATACACATATATGGAAGCTACGCTTATACGAAAGTTGTGCATATAAAGAATTCACACAACTATCTTTGTGCATCTTCCGTATCACATGTATTCTGTATATGCGCAACTTCCATATATGTGCATATACAAGAGTTGCACATATATACAAGAGTTGCACATATATGAAAGATATGAGTATATATGAAAGTTGCACATATACATAAGTTGTGTATATACAGAGGGTGAAGTTATGCACAAGATATGCATATATATAAAATATATGCACATATATAGAATTTGCACACATACAAAATTTGTGCATATTTAGAAGATATGTGCATATATGAAAGTTGTGCAGAACTTCAACCTATGTATAAGTGCAACTTCTGCATATTAAAATCTTCTGTATATGAGCATATATTTCGTATATTCGCAAACATATATGCACATATATGGAAGTTGTGCATATACAAAAATTCTACATATATGGAGGTTGCACATATACAATGGCTAAAGTTGCGCATAATTTAGTATATGTGCATATTCCATATATGCACAAATTTTGTATATGTGCATCTACTGTATATGTACATCTTCCATATATGTTCAACTTCTATATATGTGAATCTACCATATATGCGCAACTTCCATATATGTGCATATACGGAAGCTATGCATATACAAAAGTTGTGCATAAATTCAACCTTTGTATATATGTAGCCTCCACATATCCGCAACTTCTGTATATGTGCATATCTTCTGTATATTTACAACTTCGGTATGTGCACATATACAAAATTTATGCATATAAGGAAGATATACACATATAGAAAATATATGCGATACAAAATATGTGCATATATAGAAGTTATGCGACTTCCATATATGCACATGTCTTCTGTATATGCACAACTTCTGTATATGCGCTTCTTCTATATATGTGCATACCTTTTGTATATGTGCAAATCTGGAAGTTTCACATATATAATAGATTTGCATATACAATAGATGCACATATACGAAATATATGCGCATAAACAAAAGTTACACATATACGAATATGCACATATACCTAGAAAATATATATTGCATTCTAAGAAAAAAATTACTATATTCTTTCCTTCGTATAAAATAAAACAAAATAAGAAATTTGATCATAATTTAATAATTCACCCCACTTCTTATCGGGAAATTAACCATAAGTACATGCAAGTTAATCCCATACAGAGAAAATTCTCTTGAAAATTAAAAAAATATTTCTATCTTTTCAAAAAAAACCATCTGCTGCATAATAATTTGTCTTGTTTCTGAAACAAAAGAATTTAACCCTAAATAGATAAAAATCTCTTCGTAACCACAAAACATTCCCTATTGTATTAAGCAAAGTTTGCCTTAAAGTGATATAGAGCCTAATGAAATAAGCCATCCTACTACTTGTCAGAAAAGGGAAATTAACCAAATATATAACAACTTGGATAGTTAATCTAGGGTAACCTTAAAAACCATCCACAACACCACAACCATCTTATGGTTGCAAGAAAAGGGATATTTTCCATATATATAGACAAGTTACTCGAAAACCATAGAATAGTTGTGTTCTATACAATATTAAACAAGTTTTAAAATTCCCTCCATTACCTAATAATTCATCTCTTTAATCTCTTATGACACACACTTACACACACACGCGCTCACGCACACAGACAACAATGTAAACTATCAAACAAGAATTGTATCGAGTACCCATTTTTTTGAAGTATCAAAAGATCATCTGATTTTGAATATTCAGAATACAACTTTTTTTTAGAGGATATTTTTGACATTTTAATTTTTCTAATATATATCAATTATGAACATTTTTTTTAAATGTTAGTGATTTTCATGATGATTTCTAAAAGTGTTGATGCAACATCAACCCCTTTTTTAGAGGACTTATTTTTGACACTTTAAATTTTCTAATGTATTAAGTGTGGATAATTTTTTTTAAATGTTGGTGATTTTCATGCGGATTTTGAAAGGCATCAACATTTTTTTTAAGACATATTTTTGACACTTTAAATTTTATTATTTCCTAAGTAGGCACAATTTTATTTTTAAAGTTGATTATTTAACAATTTTTTAAGTTGTCTTATTCCTCTTCTTGTTTTTTGTCCTAAGATGTTTATTTTTTAAGGGTTTTCCAAACATGTAGTTTTATAATGTTTTTTTTTTTTGCAAAATAAATAATAACATTAAAAATATATATAAAAAAACAAATATGAATATATATAAAAAGACAAAAATAAAAATAAAAATAAAAAATGTAAAAAATAAAATAAAATTAATTTATAAAGATAAAAAATCAAATAAAACAAATAAAAAAACTATAAAAAATCTAAATAAAAATGCAAAAAAATATTTCCAAACAAACATAATTAAAAAAAGAAAATTAAAATATTAACCCCAAAAATAGAAAAACAAAAAATATTAGATAATTTTAAAAATATATAAAAAAAAAACTAACTAACAAAATAAAAAAGCATTGAAATAATAATAATTAAAAATTAATTAAAAAACAGAAATAAAACATTTTAAAACATTAAAAAAATAATTAATCAAAAAATAAAAAATTATAAATATTAAAATGAAAGAAAAAAAAAATTATAAATATTAAAATAAAATAAAATAAAATAGTGGTCCTGTCCTGCCTAGCTGCCCAGAGCTTGGAAATCCAATTCTGGGAATCAGATTGCCAAGCCCAAGGCGTTCACCGGACACCCTCTCTGGTCACTTCGTGTCCACTGCGTTCAACCAGCAACCTGCAGACAACCCGAATCGACCCAACGCATTAAGACACACCCATGAAAAAATACTCGAGTGGACCTGACACATTCAGACTTTCGCCCAGCGTTCAGTCCACACCCTATGAAACACCCGACTCCACCCGACGCGTTCAGTCTGCGACCTATGTTTATATTTTCGCTCGACTTGACCCCACTGTAGCCTGACTGCTCGGGCTCATCTCTGGCAAGTCCACTGCACCTTCGCTGTTGTTGTTCGGTGTAGTGTTCGTTGTTGATCCAATGATTGATGTCATTTGGAGGTTGAACGCCTTCAAATATATATACTTATCCTCAAACGTATTTTCCACATTGTGGGGGCTCAACAACCCTAACTGACCGACCAAACGTGCGACCAACGCCCCTTGCGATGCCCTCATAAGTAAACTCAACTCTGCCTGTAAGAAAATCTCCAACACTTAGCAATTTTCACCATCACACTTATTTCGTCACTTTGTAGCCACTATTTCGTTGCATGGTAACCACAACCATGTTGGAGGAGCGTGCTCCCTTAGTCGTGCTTGTCCCAAACTCTCTTCGCACTCGGTCAAGAGCGTTCTCTACCATCGTGCCAGTCGCACTTAGGTGTGCACCCATCCATCTTTACCTAGGCGCACCCATGTTGGGTGCCCGACACACCCGAGTCGGGTAACAATGACTCGTGGGTCTGACATCCTCCCCCACCATAAGCCATTTGCGTCCTCGACAATTCGATAGACCTCATCAACTGCTCATCAAAATCTGCAATCTCCTTCCTCCAATTCCACAACGAATCCTCCCTCTCCCAATTAGTCTCCTCCGGTGCGTCCCTCCATCGAATGAGAATCTCCCTTTGGGTTGCACTCCCGATACCTATCATACGAAAGTCAAGGATTTTCTCCAAAATTAAGTTCGGTCTTTCCACTATCATAGCTGGTCCCCTCAGTGGTGATGTTCTCTCAGGATGATCACCATTAAGTCTACATTTCTTCAGCTGACTCATATGGAACACATGATGTTTCAAACACATGCGGTTCAAAAGTTCCATTTCATATGAAAATTTTCCAACCCACTTATTTACTCGGAATGGTCCCTCATATCTCCTCGTCAAAGATCTAGCAGCCCCTTAGGTGGCTGAAACTGATCTTCGGATGATCCTTAGAAAAACCATGTCTCCAACATCAAAGTGTGCATCCCTCCTATCCTTGTTCGCCCATTTCTTCACTCTCCCTATAGCATCATGCAAGTGAACCCGTTCTAACTCCAAGGTCTCCTCCCATGCTGTCAAGAACCTCTTGGCCCTATGGGCTCCTCATGAATCCTCTCGGTAGCACTATGTGTGGCGCAACTTAAATTTGTCCATTGACCAAATCAAATGGACTATAACTTGTTGTGGAGCTCTTCTGCAAGTTATAGCTAAAGTGAGCTATGTCCAAGAGTTCAGGATAGTTATTCTGATCAACCGTCACATAATGTATCAAGTAGTCCTCCAACAATGTGTTGATCCATTCAATTTTCCCATCTGTCTGCGGATGGTAACTCAAACTATGAAACAAATTTGTTCCAACTAGCTTGAACAACGTGTTCCAAAATTTCCCTATAAAGCATGGATCCCTATCAAATAAAATACTCAGGGGTACTCCCCAATATTTCATAACATGTTTGAAGAATAACCTGACAGTATTCTTGGCTCCTTTTGGAACAGGGTCTCCTACGAGCTGCGAAACTGGTTTGATTTTGTATATTTTTTATTATATTTAGTCTAGCGTAGGGATTTTGGGGTGGGTCAAAGCCCCGAAAGCATTGTAATGGGTCAAAGGGTAAACCTGAGGTCCGAAAACCATGGTTTGCGTATTGTAGGAAAGATTAGGCAAGATTTTTATAAATAGAGGAACATTTTTAATTGTAAGTAGAGAATGAAGAGCTATTGATACAGATTGTGGTTTAGTAAGTCTGTTTGGGTTTTGGGGAAGGACTCCTGCTGGCTGTGTGCACAGAGATCCAGAGTCCTGCTGTGTGCGTACCCTGCTGTTGTGTGTGCAGGCTGGGACGGGTATTGTAAGAGGAATTTTATGAACTAATGAATGCGAAAGGTTGTTGGAAACTGAATCTATGTGTATGTGAATAATTGGTAATTACTGTCTTATGCGTATTCTGTATTTAGCTGCAAAATTTATGTATAATTGTTTTACTGCATATAGATATGTTTCATTCTGTTTATGCAATGTTGAGCTACTGTCTTGAAGCATACGATTATTGAGCCCCATAATACAATTAACCTTGCGCACGTGGATGTGAAAAGAGGTCCTCAAGTCCTGCTAGGGAGATCTGGACATCTTGGGGTAGAACGTAGCTCTGCTTGCCTTACCTATCCTTTCTCAGGGTGCATAAACCTAGTTCCAGTGCCCACCCATACTACTTCAGGTGAGACTTTGACCTGCGCAAGTAGGTCACTACTAAAAGGGCCAGTAGTATAGGGGTTTGTTGGCAAACCTTGAACTTCGAACCTCGGTCAGGACCCCTCGAGCCAACAAATGGTTCTGTTGTTGGGACCTGGAGAATTTTGAGAAAGGGATCAGGTAATGACAAGAGAGTATTGGAAGCCTGAAAGGAAGGAAATTGAGGAGTGGTTCGAAAAGTAGATCCAGGAATTTGCGGTAAAATAAAATCGCAGCGAGAAATTAACGGCGGAAAAGTGGAAAAATAGGTACATTCTAACAGAAAGCTACGAAATATTCTTTGTAACATTTGCAATCAAGCTTCAGGAATGGCTAGCTAGGCTCGTAGAATTCCAGAAGTGCTGGAAGAACGAATGAGTCACTCAGTGGACCCCAGAGATGATCCAGCAGTTGGAAAGGAATGATAATACTATTACGCGCATGGTCAATCACTAGGTGGACAATGTGTTAGGAGGATTTGTGAAAGAATTTTCCATTGATCAGTTTTTCTCCTACTCTGAGGCCGAGCAAAGATTCTTTAAGGGGTTCTGGGGTAAATTTCTGAGAACATTACCATTGTTGATTAAGATATTAATGTGTGAAAAGAGAATTCTATGTAGTCATACTGACTGAATGACCTCAGATCTAGACAGGAGCGCGATGCGCAGTGGTAAATACTACCGGACCAACCTCGAGGGGGAAAAATCTTCTTATAACCCTCTGCGCGAAGACCCCTCGGCTACACCGCCGTCCAGGCCGAATAAAGGTAATAACTCGCCCATACCTCCTCCTCCATCGGACAGTGATATGGCTGCACATCTAAAGCTACCTACCTTCAAGGGGGTAGGAGACGACGATATTGACCAATTTTGGTTTGTTGCAGATTCCGTATGGACTACGAAAAATGTGACAAACGATACGGTGAAGAGGGCACAATTGTCCCTAGCATTCGAAGATAGAGCACTAGACTGGTATATGCGATACGTCTCGCAGAACGGGAATGTGTCTATTCAAGACGTTAAGGATGCTCTAAAGCAACAATTTTGAAAGCCAAAATCTTATTCTTAGCTGGTAGCAGAAGTGAAGGACTTCGACCAAGGTGCATTTGAATCTATATGGGAGGCTGATCAACAATTGAAGAAAGCAATTAGGGGAGGGGGATTCGAGTATGATGATAGAAAAAATATGGAATGGTTCATCACTATGTTGTTACCCCACCTACGTATGCCAATGAGTCACCAAACCTTTGAATCGCAGAAAAAAGCTGTGGAAGTCGCTATGAAGTTAGAAGCTATGCCCATAGAGGATACGTCATTAGGAGTACAGCAAATTCAGGAGCAACTCGGATCTATGCACATGGAAATTCAGAATCTGCGAAAAGAATGAGGAAAAGGGGCCAGTACAGAACTGTAGTTCATACGATGTCGAGTATCTGGCCATACAAAGGATCAGTGCCCGCTATTAGCAGATTACATGTAGGCAGGAGGACCTAGTCTGATCCGCCCGGGAGCAAGTGGGGGACCCATCCTATCATGACTAGGATCGAGTGGACATGTGCTATGGTGCGATGAATTCCGTGTGACAGGGTTGTATGATAAGGACCATTTCCCTTGCCTGGGTGCGTATGTACCAGAACTAAAGCAACAGTGGTGCAGTTCTGCCGATCGATAGGACACGATGAGTAGAACTGTCACACTTACGACTTAATGATGCATCAGGGGAACTTGTATAGGGTACAATCAGACCCTGCGTCACCAATATCTCTCGTGAACTTTGGCGGCTCGCCAGCAAGGGGCAGGGGAGGTCGGGGGGGAAGCACAGGTCGAGGGTGAGGATAACTAATTTGTTATAACTGTGGGGAAATAGGGAATTAATCAAGGGACTATCCAAATCCCACTAGGCAATCCTACAAATATTGCAGACAGCTGGACCATGCGGTCGAAGATTTCCCAATCTTAATAGAAAAAATGCAGGAAAAGAAACCCACCCCTATGCAAAATGTGCATAGAGTTAAATTCAAGCTCAGGAACATAGACCCAAGTGTGAAAGTCATAACACGCAGTGGGATGGTCACCTAGGGATCGAAGGAAGAAGAAGGGTTGAATATAAAGAAGGGACAAGAGACCATGACATTAGCTGACCTGGGCCTCACTCAGAGAGTATCAGCTACTGTGCAGGTCCCAACACACCCCAAGACAGATGAGGGGGTTGAGCCCTTTCTACAGGCATGTCTGAAGCTGCTGCGTAACTCGGAGGCTATAGAGATCCTTTAGCCATTAATGAATAGCTACGTAGAGCATCTCGACCTGAATTCCGGGACCAAGGATGTACACAAACTATATGGGTATAGAAAACGCACTGGTAGGGAAATGTGGTTGACTGTGCAGATTGGTGAATACGAGATGGATCAAGTTATTTTGGACCTCGGATCAGATGCAAACATGTTACCTAAGCAAACATGGTAGAAAATGGAAAAACCTAAATTGGAATGGTCCACCATCAAGCTGCGCATGGAAAATCACCAAAAGATCATCCCTTTGGGGAGGTTGCCAAAGGTCATGGTAGATACGCAGGGGAAAAGGTCCAAGCTGACTTCGAGGTAATCGAAATTGTGGAGGATGCGGATCTGTACCCTGCACTCCTAGGATTGGAATAGGCTATAGATATGGGGGGTGTCATCAATATGAAAATATGTATCATGGTGTTTGAAAATAACGATACGCATGTAATAGTACCACTGGATCTCGCAGAAGGTGCGCGATATACAGAGCCAGCGCGCGAAGAGGAAGAAGTAGATCACATATACAAATTGACTACATAGGACGAAGACTGGATTAACCCCACGGCGGAAGGAGTACTTTGCTGGGAAAAAGACATCGAATGATTTTCTGACTCTGATGGGGAACTGGAAAATTGGCAAGGCCAGTTACATGAGGTTTCGACACTACGATGTCTTCGGGTCACAAGGAACTTCCGCTGCATCTCCGCCGAGGTAAGAGACCTGCCCTACCTTGGGGACGCGGGTGACATTAAGGAATTTTTACGCGCATTCGAAGCCGAAGTTCCCAAGGAATGTAGGCTAGGGGCCCTTCCGCTAGCCTTGCGCGGAGCACCTGCGTGTTGGTGGGATATGCATGGGACGCTATTTCGCAATTGGGAGGAATTTCAAGTAAGTTAACCCTGCGATTTGGAGCCCCAGCTGGAAAACAGATCCAGAATTTCCTTGGGTTAGAAGACCCACGTGGATATTTTCTTGCATGGGAAACACAATGGGGTGACAGGACCCCAAACGAATGGGTTCACCTGCCTTTCCATGACCTAGAACTGCGTCCTGCTACATGGTATCTAGGTACAGAGCAGCATCAGCACACGTGCCATTGGGAGCATTTGCGGGAGGATTTCCTGCATACATTTAGGGTGGAAGATGGCACGGGGGCGCTCGATGCAGCTCTACAGACGACCACCTCAATTAAGGGAAAATCACACCTGGTCATCGCACCCAGATCAAGGGGTACGCTGGTACCACACACGGTTGAACACTGGAGCCGTAGCATGACGAAAGGGAAGATCGATCCCCACCCTACCCCCACCTCGACACTGGATAGGATGCGTACGGTGGCCAAGTTGCTGGAGTGGTGCCTCGACCGTAGTACAAAACACCCGGCATCGGCGTTAATTCAGGGTACATGAGCAGCACGCAGGCATCATCCAAAATCTACAAATCCGTGGGAAAGCCCTTAGGTACGAATAATGACCGTCAGACCACTGCACTTTGGTAAAGAGGGAACTTTACCGTTAAAAAAAATAGGCGGTTGGCAATCAATGTGGAAATTTATGGTGAGTTGTTATGGGTTGATTGATGGTACGTTTCAAGTTAGAGTTACTCTACCATTGGATGGCCCTAGATAGTATAAGGAAAACAGGATATCTCCGCTCAGGGCTCCATATTGTCTTTGTACTCTGCCTCTGTTATTCTTCTGCTTTCTTGTATGGATCTTTAGCATTTTCTGTGAGTTTCCAATCTGGGAAGCCTGTCCTTTTGTTGCTATGGCAACCCCTAACCTACCGAATGATTCGTCACTTACCAGTTCAGCACCTGTAGACATCATGTTGAGAGGGTTTGGGGATGCCAAGATTGATAAGATGATTTCCCTCTGGCTCCCTGCAGGAAAAATTTCCTTTGAAACACATGCAGAAGGGCACGAAATTTGCACGACGGGGGTTCTCGACCTTTACAACCTTGGAATGATTGCAGGTCCTAGCTGGACGGCCTCAGAAGATACCATGAAGGATGGTACGCAATTGCCACAGTTCGCTATCAGAACTAACGCAGTCACATCACAGATAGTCTTGCGCATGGAAGGGATGACTACCAGGGATACTCCATCACCCTGGGGGACGAAGCGATATAGGGATACGTTGTGACTTCTCTGCAGTTCCAGAATACCTGCTAGATAAAGACATATTTGTTCGCTACCTCGCACTATCGTGGTTGGTGACCATGCCCCAACAGCTGCGGACCTACTCATATACTTGGCGCAGCTGCCCCGCGAGGCATTACAGGATTTACACACTACTGTGCTGCAAGAGATCTGTAATCGTGACCGGACTGCATAATAGGAGCTTGAGATATTGATCCCCGATGAAAGCACGACATCAGCTCCATCCTAGGATACCGTCCAAAGCTTGGTTACATCACTCAAGGCATCCCAAATTGAAGTCCAAACTGTGAAGACCCGAATGGCCTGCCAATTCACCGAGTGTCAGGCCCAAGCATAGCCTACCATACCCCTGAAATTACGGGCATAATGGGTTGCTTTGATCATAGAAGAAATGGGTATTATTAAGGGATAGCTTATTCTAGGCACTTAGTTGCTTGAGGCGGCCATGAAGCTGTGGAAAAAGGTCCAGTTCAACCTGATGCTTCAACGTGTCAAGGAAGACTTACGACATAAGGAAGCTGATTTCGATCACATCGAAGCTACCTTGCCCCCAATCGTCCCTACGCAGCATCTAGCCCTCTTGAAAACCAACAACACCCTCTAAGACACGATTTCGGATCTTCGACGCGCCAAGTATGTCATCAAAAAGCACTTGAAGCCGTGGGGCGATACCACCTTCCAGATATCTCATGGTGCTCATGACACCATCGCACGCCCCAACCAGATATTGGAGTAGGTTACTACGACTCTTGAAGGCCCTACCCCCCTGAAGCTTTTTGATATTACACAGAGAGTTGCTGCCTAAAGTCAGGAAGTGTTACCTCTGCTCATCGTCACTTTCAATGCCTTGTGTGCACAGATAGAGACCGCACCACCAGAGTGACTCAGGATGAGTCACAAGATTGTGTTGGGGGACTGTTGGAACATGGTCTCCTATGAGCTGCGAAACCGGTCCGATTTTGTATATTTTTTATTATATTTAGTCTAGCGCAGGGATTTTGGGGTGGGTCAAAGCCCCGAAAGCATTGTAATGGGTCAAAGGGTAAACCTAGGGTTCGAAAACCACGGTTTGCGAATCGTAGGAAAGATTAGGCTAGATTGTTATAAATAGAGGAACATTTTGAATTGTAAGTAGAGAATGAAGAGCTATTGATATAGATTGTGGTTTAGTAAGTCTGTTTGGGTTTTGGGGAAGGACTCTTGCTAGCTGTGTGCGCGAAGATCCAGAGTCTTGCTGTGTGGGGACCCTACTGCTGTGTGCGCAGGCTGGGACGGGTATTGTAAGAGGAAGTTGATGAACTAATGAATGCGAAAGGTTGTTGGAAACTGAATCTATGTGTATGTGAATCATTGGTAATTACTGTCTTATGCGTATTTTGTATTCAGCTGTGAAAGTTCTGTATAATTGTTTTACTGCATCTAGATCTGTTTCGTTCTATTTATGCAATGTTGAGCTACTGTCTTTAATTATATGATTATTGAACCCATAATACAATTAATATTGTGCATGTGGATGCGAAAAGAGGTCCTCAAGTCCTGCTAAGGAGATCTGGACATCTCAGGGTAGAATGTAGCTCTGCTTGCCTTACCTATTCTTTCTCAGTGTGTGGAAACCTGGTTCCAGCACCCACCCATACTACTTCGGGTGAGACTTTGACCTACGCAAGTAGGTCACTGCCAAAAGGGCCAATAGTATAGGGGTTTGTTGGCAAACTTTGAACTCCAAACCTAGGTCAGGACCCCTCGAGCCAACAGCTCCACATGGTATCTTTGTTGGAAAAAAGATGGTTTACTTGGAAAAATGGTCGACAACAACGATAATCTCGTTATACCCTTGCATTTGCGGTACCTGAGCGATGAAGTCCATTAAGACACACATCCATGGTCTCTCTGGAATCGGCAAAGGCTGCAACAATCCTCCATGTCTCTAGTTATCCAGTTTGTCATGTTGACAAATGATGCATGTATGCACATAATCCTCCACTTCCTGTCTCATCTTCTCCCAAAAGTACCCCCTCTCCAACAATTCCAAAGAATGATGCTACCCTAGGTGTCCAACCCATGGTGAGTTGTGGAAATCCTTCAAAAGGTGCCTCCTGAGTCCAGATGAATTAGGAATGTAAAGTCGGTTCCCATAGAACACGAGTCCATCCCGTAATAAAAACTTACGTGTCTTCCCTTCCTTCACCTGCTTTAGAATGCTCTTCTCTTTTGTATCTGTCTCCACACTGGCTCAAAGTTTATGTTGCATCTCCTCGGTCATGTTGACTCTACTCCTTATCCTCTCAAATCAATATTCTTCCTCCTTAACTGCTACAAACTTTCCCTTCCTACTGAGGGAATTTGAAACAATAGTGAGTATGCCCAGCATGTACTCAATGGTCATGTCAAACTGTGCCAAGAAGTCATGCCAATGAGCTTGATTCACTAACAACTTCGGTTGTGATGCAAAATAACTCGTTGCAATGTGTTTAGTCTTGAAAACAAAAGGTTTTCCAACCAAATATAGTCTCCATACATGCAAACAATGAATGATGGAAGTCATTTACTTCTAATGGACCATATACTATCGTGCTCTACCCTGCAACTTCTTGCTTTCATATGCCACTGGATTCCCATCTTGCAATAGAAACCCTCCAATCGCAAAATCCGATGCATCAATGTGGACCTCAAATGGTCTCTCAAAATTAGGTAGCCTTAGTATCAGTGTTGTCACCATCCTCCTCATCAATTCTTCAAATGCTTCACAACACTTATATGTCCAATTCCATTGCTTCCCCTTCTTCAAAAGGTCTGTCAGTGGTGCAATTATCTTGGAATCCCCATCTAAAAACTTTAATTTGTAGCTTGTCATCCCCAAGAAAACTCTCATATCATGGAAATTCTTCAGTTCAGCCCAATTCTTTATTGCCTTGACCCTGCTCAGCTCCATCCATATCTGTTCTTGTCCAACATTGTGTCCAAGTAGCAAAATATCGGTTTGAGCAAACATACACTTCGACTTCTTCTAGTACAACTTATTTTCTTTCAATGCCTAACATACCAAAGGCAAGTGCTTCTTATGATCCTCCATGTTATCATTGAAAATCATGATTTCATCCAAGTACACAACAACAAATGTGTAAGGGTATGGAAAAAGTACATCGTTCATCAATGTGCAGAACGTGGCTAGAGTGTTGCACAACCCAAATGGCATGACAAGAACTCAAAACTCCCGTATCTCATCACAATTGCGGTCTTCTTATCATCTCCTTCGACTATCTGCACCTAATAATATTCATGTCTCAAGTCTAGCTTCGAACAAACTTTGGATTTCACAAGGTTATCGAAATAATTCGCCACAATTGACAAAGGATACCTGTTCCTTATTGTTTTCTTATTCAATGCACGATAATCACAACACATTCGTAATTCATTCGTATCTTTATTCCTTTGGAACAATACTAGAGCACCATATGGGGACCTTTAAGGTTGTATGAAACTTGCCTCGGATAACTCCTTCAGTTGCTTCTTCAACTCTTCTAATTGCGGCCCTGACAATTGATAGGGAACTTTGGCTCGGGGTTCCTTCCCTGACTCTAGCTCAATAGAATGGTCAACTTCACATCTAGGTGGTAGTAATTTTGAAAGCTCATCAGGCATCAGATCTTCATATCGCTCCAATACGTCAGAAATATCGGTAGGAATAGATGCTCCCACTCCATCATCAGCCTCAACTCCACGAATAACTATCGTAAATGTCTCAGTATTTGGGTCCTTCATAAATTTACTCATACTTAGTGCAGAAACATTCTACATAGACACTTCCCTATGCTGTTGGTGGGTAGGTAAAGGCCACATCCGTGAGTCTCCAAATAACACTATCTCACTGCAAAAAGGTGCAACAACTGCCCTGTTGCCTTTCAAAAAGTCCCGCCCCAATATCATGTCAAAGTTGCTCATCTTCATCATCATGAAGTCAAGACAACCCTCCCAATCACCAATACGAATCGACACTTCGTTTTCCAATCCCGACACTTTTGTCCTGGAGTTCACTACCTTCACTTCCACATCCTTGGGAATAAGTTGCATCCCAACTTCCTTCGCTACTCCGGTCATTTTTACCTCGTAAGTTTTCACCATGATCACTTCCTGTCCCTAATCATGAAGTGCCCCATGATAGACCCTGTATAATGTTTCCACCATGGAAAAATGTGTAAAGACATCCCCTAAAGACTCAAAGAAAACTGCCTTTGGAGATTTCTGAAGGAGCTTGGTCAAAACCCTAGTTTTATTGGCCAACGCATTTTCTAGTTTCATGTCCGCACTAATGTCAGGCTAACAATTTTTGCTTAGCGATGTTTGCGCCCTTATTTCTTGGAAAACCACACTGATCCCTTTCTGGGAATGTTTCCTCAAATGGAAGAGAATATTCGACCTCTAGAAGTTCCAGAGGAGTGAGTTGGTTGTTAAACCGTGGTGATAGAGTCGAGCTCTATGATTTTAGAGCTTTGATCTCATCCATGGGTGGTTTATCTTGGTGAGCCCCGGTATTGCACCAATGATGTTGCAACTCCCAGGGGCTGCCCTACATTAATTTATCAACCCGGGGTTCATACAAACTTGGAGGTGAAAATGCTCTATACACAGCAGATGCATTCTGTTCATGCCATCCTCTTTTGATTTACAAAAGGGTGTTATTTATTAAACTATGATAAAAAATGAAAAATAAATTGATGGAAGGAAATGACAAAAAAGAAAATAACTCAATTTGCAGAAAGGAAATGACGGAAATGAAACTAATTTAATGTGCAGAAAGGAAATGAAAAAAATGAAACTAATTTAATCTGCAAAAGGAAATGACTGAAAAGAAACTAAAATAAGTTGCACCTAGCTAGGCCAATTGGCTAAACACACACTACTTATCCTATGATCTATTTATCATGCTATCATGCTTCTAACCATGCAACTATTCATGAAAAACTAAACTTGACAAAGTGTGGCTTGCAGTTTGGAGGAAAACAAGCTAAAGGTGCTAATGGACGCCTCAACACATGAAACAAGGCTTAGAGGTGGAAAGAGCAGGTTTAAACATTATTAAAGCTTTATTGTAGCGCAAAAATGCTTTGGAGCGGAATGATTTGAAAATTGTGATGGCAAACGGAAGTGTGATATGCGATATCGCAATTGCAATATCGAAAAGTTAGAGGAGTAGCAGAAGTGCTGTTCAGGATCGGGAGCGAAATGCGAAATACGATGGGGTAGAAGTTGCAAAGTGCGAAATGTGAAATATGATGAGGTAGAAGTTGCAAAGTGCAAAATGCGATGGGGTAAAAACTTTGATTTGAGATTTGCGATGTGGCGAAGTACAAATAATATCACAATCGGCATCAGGAGCGGTAAGTCTTAAAAGAAAAGGGAAAAGGTTGCAAAATGTGATTCACGATGGATGACGTGGTGGTAGGACCGACAGCGGAGTGTGATGACAATATCGCAATTGGCGTCAGGAGCGGTAAGTCTTAAAAAAAGGAAAAAGGTTGCGAAGTGTGATTTTCAAAAAGGTGAAAGGTTGCGAAGTACGATTTGAAAAAAGGCCAAAGGTTGCGATGAGTCAGATGACGTGGTGGTGGGATCGGTGGTGGAGCACGATATGAATATCGCAATCGGCAGACAAGAGCGGTAAGTCTTAAAAGGATAAAGGAAAAAGATGCGAAGTGTGATTTGTGAAAATGCGAAGTAAGATAGGGAGAAGTTTGAGGAGCAAGGGCGGAGGTCCACTTTGATGGTTTTGAAGCGTTTTGTGAAGGAAAAGGCACAGAATGAAAATAAGAGGAAAAGGAGGGAAATGGAGGCATAAAATCAAGGTTCATAAGTGTAACATAGAGGTAGACAGGGACTGGAAAATGAAGCAAAATGACTTAATAATGTCTCTGGGGCTTTTGATGCTTATTCTTGTAAACAATCCTGTGGATTCATGCACGGAAGAAATAGACAAAATGGATGATAAAAAAAAGTGAATATAAAGCATTTTTTGGGCTGTGGGAAGGCCAACCCTGCTCGAACTCTATTGACAGAGATGAGAGGGGAAGGCTTGACCACAAATTTTGGGTTTTTCTTCTAATCTATTACTCTAGTAAGAAAATGAAGAACTACAACAACAAAGTGAAAGAAAAAACTAAACAACAATGAAACTATCAAAAGAAGAACTAACTAAATGACATAAAAAAAAACTAGCTAAATGATAGAAAGGAAAGAATGAAAACAATAGAGAAGCTGGGGAACATGGGTTGGGCCCTAATCCACAAGCCCAAATCTCTAGAACTAGATCAATAAAAAGTCAACTGAATACTCATTGCATTAAAAATACAATATTATTACATCCCGAAGGTCTTAAACAACAAAAGCTTAATAGAATGGAAAATGAATGGAATGGACTGCATCGAATGGACCAGAATCTACCAGAATCAACCCTAATTAGCTCTTGATTAACTTTATTTATGCTCAAGGGCAGCTACCAACAACTCCTAAAAAATAGGTAATGATTCCACTTGACTCCAAGTGAAGTATGGCTTGAGTGCACTTGGTCTTGAGTTGCTTGGCTGGCTCTAGAATTCTAATTGATGGAGGGGATCTCATGAGGATCCTTTGGTTGCCTTTGAGAGTTAAGGAGGGTGGAAAAACCCCTTGAATCTCTCCAAGATTTCTCCATAATTTATTGATATTGTGCTCATTTATTCTTCACCCTTGATCTTCCAGTGGCAGGGAGCAAGTCCCTAAATTATATCCTTCTCCAAATCTACATAATATGACCAATATTCTCATAATATTATACAAAAATAACCAATATTAGGCACAAATATGCAATTACCTTTAAACCTTCCTAAGAAAATGTTAAAGCATAAGAAAACATTATTAAGTGCAGAAGGAGAGATTTAATATATCTTTTCATGCACATAAGAAAGTTAGATGGGCCTAAGAAAGGCTAGATGGGCCTTAATTTATGTCTAATTTAGAGGCCCATAATCACTCCCCTACTGAAACTATTGCTCATCCTCTGAGCAACCTATTTATCCTCCCTGCCTTATGGTTCTTCCTTTATGATGGCTTATTTCATTTTCTGTTTATTGGCCTATGCGCTACTCCTCCTGCTAATCTTATTACTATTATTCTTGCATTTATTCTCGTAGATGCTTCATGGAGGTCCTAAGATGCCTTAAGAAAATCTGTTTCGCATGCCAAGAGGTGGTTGATCCACCTTTTATTTTATTATTTTTTATTATTATTGTTAATCACATGCATAATAAACTCATAGTTATTTTTTCTGTGAACTGGTATCACCCTTGGTTACCCCTTTGGCACTCCTTGTATTCCATTACATGAATTGATTATTACCCACTTTCTCAAGTACTTTTTACTTTTTTCTTGTTCCTCTTCTTTGTGGAGAAAGTGAGGCTAGTTGCTAGATAAGGCTCAGGTTGCTCTACTACTAATTTTTCCTATATAAAAAACTTTCCTTCTCACACTTTTTAATGTTTTATTAAGCTAAAATAGATTCGAATAAAGGGTTAGATGATTGCATACCTGAGCCTTACCATTGATATGTTTTTGTAGGTGATATTGAAGCTGTTGATATGGATGTTGAAGTTGTCTTTGGTGGTTCTCAAGCTGTTGTGAAGCTGCATGTGATAATCTGCTTGAGGTCCTTTTGGAGCTTTTGAGCACAGGAGGAGGAAGTCCAAGTTTGATTACCTTTAACCAAGGTGTTGACTGAATTTTATTTTTGTGCCAACTTGCTGTTTTTCTACTTGCAAAGGTTGGAGAGCACCTCCATTCATTAGAGAGAGATACATGGAGAAATGCAATTTTTTTTTTAAGGGCCTACTAGCTGCCTCAATGAGGTTTTCCACTAGTAGTTCTGCCTAGGCGCCTCAAAGGAGGTTTTCACCTAGGATATTTTTTTTTCAACCCAATGATTGCCTCATGAAGGTTTTCAATAAGTGGGCCAATCTCAGACACCTCAAAAGAGGTTTTCACCTGAGATTTTATTCTTCTTCCCTTTTTTATTTATTTTTTCTTTTTCACTTTCGCACTCTACTTGAAAAAACAAAACCTTTTTTAAGTATATGAATAATTCCAATGGAGCCATGTACACATCAAGATGATAGATAAAATCAGCTGCACACTTGGAATACATGCTCTGACATGTACCTGAATTTAAGAGATGAATTGCTTTGACTGGGATTGTATCAAGTACTGTTGGAGAAGAGTGTGTTGCTAGAAATTAATGACTGTGTGGAACCATGTTTCAATATAGTTGTGATGCCCCCAGTCCACTTGCTGAATTGGATCACCTTGGAGGTCCTCTTCTATTATGACATTCAAATCTTCCTCTTTTTGCTGATTTTTCTCTTCAACACATGGAGGAAATGCTAGTAAACATGAGGAAACTTTCTCAACATCTAATTCTGATGCCAACTCTTCATCAAGTGTAGCCATTGATCTTTTGATCTCCTCATTTGGATCTTCTTCTTCTTGATGTTGTCCTTCAATGACATTAAGAAAATTTCTTCTTTTCAATACCTTTATTGAACTAAGATGAATACCATCTAGATCAAGAGGAGATGTTTGGAAGTGTTGTACCTCAGCATTGTAAGTGAGCTGAGATACTTCATTTTATGGGTTTGGAAATGGTGGTACAAGTAGTTGAGTGGGGGTGGATATATGAGATGGATATGGTTGAGGTTGTGGTTGTGGTGGAGGTGGATGGTAGGGATAGCATGGAGTTGGGTATGGAGGATATTGAGAGAAATATTGAGGATATTGTGGATTTTCCCAATAAGGTCCTTGCCAACCATGTTGCCACGATTGGTTTTGGAGTTGAGATGGCCGAGATTTTCAAGGAGGGAGTGTGTCCCAATTAGTTTGAGATGGATGTGAATAAGCTTGAAATTGTGAAGTGGGCTCTTGTATCACATCAAGTTGACTAGGCTGCTAGGGTATTTTTGGAGCTACATAACATAGCTTCTTTGGTGATTTCCTTGCTCCAATGTCTCCCTGGTAAACTTATTTAAACCTGGGGAATGATGGAAAACATTTAGTAGCATTTGATTCTGCATGGATAACAAAAATATCAACATCTTCTTTTTGCTCATTTTGCATTCTTAACATTTATACTTGTTCACTTAGATTGCTAAGAATTTCTGTTTTAAAGTTGTCAAGCAAATTTCCAAGTTTATCTTGCCTTACCAATGTTGAGGCAGATTTACTTACTCTTTCCCTTCCTCTTGGTATGTGCTTGCATGTTTCACAAATTTCTTTAAATGAAATTTGGTACACGTCTCCTCTACTCATGATATTAAGGAGATCAATCCACTCATCCCTAATTTTTCTAAGTAAGAAGGTTTTAAATGTGTCAAATCCTAGATGATGCAATTTTTCCCTCTTAACATTATACATGAACCTCTCTATTAGATCCTCAAGGCTCTCATCTTCTTCTTGGTTCATTCTGAAAATTTCTTCTCTAAGATCATGATATTTATATTTTTCTAGAAATATCTTTTGCGTATCATTCCATGATCTTATTGAATTAGTACCTAGACTCATGAACCATTTAAGAGATTTATCCTTCAATGTTGTACGAAAAAATCTCAATTTTTGAGTGTGTGATAAGTAGCCATAAGATCTACAAAGAATCTCAAATTCAAGGAGAAATGTTTTTGGATCCTCTGTCCTCATACCATGGAAGTTGGGAAGGAAATATGGAGGGATATTCTTCATATGTACACTGATGTCCGTCCATATCTTGAATGGGAAACCCAATAATATCTTCTTCATTGTCATCATATCCATCCATATCTTCTACCTTCAAAATTTTATGGTGATGTGGTTCTTACTGCACCACGTGGTCAAGTGGGGGGGTGGGGGGGTTGGTATTGGAGAAGTATTTTTAAATTTTTTCTAAGTATCCCTACTGCTATGAGGCATGAAAATCAGATTTTTTTGTATTTTTCAATATTTAGGAAACAACATAAAAAAGGAAAGCAGAAAAAAAATGGTAATACAGAATCAAAGCATCTAATAGACAGCTCCCTAGCAACAACACCAAAAAGTGGTGAGCCTTGGTATTGCACCAAGAGTGCTCCAACTCCCAGATGTTATAGGTCAATTTGGGCACCATTCCCAATGACCTGGTTAAACTGGACATCATCCCCATAACCAATGAATAGGGTCTATCATCCCCTATCATTTCAGTTGCTACATGCCCTAAGACAAAGAACAAGAACAAATCGTCCATGACTTCCATTGCAATGTTTCTAAGATTTGAAGTACATGTTATATCACCTATGAGCTCACCAAAACAGTCTCTCAAGGGACTAACTGCTTTGCATATGCAGTTACCTTCATTCAAGGGTGCTTTGAAAAGCACTTCCCAACACTCAAGGGTGCGTTGGTCAATTGGGAGCGAAATTCTTATTGTTCAGGAATCTCCACATGGCCAGTGCCTTCTAGAAGAGTGCATATGTGTCAAAATTTGAATCCATGTGTCCATTCAAAACCTCTGATATTGGGAACATTTCTTGCATATTATTAGAAATTCATTGATTTTGAAACTACCTTCAGTTGTTCTATAAATTGAGCACATATCCTAGTGCTTGAGAAGGAAGAAATTTGGTAGAGAAATGTTGTTGGAATCTCAATTGAGGGTTTTATTTGAGTGACATGCTACTGGAGAGATGTTCATTGTGATGAGGCTAGGATGATGCTGGAGAGATGTTCATTGTGATGATGCTGGGATGATGCTGGAGAGATGTTCATTGTGATGAGGCTGGGATGATGTTGGAGTTGGTGACATCAAATCAATCACTGGTTGTAACCTCCCCCTTCTATCCATTAATAAAGATTGCTTCTTACTTTCCCACATATGTATCTATATAAGCTTTTTTATTTCATATTATGGATTCTTAGCTGATATATATGTTTCATGTTTCATTGATTTAACTGATTAAATTAAATAATGATTTGTACATTGCAATCTCTTTTCTGTTTAGTGTTTATACTTGCAGGAACTATTCTAGCAATCAAGCTTGGATTGGAAGCTACAACAAGAGCGACAGAAGGAGAATAGGAAGTGCTTGGACTCCAAGTAAGTTTCTCCATCTTTCTGTGTGTCTATTACTATCAGGAAAAGTATTTGCAAAGTCTTTGATCTGTTGTTCTAAATGCATAACACCACATTTAGGGAATGATTTTTATTCGTAATCCATAATTCTGCATAACACCAGGGGCTGCCCTACTTTACTTTATCAACCTGAGGTTTGTACAAACTTGGAGGTGATAGCGCTATATACACAGTGGATGAATTCCATTCATGTCATCCTCTTCTGCTTTACGATAGGGTGCTATTTCTTAAACTATGATAAAAACCGAAAAGTAAATTGCTGGAAGGAAATGACAGAAAGGCAACTAACTTAATTTGCAGAAAGGAAATGATGGAAATGAAACTAATTTAATGTGAAGAAAGGAAATGAAAAAAATGAAACTAATTTAATCTGCAAAAGGAAATGACTGAAAATAAACTAAACTAAGTTTCACCTAGCTAGGCCAATTGGCTAAACACACCCTACTTATCCTCTGATCTATTTACCATGCTATCACGCTTCTAACCATGCAACTATTCATGATAAAATAAACTTGACAAAGTGTGGCTTGTAGTTTGGAGAAAAACAGGCTAAAGGTGCTAATGGAGGGCTCAACACATGAAACAAGGTTTAGAGGTGGAAAGAGCGGGTTTAAACCTTATTAAAGCTTTATTATAGCACAAAAATTCTTTGGAGTGGAATGATTTGAAAAGTGTGATGGTGGACAGAAGTACGATATGCGATATGTGATATCGCAATCGCAATATCACAAAGTTAGAAGAGTAGCGGAAGTGATGTTCGGGAGCGAGAGCGAAATGAGAAATACGATGGGGTAGAAGTTGCGAAGTGCAAAATGTGACGGGGTAAAAACTATGATTTGAGATGTGGCGGAGTACAAAGAATATTGTAATTGGCGTCGACAATGCTAAGTCTTAAAAGAAAAGGGAAAAGGTTTCAAAATGCGATTTGCGATGGGTGATGTGGTGATAGGACCAGTGGCAGAGTGTGATGACAATATCGAAATCGGCGTCGGGAGTGGTAAGTCTTAAAAAAAAGGAAAAAGGTTGCGAAGTGAGATTTTCGAAAAGGCCAAAGGTTGCGATGAGTTGGATGACATGGCGGTGGGACTGGTGGCAGAGCGCGGTACTAATATTTCAATCGGCAGACAGGAGCAGGAAGTCTTAAAAGGAAAAAGCAAAAAAATGCGAAGTGCGATTTGCAAAAAGGAAAAGTATAGTAGTGCGAATTTCGAGGAGCAAGGGTAGAGGTCCACTTTGATGGATTTTTAAGTGTTTTGTGAATGAAAAGCCACGAAATGAAAATAAGAGGAAGAGGAGGGAAATGGAGGAGTAAAAGTGAGGTTCACAAGTGTAACATAGAGGTGGATAGGGACTGGAAAATGAAGCAGAATGTCTTAATAATGTCTCTAGGGATTTTGATGCTTATTCGTGCAAACAACCCTGTGGATTCATGCACGAAAGAAATAGACAAAATGTGTGATTAAAAAAAAAGTGAATAGAAAGTATTTTTTGGCCTGTGGGAAGGTCAACCCTACTCAAACTCTATTAACAAAGATGAGAGGGGAAGGTTTGACCACAGCTTTTGGGTTTTTCCTCTACTCTATTACTCTTGTAAGAAATGAGCAACTACAACAACAAATTGAAAGAAAAAACTAAACATCAATGAAACTATCAGAAGTAGAACCAACTAAATGACAGAAACAAAAATAGCTAAATGACAAAAAGGAAAGAATGAAAACAATAGAGAAGCTAAGGCACATGGGTTGGGCCCTAATCCACGAGCCCAGCTCTCTATAACTATATCAATAAAATTTCATCTGAATACTCATTGCATTAAAAATACAATATTATTGCATCCTGAAGGTCTTAAACAACAAAATCCTAATAGAATGGAAAATGAATGGCATGGGATGGAATGGAATGAAAATGGAATGGAATGGACTTCATCGTATGGAACAAAATCCACTGGAATCAACCCTAATTAGCTCTTGATGAGCTTTATTTATCCTCAAGGGTAGCTACCAACAACTCCTAAAAAATAGGTAATGAGTTGACTTGAATCCAAGTGAAGTATGGCTTGAGTGCACTTAGTCTTGAGTTGCTTGGCTGCCTCCGGAATTCGAATTGCTGGAGGGGATCTCATGAGGATCCTTTGGCTTCCTTTGAGAGTTAAGGAGGGTGGAAAACCCCCTTGAATCTCTCCAATATTTCTCGATAATTTCTTGATATTGTGCTAATTTATTCTTCACTCTTGATCTTCCAGTGGTAGGGAGCAAGTCCCTAAATTATCTCCTTCTCCAAATCTACATAATCTGCCCAATATTCTCACATTATTCTTCAAAAATAGCCAATATTAGGCACATATATTCAATTACCTTTAAACCTTCCTAAGAAAATATCAAAGCATAAGAAAACATTATTAAGTGCAGAAGGAGAGATATAATATATCTTTTCATGCGCATAAGAAAGGTAGATTGGCCTAAGAAAGGTTAGGCGGGCCTTAATTTATGTCTAATTTAGAAGCCCATCATATCCCTTAGAAATTAGACCTTCCTCCTCCTTTCATGGGCTCCCAACCTCTTCTCCCTACCTATAAATTGGTCCCCACCCTTCCGCTACTGGCTGGTCATTGTTGGGTTGGTATGAACTCTCGTTCTCTTTACATTCTTGCACTATGATAATGCCTAAGTTGTTCGGGAGAGGGAATTCTTTAGAGCTTTGGTGAAGGACTCATATTTTCACCAAAGGGGGACCTCCAACATCAAGGCCTGGGTTGTAATCTCTCTCTTTTACATTCATTAATAAAACATCTGATTTTTTCTTTCTATATTTGTCTAATCATTTGTGCAAATATTCTAGTACTCCTTGATATGATAGATAGATACTATTTAATGATTATTATGTATTGGATTACATTTAGTGTTTCCTCTTGATCATCCTTAGGTATTTGTGTGTTACCAATATCAAGGAGCGAGCCTAAAAGGATCGTGGATCAAGGTAATCATAAACGAGTTCGAACATACCATCAGGAAAAGGTACCTCTATCTCCTCTCTTGTCGCATTTTGAATACTAACTATGAAAGCTTTGCATTAGAAAGCATCTCAAGTTTTTAGACCCACTCTAGGGCTGGAGAGATTGCCTCTGTCCACAGAGGGGATTTATATTCAAAACATAATTGGTGACTTCACTGGGGAGCTTTAGCCTCTTATCCTTCCTTTCTCGAGCTGATCTTTGATCAGTTTGACTGATCACAGAAATCTAAGTTTTCTTAGGTCTTTGTTAGTTTTCATAGGGTTTGATAGTCATTTCATTATGTCTTTTGGTATGAAAATCTATTTCATTTTTCCTTGTTTTTAGTGCCCAACGCATTTTCTGTTTTCATAGTAGCGCTGCCAGTGTTGTTCTACATAGCTCAACCATGTTGATTTGTCTTTCAGTACCCTTCTGCTCATCACAGAAGTGCTCATCTCAGACTTAGGAAAAGTTGGGGTTTCCCCTTGTTTTTCCAGTGTATCTTGGCCCCTGAAGAATGTATGTCAAGTCTCGATGACCTCTTGGCTATGTGCTTGACTTGTTTGTCTTGTTTGAATGAGTGTTTTCGTTTCTTTGACTTGCTTGTAAAATTGGAGGACTTTTGACCATTTCAAACACCTTTTTCCGCATTTCTTCTAACTTGGTTTGAAGTTGTTTTTCACACGCACTGGTCATCACTGCATTCTGATATCACCTTCAATTTAGCATGAAACATAAGATCACAAATTGCTTGATTTACGAGTTTAGGAGAGTGTGTCTTTTTCCAAATTCAAAAGAAAAGTGAAAGTGATTTTCATTTTAGTTCTTTGATTTGGCTTGTCTTTATCGTTTTGAAAAGAGAATGGAAGTATTTCATTCACATATTTTTGAAGTGATTTTGATTTCATTTGATTGAAAGAAAAATGAAAAGCATGTTTTTTGCATTTCTTCATTTGTTTTGTTCATTTTAATTTTGATTTCATTTTAAAGTAAAAAGTAAAAAACGAAGTTTCATTTTTTGCATCTTAGTGGAAAAGAGAATTTTTTTCATTTTTTCAATAAGTTGCATTTTGGGGAAAGTGAATTCGATTTGAAAGGATTTAATTTCATAGTTTTGAACAAGTTTGAGGGGTGCATTGTTGTTTGCTGTAGTGATTGCACTTTTATTTGCATCTCTTCCCTCAATAGTTTAGACTTCATTGAAATGGAAATATTTTCTTTTTGCATTTAGCCTGCATTGTAAGATTCGAGTGACATCGATTTTGAGACAAAAAATGAAACTTAGCTCAAGATCAACTTTAATATTTAACCAATTTACCTTGAGGAGCATTTGGAATTAACATGAACATTTAGAGGTCTAGGATAGAGACGTGTTCCGACGTCGTTAAACATAGGAGTTGTTGCTAGCGGTCTGCGTTACAACCCATGGGTGATATCCCATCCCATGTATGGAAGTATATTGATGTATGATAAGTATATTTGAGACGCTATCATCGAATGGTTATGCATTAGACAACACTACTATGGAATGAATCCCACGTACCATCACGTATATTTTGGGAGACACCATTAGGCTTCAAGCCTACCATAGCTAACTGAGTTGGCCTCCTTGTAAACGTGATACACCGAACACATCATTCAGGGAGATCGACTGTAGTACGTTAAGTCCTTGGTCATGTTTTATATCACTTATCACTAAGGTGTATATTACAGTTCATGAATGCTTGGTAAAAATTTATGCCTAGTACACCCCTTTTGATTTATTTTTCATTTAATTCTAAAAATAACTGCCCACAAAAACATCTTACCTGTGCAGTTCTCCAGCCTCATCATTTCTTGGTAAATTGTGAAATTTAATATTTTCACCTCTTCCTTCCTTGATCTTGTCTTGAAAGGTCATCGTGGCTGAATCATCAGATTCACCTCGTCCCTCCTTCGAAGGAACTCAAGAGCCTCTTCCTGAGGTCCCCCAGTTTCCAGTTGGACCCCTTGAAGCTCAAGGTGCCAAACTTGGAATTTTCATAAGTGTACAACCCATTTCATCTCGACCACCGCTTGATGATTCTCCTTGGACAACATTGGAAGAATCTGAGCTGGAAAGCCCTGGACCGTCTGCATAAGTTATGGTCTTTCCTAAGAATCTTCTCTTTGATCCGGTTTTGGTATTGCCTCAATAGGCTTATAGTCCTTTTGATCAACACGAAATTCCCCTTTCTGCTTCTCCAGTAGCATCTCACTCTACTTCCTGTCAGTTCTTTCCCCACGAAATGGCATCCAATGTTGATGATGTCCCATTCATGTGATCTAGACTTATGAAGGAACACAATAAAATATAGAAATACACATAGACACATAGATTCAATAGAAATAAGACTTCATTTCATTTATATTTCATAGTTGAAATATGCTTATAGACAGAATGGAAATAAAATAGCTAGGGCACTGGTAGCTTATCTCTAAGAAGAGATGTGGCGGCTACATGCCTATGAATTGTGTTACAATGAGGCTTGAAGGCGTATTTATTATTGAGAAACAATGGAAAACCCTAAACATCCAAAAATATAACCCTAGGAGATGAAACGACATACTATTGGCCCCGTTGGGGTAAATTGGTACATCAATTTCCCGGGGTCATAACTTTGACACACTATCTCTGTTTGACGCACATGATACATCATTAGAAAGATCTATCTGAGGACTATAATTGGTGACAAAAAATATCGAGTTGAGTCTTTGAAAGATACTCACCAGAGGTGGTTTCTCCAAAAAACGTCGTGTAGGGCCTTCTTAGGGTCCCGTGATTTGGCAGATTGGTATACCAAATGACAGGGTAACATGGAACCAGTCTTTGGAGTCCTAGGACCTAGCCTTCTTGGACTCAGAGAGGGATCTCTCTATTGGATGCAAAGGATGTGTTCTTATTTTCTTTAGATGGTTGATTTTAGGCTGGTTGTTAAGTGTAGGGTTTGTTGATTGTTTTGGTTGGGTAAGATGGTCGAGTGGAATAGATGGAGTGAGAGGTCTTTAAATAATTGGGCTATGGATTCAATGAAAGTCATGAGTGTCTCAATGATGAATCAGAGTGTGTTGCAGGGCCAATCTAGCAAGGTTAATGGATCCTTAAGGTAATGTGTGAGGTGGGGTGGACATCGAGTTTGGGAAAAACAAGGTAGGGGAAAGGGAAGTGAAGTAACCTTTGTCATTTACCTATGAACAAGAAGGTCTTAAATATGATAAGAAAAAGATACTAAGCATGAGATAGGGAAAACTATTTACTCAATGATAATACTTTAAACAAATAAATGTCCAAGATAAACATTCCAGTGAATCATAGAAAGCATAAGATCTTCTAACTTTAGTAAATTCACCTTCAAAATTTGGGAAAACATATAAGACAATAACTTTAATCAAGCAAAGAGGGAACTCCTAAACATTGTTGATCAAGCTATAAAGAACTCTAAGGCAAGATGATAGGCATGGACAAAGGGCAGGATCAAAACAAGACCTCTTTGACTTAACCTAACAAGCAATACTTCAAAGAAAGGTTCCAAGATAGAGTTTAGATAGTCTCAAATAAGCAGGGCTTACTATGAATCATATTTTTTAACCAACATATTAATCCATAAATGAAACAAACAAGAATAAAGAGGCTTGAGGAGAAGTTAAGAATTCCTCAAACACACCCAACAGAGGAAAACATCAAGGCTATAACAAACAAGAGGACTAAGGTACTTCAAGGAGCATTTCTCAACCTATACTTTTCTGTTCTATAGAAACTAAGAAGAGTGAAACATAATGATAACAAGAAAACATAAAAAAATTAAGAATACATCACCATTAACCAAGCTTAGGAATCCTGCAAACAATCTTCTCCATCATCAATCCAAGCAAACCATTTATCAACTTCACAAAACCAATTTCTTCTCCATGCTCATAAAAACCATGTATTTCTCTCCAATTTCATCAAATTCCAAGATTTAAAATGAAGCCCTAATGCTCTATTTAACTCAGCAAAGGAGGGAAAAAACCCTAGATAGGGTTGGAAAATGTCAAAATCACCCATAAATGTCATACATGCCCAAGAGACCATGCAAGGCCCAAGGCACAAAATATCTCATGAAATAAATGCCACTATAACTTCTGACACCTGATTCTAGAGTGATTTTCCTTAAAAAACACTAAAATATGTTTTTACAATAAATGAGTGTGTTTTGTTGACTTTTGGCCAAAAACACACTAAACAGTCCATTTGCCTAGTGCCACTTTTAGTAGAAAATAGGCTCTTTTTCAACCAAGTTTTGGACCCCTTCCCGATGTCAGATTTGGCTCCTTGATGGCTTGTTCGAAAGCTTGATGAGTCGAATTTCCAAAAATACTTGTATTTTCCTGATCTAGCTCCTTTAGCATGTCCAAAAGGTCAAAATACCAAGACTTCCATTAGCACAGTGCCAGGTCTGAAATAGAGGCAGAATGGTGAAAATTTAGGTGTTTTTTGACCTTTTGAGGGGTCAAAACTTCTCCAATTGTTCTGAAACTTGGTGAGGATAATGTGTTAGGTGTGAGAAATCCAAAAATACTGAGTTTTCCTCCCGAGGATGCTCCATGGATTAGCGTAGTGCCAAAATAGGTACTTTTTCAACCAAGTTTTGGACCTTTTCCTGATGTCAGATTTTGCTCTGTGATGGCTTGTTGGAAAGCTTGCTAAGTACTCTTTCCAGATATGCCTTTGGTTTTCTAATTGCACACATGTAACTGGTTCAAAAATCAAAATCCCAACACTGCTATTTGCGCAGCGCCACCTTCAATAGAAAATTGGCTCTATTGCAGCCAATTTTTGGACCACTTCCCGATGTCAGATTTTGCTCCATGATGGCTCGTTGGAAAGGTTGTTGAGTCCTATTTCTAGATATGCCTTGTTTTTTTTATCCAGCTCCTGTAGCCTATTAAAAATTCCAAAATCCAAAGATTTCCATTAGCGCAGTGCCAGGTCTGAAATAGAGGCAAAATGGTGAAAATTTAGGTGTTTTTGACCTTTTGAGGGGTCAAAACTACTCTAATTGTTCTGAAACTTGGTGAGAATAATGCGCTAGGTATGATAAATTCAAAAATGTTGAGTTTTCACACTGAGGATGCTTGAGGGATTAGTGTAGCGCTAGTGGCGCTACGCTAATAGGCCTCCAAATTCTCAAAAAACAAAAACTTGTTCAAATTTCTTCAAAATTGGTGGATGTCTCACTCATGGGGTGTAAGAAGCCTGTAGAAAATATTGATCCAAGATTTCAAGGTTTAATTGGCCTTTTCCTCCTTTTAGTTTTTTTTGAATTTCAATGAGGACTTCTTTGTCACTGTGGTTTGTCTCATTAGTATCAGTTCTGCCTTTGGTTTCTGCATTCTTCTTACCGCCTTCATCATTGTCCTTGTCTTCTTCTTCATTTTATATCTTTGCCTCCTCACTTTCCTCTTCATTTTATTCTATATTGGCACTATTTTATTCACTGTCTTGTTCATTGTTTTCACCTCTATTACTGTCATGCTTACTGCTTTTACCTCCATCACTGTCATTCTCACTGCCCCTTTCTTCATTATCATCATTCCCTTCTTCTTCTTCTTCAAATTCCACCTTTGTATCTTCTTGCTGGCTTGAATCACCATCATTGCTTAGACTGTCTCCTCTGTCCTCTTGTTCATTTGTTTCATGGTCATCATCCTCCTCCATTTCTGTGTCTTCTTCCTCTTTCTGATTTAACTCACCACCACCTTGTTCATCATCATCTCTTTGTCCTATTTCCATATCTTCTATCCTTTGGGCTGATTTATTGGCATCATTACCTTCACTGTCATCACTTTGTTCATTATTGCCACTTTGATCCTCTTTACTTGATACATCAAGAGAAGGGGAAGAAGGAAGGTTTCCTTGAGGTGAGGGAACTTGTGTAGATGAGGAGGGCAAGTTTTGTTAATGAGGAGGCTATGGATTTGCGAATGACTACCTTGCTCTTGAGCTTGATGAGGTTTAACTTGAACATGATGTGTAACTACCCTAAGTCACTTTCCCTCAACTGATGATAAATTTGGTCATGAAGGCCAAGAACAGAGGTGAAATATGCATTTGAGACCTAGGGTTTTCTCAACTAGGGTTTAATCATTTCATAGACACCAAATTATGAAAATTACTTGGAGGACAAGGGGGAGAGGCCACCTACCAGCGTTAACTCTTTTGCAGCCCTTTGAATGCAACTTGGAGGATGAATTTTAGCCTTGGGGCAAGTTAATTCCTTGTTTTAGGAGCCTCTACATTAGCTCAGCACCGGGTATTCCTACCCATGGATTAGCATAGTGTCGGGAAGTCCTGTCCGTGGATTAGCGTAGTGCCGGGTAGTCCTGCCCATGGATTAGCGCAATGCCACTTATTTGCGCAGCGACAAAAAAAGGTCAACTTGCAGACAAGTTCTGATGGCCTTCTCGAAGTCATATTTGGGCCCGTAATAGCTCGTTGGAAATTTTAACCTATATAATTTCCAAATATACCATTTTTTTCTTTATTGGTGGTGATTTTCCCTGTCAAAAGTTGAGTTTCCCAAGACTGGTCAAAAAGTGCAGAGTGATGGTGCAAAAATGCAGAGTGTTGGTGCAGACAACTTTTGGAGGCCTTCCTTAACTACAAATTGAGCTCATGATAGCTCATTATAAATACCATCAAGTCTAGTTGGATTTTGACCCATCAATCAAGTCATTTGGACACTCCAGCTATGAGAAAACCTGATTTTCCCAAGGTCACTCCAGCAATGAAGAAATTCTCCTGTGACACCTATATTTTTGACATTTCTCCCAAACCATGATACCTGTGTAAAAACTGAAGGAGGTTTTTCTTATTTGCCCTATTATGGACAAAAACCTCTCTCAAGTTTTCCAAATTCATCTCTGTTTGGTCAGAAACATATTTTTAAACAAAACTGGACCTAGGTGTGGCAAATGTCTTGGCCCTTGCAATGAATTATTGGAAAATGATGGAGGCATGATTTTTATGAGTTGGTATGGAATCATGATTGCTGATATGATCTATCAAATGGATCCTTTTCTCTTATGCCTCCTTTCCATAGAAAACCCTAGCTTAGTTGGAAGAGGAAATTAGGGTTTGGTGTAGGGGATTTAGGATTGCCCTGTAGAGGGAGGGGAATGAAGGGGTTAAGGGTTGTCTAAATTCTTGGGGAAATTTTGGGGGATATGGATAGATGTTAGAGAGTAGGGGAAAGTCGAATTTAAATAATTTAGTGAAGGTAAAGGGTCCAAAATGGAAAAAACACATGCCTAGTCTCGAAAAGTGTCAAATTGTAGCAATATGCTAGGTTTTGTAGAAAAATGATGAGTTTGAGGGATAGGAGTGATGGTAAGTGTTTATGAAGGTATATTAAGGATAGGATGAGGTGTAAGATCATCAGGATACAAGCCTTGTTTATTTTTAACCATGGAGGTCATGAAACCAAGAAAAATGCCCTCAAAAACCTTAGATGGACAATGGAGGAGTTAGGAAAAACAAAATAGAGGGCTGAGGAAAAAGATGGAAAAACATAGTGATAATGAGTGGCATGAGCCCATGATGGGTCCTTTGGGAGTAGTGATCTGACCTTGACATGATGGGATGGTGAAATAGTGAAAATTTATCCGAAGGATAATGAAGGCAGTGAGATTTCTAGAACTCACAATGTTCATGAACTTTGTTTCAATAAATCTAAGATAAGTATTTAGTCATCCATGAGAAGAAAAAATTATTGATGACTAACAGTGGCTCCACTTGGGGAGGGTAGCTCCTTTTCAGGAGGTGTCTAGAACTTCAGATCTATTGGTCTTATGAAGACCAGTGCCTCATCCATTAGGCAGATTTTTACTTCTTTTTCATTTGTTGATGCTTCTTTGAAGTTGTGATCTCAATAATCTGAAAAACATGGTTAGCTCAAATTCATCTCTACCTACCCAACATAATTTCCTAACATTTTTTTTCACTTGGGTGCACTTGTACTGGCAAACCCTTAACATCATTTTATTTTGAAAGCATAAAATACTATCTATTTCTACCCTTATTACTTCTAAGAGTTCAAATTAGGCTAATGAACTCTCTTATTCTCTACCTAGTCTAATCATTTGTCAAGATTAAGTTGTTTGACAAAATTTATTCTATATTCTACTGACATGAAATTAAAACATGATCAAACCAGGATTAGGCAATCTCATTTGCCATGGGATGTGGCATTCGGACAAGCTGCACACATGCATTATTTTTGTATAATGGAAAACTAGAAAACATGAGGGCTATGATTCATAATTTGTTAGGCATCCCTATATTTTCTCTTTGGTTCAGTTTTGAGCATGTGGAACCAATATATTTCATTTCTTATCTATCCTTTTTGACAAGTCAAGTTTGAATGATTTGACAAGATCTCTTTCACTAACTTATCGGAAATAAATTGAAAACATGTTTAGCCATGATTAGGTTAGATGATTGAAAAAGAATTTTTGGAACAAGTAGTGGAATTTAGGCTTGCACACTTTCAGCATTACTATTTTTTGGGTATGGGGTTGTACCTCTTTTCAAATCTGCCCTCTTTTTTCACCTTTTATCTGTTTTTGTGTTTTCATTTTCAAAACAATCTATAACTAAAATATGCTCAAAGGCTGAGCTTATTTGCATGCCTATTTATCCTAATCTAATTTTTACATGATATACATTCAGCTGGTGAACTCTCTTTTCCAATAAAACCAATCAACCAGATGATTGCATGAGGGATCTTGGTTCAACTCTTTGAGGGTGCTGACAAAACTAAAATGCCACTCCCACCTTACTTGTGTTTGAACAATATTTCTTAAAATGTTCTTGAAATTCTGCATCGAACTGCTCTTGACATGTTTTACTCCCTCTTCAAATGTCTCTAACAAATCAACAAAGGGATCTTGAAACAATACCTGAATTTGAAGATTCGGGAGATAAGCTTGATCCATGACTGCTTCTTTCTCCACTTGGCTGAACTTGGAACTTTTTTGGGAAAGAAACTTTTCCTCTTCCTCATGATCATCTGAACTGGTAGACTCATAATAGATTGTGATGTTATCCTATAGCAAACTTGACGGGTTCTGATAGAGTGGGCTGAGTTCTGTGTGAAAACCACCATGTTGATGAGTAGGAGCACTCCTTGGAAACAAATCTTATTAAGAAATAAGTGCAACAAATTTCTTGTGATCATCAATTTCCATGCCTTCATCTGCAATTTGTAATTCAAAGGAACTTGGTGGCTACAAATCTGGAGTTAAGGAGGATTCCGTGTCCCAAATGATTTCATCAACCATTTCAGGAAAAGGATTCTCATTGACAACTTGCTCAAGAAGTTCATCATCCTCCTCAACCTCAACATCAAAACTGCAAGACTGTTGATTTCCAATTATATGAAAGTTATTTATGATGGACTGAAGTGAAGTAGAGCAAAGTGTTAGAGACTCCTCAATTACTTTTAAACTCTCAAGGCTTTCCTCATCAGTGTCATAGGTGACCTGTATTGGCTGCTTAGTTTTTTAAAGATGATGATAGTGAACTTCATCCCACAAATCAACTGTTGATTGCTCTGCAAGGTTAGTTTTTGTTTGGAGGACATCATCATTAGACTGATCAAACTTTGGAAAATTATCAACATAAGTAACATCATCAATCAAACATATTGGATTGTTATTTTGTTCTTCTTTGAGTTTTTCTACAAGTTCACTTTTTGATGTATGGTAGATGGGATTGGTAGGAGAATGAACATAAATTTTTTGTTCACATAAAGGCTTAGAGGCTGGCTGCATGTTTAGCATTTGATTTATTTCTTCTTCAGTTAAAAGAGGAGGCATTTTTATCTTTCTTTGGATCGAAGTACAACAATTCTCTCTCTCTTGTGAAGGCTTATTTTGAGGCTGAATGTCTTCTTGAGCCTCACCTAGAAGAGATGGTGAATCATCACTTGTGCCTTCAGAGAGATCCTGTGAGTTTTCTTCTATTTCTTGATTGGTTTCTTCCTACACTAACGCCTCTAGGCGGTCATGATAGATATATTGAGAATGAAATTAATGAATGGCTTCTAATAGATCCTCAGGATGCCAATTTCCTAAATCTTCATCAATTTTCAGAAGGTATTGTATGAGATCTTCAGATTGATCACAACAATTTTCAGCTAATGATAGAGATGGATAATTTTTTTTATAATGCTCACAAAATACCTTGTGGAAGTTTTTTAAAGAAAACAAACTACCAGGATTCAGCCATTCATAACATTCCCTTGCCTTACCCTCTAATGTTTCCATAAACATTTTGATGAGGCATTCTTCGTGCCATTCAACCTTTAACCTCCATACATATATATGAAATTTGATGAGATGTAATAAGGGGTCATCACATTTTTCATCTTGAAATATAGGAAGGTTTTTTAACCAATTTATCTGAGGCATTTTATGTGGAAATCCAGGGATGTCACCTCTGTTCATTAGAGCATATCTCCTTTGTATCCTTGGATCCATGTTTGTAAATCAAAAAGGGTCACTGTATCTTTTCAACTAGTCTAGAGTTTTCTACCATTGGAGTCTTAAGGTCTATTGACGGTTGTGGAGTAACTAGGTGGATGATGTTTACTGTTTTAAGGATTTCCTTATTGTCCATGTTGCACTAAAAATTTTCACCCTGACATTCTGCTGATTGTATGAGCTCATTGACACTCATACTTACCTCATTTGCAAGTCTTACAACATTTAATCCTCATGTCAAGCCTTAAAACAGGAGAAAAAAACCCTAAAAAGTAAAAAACCCTAGGGTACGCAGGAGTTATCTTCATTGCTGTTGTTGTCCCTCGTGCACTTGAAGGAGTTATCTTCATAAAACTACAATCACAAACAAGAAAACATTAAATAGCACCTGTATAGTAAACATCGTAAATCATGCTTATCATGGTGATCAAGGAATCCATGAAATAAACAGTCAACTAACAGCTTATTGAGAAAAATGAATTCATTTGTATTAACTTTAAAAGAAGGAAAACCTTACAACCTTAGCCTTGATGTTGAACAGGCCTTCCCGGGGTCCGGAGTAGGAATATCCTATACTCTGATAAGCTCTGCACTCCTCCAACCGAGATAGATAGATGTATGTGATCTCTCCTCACAAAAATCTCAGTTAAATGAGTCTGAATCCCAACATCACTTAACCTCAAATAATTCTAAAGCTTGAACTCGCCTTGAGGCTACCCAATGCCTCTTTTTATAGTGGAAAAGAGGAGGTTTCAGTTCCAACTATGAAGGGATAGAATCCTCCTTCAAAGGGATAATCTCCTCACATCAAGGGGTTAGCTCCATAAGGTAAGGGATACATGAACCTCAAAAGAGCGGTTCTGCCACCGCAAGATTCTTTCTAGAGGCTTCCAGAATTTACTGAAAGTGAGCTTTTTGAGTTTACTTGCGCCTTTTTTATCTTTACAGGGGTCCGCACCCATAACACAGAGAAAGTTCGTTCAGGTACGCAGGAGACATGAACATTAGGTGCGGGACCGCAGGCAAGATATAGAGAAAGTGCGATACCAAAGTTAAGGAGATTTTTAGGAACTTTTCTCTGATTTTCAAGGCTTGACATGAGGAACTGATATGTTAGACTTGCAAAGGAGGAAGTATGAGTAATAATAAGCTCATACACATTGTAAAATGTCAGGATGAAATTTTTTAGTGTAACAGATTGCCCCCTAAAGTGCAAAGTCTGGAATAGATGAAGCTGAAGTTTGTCATATATGAAGAGTGCAGTACTTTATCATTTCAAGGATCATCCTGTGGACACCCCAGTCGGAACCTATAAAAACATTCAATGAAAAATATATATGTATACATATCATCACTGAGGTAGGCATTCCCATACTCAGATTAAAACTAACTAAAAACTGATTCAAATTGTTCTGATACAGGAATGATTTTGAATACATCACAGTATGGACATGTGTAGACATAGTATGGAAGCAGCCATATATTTATGAATAGTCTACTGTATAAATGATAAAAAAATTCCTCACAGCATGGATGGTAGAAACTAGATCGAGGGTCTTGATTTCCGCATCTCGAACTAGTACGATTCTATCCATGTGAATGAATGTGTCGAAGTCGAACATGGTAGAAACCACTTGATTACCAGTCAATGATGTAAATTGTTAACAAGTGTGAGAGTAACCACCAGTAATGTCAATGGCCCTCAAAGTACCCAGTACAATCCATGAAATGTGAATGAATGAACTAAAGTCGAACATGTCACGGAATCATTCGATCGATGGTCAATGATGTAAATTGTCGTCGAAAGCGAGAAACCTGCCATTGAGGCATGCAGATTTCAAGGTACTGACGATTTCTAGATCAACTTCATAGATAATGAGTTGTCATCGATAGAAAGTGATCAGTCATAGGCAAGCCCACAACACAAAATCATAGGTCAGGTTTTGAAGAAATATATTGGCAAGAACTGACTTAGGGATGGTCAAAATGGATGACAGATATTTTGCAGATGAATGGTTTATTTGAACTATCCTCTTGAACACATAACGACACTGCAGAAGGCTTGGTGGCAATTGACCCAAAGCTAATACCCAAAAACTGGCTGAAAAATTTCAATATGGTTTGATTAACTATTAGGCAAAGGATTTCCCAACCCAGGTGAACAAAAGTGTCGTGTTCAAGAGTGGTTAACTAGATTTTAGAAAAATCAAAATAAAACAAACAAGTCCATTTTTCTCTCTTTTCCCCCACCATTTCTGGCAAGTACCTCTTTATTTTTGACAAGCTTGAGGAGGATAACATTTTCTTGTTTATAAGCTCATCCTTTGGAAGAGTCCAACTTAGTTTAAAATTCGAACCCTAAGAAGGAGTGGTTCATTCCTGTTTAGAATTGAACAGGTCCTTCACTGTTAAATTTTAATGAGTCCAGTATAGGAGAAACTCAGTGTTTTTCAATTTTAGGGAGTCAGAAGAAAAAACTTAAGAAAACTTAGTGGGTGTACTTTTTCATAAATTTAGTCTCTCGAGCCCGAAAAAGGATAAAATAATGCAGGAGAGAACTCTATTGACCATAATTATTCAACGTATACCTTTTTCGTAAATAGTCCATTTCAATCCGTAAAAGGGGTAAATTTATACTGAAGGGACGATCATTTATTTATTTTAGCGAGTTCGAATAATCAAGTGCTCAACAATATTTTCATGTTTAGAGAGTCTGAAAATAGCTTAAAAGAGGACTCCAATGTTTCGCCTTTTCGTAAATTTTTGAAAGAGTCCGAAAGAGTGATAAAATTATGCTCTTTGTTGAAAAATGATCAATTCTCCTAAAAAATATAATTTCTGCACAAAAACTTGAAACATTACACATACTTGTTTAAGATAAATAAAAATGCTTTCAAAAATAACCTTTTTAAAGTGAAAAATAAACAAATTAAAAATTCATTTATTCAAAAAAGCTTATAAAAAGGACTTCTCTAACTTCATTTTTACCGTTCGAGTTCAAAGTGAAAAGTAAAAGCTTTTGGGCAAAAAAGTTCCTATGAAGATTCTGGAAAATCCGTCTGACGAAATTGAGAACCGTCAGCTCCAGGTAATCCACGACCTCCTAATCTTGTATTTCATCCATTTACATTTCATTTTTAGGCTTTATATTTCATTTTTAAGAGAAAAATATGTTTAAAAAATTGCCCACGAGGGTCCGTAGGCGCAACACATGGGCCCTGCGAACCCCAACTTTTTCCTATGTAGAAAAAAGTTGTGGGTCCGCACTTGTGACACAACGCTCTTGCGTTCCTACACACTATGTATGAAAACAAAGTGCGGACCCCACACAATTAGATTTCCAAGTTAAAATCTCTCAATTGCTGCCCAAAAATTTTCAAATTAGATTGTTCTAATATATCTTTTTATGCATTGTAGGATAAACAAGATGCTAATTTGGAGAGAACGTGGGCATGGAGATGTAGATGACGCCGCAATGCTCCATTTTCCCACAATTCAAGCATTAAGAGCATGCAGTTTGTATAAATTCTGGGCCATTCAGGGCATGAGGGCATAGGTAGACCTCCTAACATGGTTGGTGAACAGGTGGAACGTACAGGACCAGTGTTTCTTTATTGGCGGCCACCGGCTCGAAATTGAGCTGGAGGATATCTATTTTTTTACTAGTTTGTCCAAGAGGGGCGAACAAATTTCTCTGTTTGGGACTAGGCCAGGTGGGCAGATTGTCGCTAGTCTTCGAAAAGAGTTCTGTAATGATTAGGTAGACCCCAGAGACAAACAGATTGACATAAAAACTATCATCCGTCCCGAGCTAAAAGTTATTTCATTTACTGTCACCAGACTGTGTGGGAGTGCAGCGTTGCATGTGGCTACCGGTTCCCAAATGCGCATTGTTGTAGACTGTTTTCGAGGCACCATTTTCAACTGGTGCGAAGCTGTGTTGGCAAACATAAAAGGCCAACTAACCAGAGCAAAGAATGGAAAGCTAAATAACTTTGGATATGGATCCATTGTAGTCACCTTTGCTCTAGAGAGGATCCCCATGTTAGATCTGCAAAACATTCCTGTTGATGCTGGACTACCTCGATAACCTAGGATGATTCGTTGGGTTGCATTTATGGCCCGTCATGCTGCTGAGGGCGTCGAGGTTGTTTTATTTCCTTCTTCTTATTTCTATTGGCTGGAACGCCAAATTTTTGTTATAGAGGATTTTCCATATGTCGGGATAGATTTCAGCGGTGACCGAGAGATGGCTCTCCCAGTAGGGGAACAGTGGGATGAATCATGTAAAATCATTTTCAACAATTTTTAAGTTCTATTTTTTTTTTGTATTTTAATCGTCTTGAAATTAATAACAAAAATTTTTAAATGCATATGTGGGCCCACGATGACCAGCCCATCTCCGGCCTTATGAAAGGAGACAACCAGTTGCAGCCGCACCAGCCCCAGCAGGCCAATTAGTAGAGATCCTGTCTAATTTAGAGCATCACCTAGAGCGCCTGACTCTAGAAATTCCAGAGACGAACATAGATGATATTCCACTCGAATTACAGAGATATGTGATTGGTGTCCCGGAACCTTTTAGGAGGTTCCTATGTAGGGTGGCTCGGGTAGTGGCCTCTTATCGTGATCACCATCAGTGATAGGATGATCATGTCATAGACTCATATGTTTGACCTTTTGTATTACCATTTTTTCCGATCATAAGGTGTTTCCAACCTATGATCGAAGATGATTTATATTTTTGAAACACTTCTATACTATGATATATCACTATTTACCGGCTATTTGTGTACATGTTATGAATGTTGTTTAATTTATTGTTTTGATTATTGCAAATGTCGATTTATCATACTAGAAGAAATTGCATCTTCTAATGTATTTAAATGTCTTGGAATATGCTAATATTCAATGTAATCAAATTCACGTTCCGAGAGACGAACTCTTAAAAATAACCTTAATAACACTGGATTTCTAATGGCATAAACCCTGTTAAGTTGTAATACAACAAGTTCAGAATCAAACCTAACAATCAAACTCCAAATTCCAAAAGATATGGATTCAGATAATAACTCAATCACTGCACTATACTCTGCAATGTTATTCATTGTTTGACCAAGGCTTACCCCATGCATGGATACTAACTTGTCAGAGGGTGAATAGATAACCCAAGTTGTGGAAGAAATGTTTCATGTACTATGACAAGCACCATCAGCAAAACCAATTTCAGGTTTGAAGAGACGTCGACATCTGCAATATCAAGAGTAAAACTCAGATAAGCAAGAATAGTGACAAAACACACTTCTAAACTAGGCACGCTTTTCTAATCTAAGACACACCAGTAGTAAAGAAATCTAATCTAATAAAAAATCTCCACACCAAGTTTAAGAAAAATATCTCTTCAGATAAAGCCCATTTCTGGGTTTATCTAAAGGGACACCGTCAAAATCTATGAGCTCGTAGGCCCCTTTTGCTAGCTTTCACTTAACAATGAAAGGACCATGCCACATAGGCATGAATTTTCCAACTCCTAGCTTATCGTTGGCTTGATCATAAACTAAGACTAGGTCTCCTTCTGAAAAATTTCGAGGGGTAACACTTCTATCATACTCAGCTTTTATTCGTTTGACATGAGCCTCGTTTGATATTGCAGCACCTCGTCGATTCTCATCTAGCTGAGCCAAGTACAAAAAACGTTTCTCCTCTTCGGATGTAGCTGGGAGTAATTCTATGGCTAACTTCAAAGATGGAATTTCGCATTCAATCGGAAACACAGCTTCCAAACCATAAACCAGTTGAAAGGGAGTGAAACCAGTTGATGTTTTTACTAAGGTTCGATATGCCCAAAGTGCTGAAAATAACATGGAATGCCAATTCGACTTATGAATACCAATAATTCGTCTGATCATAGTGACTAAAACTTTATTGATAGCTTCAACCATACCATTAGCTTGCGGATAATATGGAGTGGAAATATCGTGGTGCAGGCCAAGTTGATCTGTCAGTTCAGTCATCATGATATTCCGAAAATGGCTTCCATGATATGTAATAATGGCTTGAGGAACAGCGACCCTAGCAATTATGTGATTGAATACAAAATTTGCAGCAGTCTTTCCGTCTGCCAAAAATGTAGGCATCGCCTCGGCCCACTTAGTAAAATAATCCACTGCTAAGATAATATATGCATGCCCCCCGGCCGAGTGAGGGTTACATGTAATAAAGTCAATACCCCATTTTGCGAGAGGACCGATAGCACTTATAGGGTGAAGAGGAGTAGGTGGCGCATGCATCTTACGATAAAAGAGTTAACAATTGTGGCATTTCTGGACTGCATAGATACAATATTTGAATAACGACGGCCAGAAATAACCAGCGCGCAATATTTTTTGGGCTGTGGCATACCCAAACATATGACCGCCACATGCTCCAGAATGGCAGTCATTTAAAACCTTCTTAGCTTCTTCATGAGTAAGATAGCATCAGAAAATAGAATCCGCTCCACGACGATAGAGTGTATCACCAATAATATTGTATTGGTGGGATTGGAAACGTATTTTCTGTCGCTGAGATCGTAAGATTTCAGGCCGAAAATATTGGGTTTGGAGATAAATGATAATATCCCCATACCATGGATCAAGAGTATTGATAAGAAATAAGGATTCGTCCGCAACGGGCTGCTCTGCCACAATTTCAATATCAGTAGAGGGGAAATCACACATCAGTTCAACAAAGTCCAAAGATTTCTTTGCCCTGGAGTTTTCAAATTCCAAGTCAAATTCCTGCAGGATAACTATCCATTTCGAATACTTTCCCCCTAGCAATTGTTTGGTTAAAATGTACATCATAGGGTTACAGTTAGAAATTATTGTGGTTTTTCATAATACGATGTAGTGTCTAAATCTTTGGACAGCTTGAACAGCTGCCAAGGCCAATTTCTCCACATGTGTGTATTTGATCTCAGTCGGATGCAGATTTCGACTAAGATAGTAAATCACATGTTCAGTGTTAGATTCGTCTTCCTGAACTAAAACCATCCCAATTGTGGAATTAGAAGCGGCGAGGTACAAAACGTAGTCCTGGTTTTAGTTGGGAGGATGCAATAATGGTGCATGGGTCAACACGTGTTTAAGTGCATCAAAAGATCGAGTAGCGATCTCATCCCAAAAGAATGGAATGTTCTGTTTCAGCAATTGGGTAAAACCTTTTGTTAGCTTGGCGTAGTTAGGAATGAACCGACGTAAAAAGTTTTCTTTCCCCTGCAAAATTTGGAGTTGGCACAAAGTCGAAGGAGGAGGTAAATTGACAATAGCTTCAACCTTCGCCGGATCAACACGAATGCCTGCTTTCGAAACAAAAAATCCTAGCAAGCGACTCGATTCTACACAGAAAACACATTTTTGTGGATTCAGCCTAATTCGATAATGCCTACATCTCATAAAGATAGCTCGTAAGTGAGTGAGATGGTCGGCCCTACGCGATGAATGAGCAGGTAAATCATCGAGATAAGGCTGCAAAATGTGCTTAATGTCATGAAATGCGTAAGACATAGCCCTTTGAAAAGTTTCTCCAGCGTTCTTCAATCCAAAAGGTAGTTTGCAATAAGAAAATTCCCCCCACAGAAAAATGAAAGTTGTTTTTGGCTGATCAACAGGGAGTATGTTTATTTGATTGTAACTGGAAAAACCATCCATAAAGGAAAACATTTCACTGCCAGCACAATCATCAATTATTTGATCGATATAAGGGGTTGGATAATTGTCTTTAGGACAAGCTCAATTAATATCCCTATAGTCGATACATACTCGTATCGTTCCTTGTTTTTTAGTGACAGGAACAATATTCGATACCCAATCAGTTAAAGGAATTGGATAAATGAAACCTGCACAAAGTAATTTCTCAACTTCGGCTTTGATAGCAGCAGCTTTTCTCGGATGTATTTGACGTAAACGTTGATCGATAGGTTTGGCATCCAGGTAATTCTTGCTTTCATGTACGACAATTGACGGATCGATTCCTGGCCTTTCTTCGTAGGACCAGGCAAACAAATCATGGAATTCTTGAAATAGGGCTTTATAAGTTTAAATTTCATTTTATATATAGCAAGCACCTATATGAATGTTTTCAATTATTCCTAGCTTTACTGAAATTTCAATTGGAATCGTTCAAGAGATATTTTCCAAATTTAACTCAGAATCAGGATTTTGCAATGGATTTTGCGGTTCTTTGACATATTCAGCAGTAAAAATAGAACCGAAATCATCTTGAAAATGATCCAGCTCAGGTAAAAACGAAGTTTGATGATGTAGATCTTCCCATGGTAAATCGTCAACAGAAAAAGTTCACAAATATGCTCATCAGTATGAACAAGATCAAGAAATTTCGTTGTGGCTAAACTAGATATAGAAAGTGATTCCTCATGGATCCCATTCATTGGATCAGTTTCGGTTGAAGAAGGGTTGGAAAGTGACTAGACAGCCTGATATGCAATTTCAAACGGACTCAAAGGCATCATGCCATCAAATGAATCTAACTAAGAGTCAGAAGGTACGATCCAAGGATCATCAAACATAAGAGTATATGACGAAATCATATGAATAGTTGCGATAGAAGGCGATACGTTAGGAGGAGGAAAGGAAAAAGTTCCTAGTAAACCAGAATCTTTAATCAAACCTACTCCAACATCCTTGTAAGGGATAGCCGCTTTACCAACGTGATGGATTGTTTTTGTAGAGGCTGGATCGGAAGAAAAATAAGTTAATTGATCTATTGTAACGATCCTTCCTTGATGTGGAATTTTTATAAGTCGAAAGACCGAAGAAACAATAGCAGTTATAGCATAAGACCAACTATGACCCAGGAGAAGGTTTTAATCTAGAGGGGCATCAACCACTTCCACATCTAGATTTATGGTTTTACCTTCGACCCCTATGGGTAAATCCTGCAAAATACCAAAGGGGTGGAAACCTTGGCCATCAAAAGCCTTTAGAATTTTCGGAGATTGATTGAGTGTAGGAGAACCAAGTGATTTCCAACACTGGATCGACATAATACACGTTGAAGCTCCCTCATCAATCACAGTTTGAAAGATTGGTCTGTTTTTTACTAACACTGGAATTTGGGAAGCCATTTGGTGAGGTAGGCGAGGTGCACTATTCTCTAAATCGAAGATTATAAGGTTCGAATCCTGAATATCGATAGCTCCTATGGCAGACAAAATTAATTTACGCTGTGATGGGCATGACTGCAGCACTTCCAAAGACGACATTGCTGAAGGGGAAATAGCTAAATCTTCAACAATGTTGTAATTCTGAGTAGCTCTTGCATGTGGATTGAAAGCTGATTTACGAAGAGCACCTTTAGCAGGTGGTTTGATTATTAAGTCTGGATTTGGTTTCTCGATTTGTAGTGGACCAGAAACAGGACGAGGTGTATTTGATGTGTTTGCACTAGAAGATTTTGCTTCTTTACCATCAACAGGATTCTTACTACCATAATCTTGCGATCGCGTCGCAATCCTTACATGAGACATCATCAAAATAGGTTCTTCTGAGGCATTCGAGGTAGAACCAACCATCTTACTATCTTGAGTTGGGAAAGGATCCTTCAAGACAGCAGGTTGTTGTGAACCTTTAACGAATTTTGCAACCTCTGCTAGATGTGGGCATTCCTTAGTAAAATGATCATCGTCACAAATGTAACAAGGATAGCGAGGTTTGCATTTTTCGTCATTGGATTCGTTTTTATCAGTTTTCTCTTTTGAATTCTTTTTGTTTTTATTCTTCCCTTTCTTTTTACCGCCAGATTTAGATTTGGTCGTAGATGTCTCTACGACATGAATGTCAGTAGAAATTTCTAGGGAAGATTCTCCTTTCGGGGAATCAGGTAAAGTTATAATAGGACAAGAATTCTTCGAAGATTTCTTCTTGATTTTAGTATTGACAGTACCAATCATATCATCAGCGGCATGAGACCCTGAAGGAGCCGCAGCTATTTGACCCTGTTTTGGAAGATCGGGGATTTTTTCATGTAAAGTACCTGACTGCGTATAAACGAGGTCAAGGTACTGAGCTTGAGCAATCACTTGCTCCTCAGTAACAACTCCGGCCTTAGCTACATCTTTAGTGATTTTGGGTAACAATGATTTAACAAACCATTCCGCAAAAATTTGATCCGGAATGTAAACTTTCACCAAACGCCTTCTACGTCTCCATTCATGAATATGATCAGAAATATATGTGGACGTGGATTGCTTTAGTGAAGTTAATAGTTTCGTGCCATTATCATATCTAACAGGCAACTGAAAATGAGTCAAGAAGGCAGTTGCTAACTGACTGAAATTATTAAAAGAGCCTTGTGGTAACTCAATGTACCATTTGGCGGCAAGACCAATAAGAGTTCTTTGGAAAAGATGTAAGAGAATTGAATCATCAATTATTGAATTAGATGCACACCAGAGGTGATAAGTCATAACGTGATTTGATGGATCCTCTCCTGACTTACCTTCGAATTTCGTTATATCACTGGGCAACTTATGCAGCATTGGCGGCCAGTACAGATAATAGAAAATTGGATCATTCGTAAGGCACGTCAAATTAGGTAAATCCAAAGTTGCAATAAATGGTAACTGACGGTTAGGGTCGTGAAAACCTTGAGTAGCCAAAGCAGTTCCAGGAGGAGGATACCCAGGATAACTAGGAATCGGATTTGCATTAGGAATTGTGTAACCTCTCGGATAACCAGGATTAACCAGACTAAACTGGGGTTGTTGAGGTCGTTGATAAGTATAGCCAGGGTACGGTTGATACTTATAATCCAGATTTTGTGAAACAAGACCGAATTGAGGCTATCCCTGGTATGGTTGATACATGAATTGCGGTTGAATTGTGACCACCGTACTTGTACCATCTTGTCTCGCAGGCATCTGGACCGAAGTCTGAACTGAAGGTCCTGACTGGGGTACAGATATTTGAGGAATTTGCATGGATTTAGGGATAGAAGAACTCAGAGCTACAGATACTCCAGAAAAAGTGTTATAGGTTGAACAGACATTGCAGCAGTTGCAGGAGTTTGAGGCGAAGTCTGAGGTGTACTAGGCCCAGACTGCTGAACAGAACTAGGTGCAGGAGTTTGAATAGTAGGCTGGACAGGTTGCTGGGTTGGACCAGAAACCAAAGGCTGTCCAGGTTGAGAAGGCAACTGCACATTAGGCTTCATAGGCTGTTGATATTGGGATGGATCCCACACCATATTCATTCCGGGGTATTGTCCCATAGAAGGTTGAACGTAAGGACCATAGCCTAGTTGAACGTACGGTTGATAAGTAAGTGGTAAATTTCCGGCTCCTTGTACAGATGATTGACCAAAAGGTTGTTGGAAACCTTGAATTGGGTACTGACCTTGAGGTTGATAACCCTGAGGCGCGTACTGAAGCTGGGGTTGATAAGGAACCTGAGGAGCATATTGAGTTAGGGGTTGGCCTTGGGGTATGTACTGTCCTGAAGGTTGATAACCTTGAGGTATGTACTTTCCTTGAGGTTGTCCTCCAAAATAATATGATTCTACAGTTTGTCCTGGGAAAAAGTTACCTTGAGGGCCCCCTCGGCTGTAATTGACTGCCTGAAGGTTGCCCCCCAGGCGGTAATTGACTACCCTGAGGTCGCCCCCCAGGCGGTAACTGATTTCCCTGAAATTTTCCTCCAGGTGGTAACTGACGGCCTTGAGGTTGAGGATTCAAAATATTACCAGACATCATAAATATTTTCTCTGTGTTCGACGTTTCAGTTTTAACTCCATTAAGACCAGATGATAATACGTGTTCAATTGGTTGAAGAGCTTCTCTAGAGAAAGTACCAGACAAAGCCTGATAACCCATAGGAACAGAAGGACCACCGTGTAAAAATGCTTCCGGTGTCTAGGAAAACATGGATGACTCTCCTGCCATAATGGATGACAGATAGTAGCCTCTGGGTGTAGGATGAAATGGAATTCGAGGTGGAGAAAAAGCAAGACCCGGATTCTCTAAAAAGTTTGTTAAGGATAGATACCAAGCATCAGTTCGAATAGGGCTGTAGAAAATAGATTCACGCTCCCTAGGATTTAAAGATTGAGGGGATTCGGGAAGAGATAACTCTTCATCTGGACTAGTAAGTTCTTCAATAGAAATGAGGCCAAATGGAAGATCTTCAGTGACAATATTTCTTACCCTAGGTGAACTAGGATCGCTAGAAGTTGGTGTAATAAATCCTGAGGATGTTTCCAAAACAGAAGGTTAAGTTTCAGGCTCAGAAATTTCAGGTTCGTCAGCTAATTCACTAGAAGGAGAAATACTACCAGTAACTTCTGAAACTGAAATTGGTTCTTGAATGTGTTCTGTTGTGGGTGTTTGAGATTAGGATGAACAAATATAGATGAAGTTCCAACTTCTGTTGATCTAATTCTACCGCTACTAGATGATACTAGAGCACGTAGCCCTTCAAGCTGACTTGGTGTATATTCAGGGGGTTTCCCTTGAAGTCTCCGGAATTGTCTCGGTAATTCTGCCATGATTAAATATTAACTAATCACACACAAACAAAGAAAAATTCCAATAAAAACACCTAAAGTCTCTAAAGAAACAAACAGCTGAATCACACGCTTAAAAAACTAAGAGTTCAAACCATACACAAACAGTAAACTTCCAGTACTGAAAACACTTGTTGGTGATGAAATCCAACTTAGTAGAAATTTAATACAGAAAGGGCGGTTGGAACAGTTACCCCGACAACCTGCTTAATGAAATAGACTGGCACAATTTTCTTCACAAAACCATCTCGTGTGAAGAGAACCCCCCAGAGAGTCCAAGTGAGTCTAGTCGATGTCTACTCCAGGTACAGTGAGATCTTTCCTTCACTGTCACCTTAGGAAATAATCTTAAGTTTTTGGACACTAAGGTTACCAATAGTAACAAACACAACTGGGGGAACAGTCTATGATCCGATCCCACGCGCAAGGGCAGAGTAACAAAGCTCAATCCATTTGAAGGCTCCTTGACATGGTTAATCCGAGGTTTACCGACATGTGACCCCAGGCTCCTCAACAATGGTTAATCTGAGGTTTACCGTTTGTAATACGCGCAAAATCTTCTATCTTTCCCAATGAAATAGAATTGATTGTTTCAAAGGTTCGGACATGATCTCGTGATTGACTTCTTTAAGAGAAGCTTCCCAGATTGTACCAATTACGATTGGATTTATTTCCTACCGCAAGATTTATCTACTTGTTTGTTTTTACTATCTTGGAGAGTTAATTACTCCCTACTCTAAGATACTAGCCTAAGCTATGTTGGTGATAAGAGCCCTAGAAAATAAAAAGATTGCTAGATGAATTTTAATTAAGCGTTACTTTTATGAGCTGTTTATTAAGTCAATAGGTACGGAAATGAAACTTTTATGGTGTGAAGACTCGACTTCCAAAAACACTAAAAATGCACCTAAAAATGATAATCAACTCGTTTTCTTTCAATGAAATTCTAGCTAAAGAAAGAGTTCGAGAATGCAATTATTTTAAGAAGCAATTCTTTCTTTAAACATAGAGAATAACTGGAAGAAAATATTTTTGTCTTTTCAACACTAACTCAAAATGAGACAAATTGTCAAAGCTCACAACAAAATCCTTTCACTTTCAAAAACTTGAAACTACAAAAACAATTTTCCTTCAAAAGAAATGTACAAATTTTTAAAAGCACTCAAAACTATAAAACTAATTTCGAGATCTACAAACTTTAAAAAATCTAATTGAATAAAAGCTTTAATATTTTTGAAGAATGTTTTACTTAGTTGTTCAGTAAACTAACGATCTATTTGTCCAGAATAACAAATAAATCAAAAACACTCAGATATGTTTTTTATAAAAATGAAATTCAAAACCTATAACAAAGTTTTTTTCGAAGATTTGCAAAGAAATAAGTAGATCTATTTCTCAATAAAGGATGGATTTCACAATCAGTTCAGACTCAGCAAAAAGGCAAAAAGACCAATGTAATCTGAGGTATTTCAAACTGCCAATGCTTTGAATCACTACAGAGACCAAATGAAAAGCAATCCAATATGAAAAACTTCTAGAAAATCATCAAAACACAAAGACTGTTGGAATTCATTCACAAAAGGCTTTTGACAGAAAAAACGTTAATTTGGGCAGATACTAAAAATTATAAATCAAAATAAAGATAAACTGACGAAATAAGTCTGGAGTTTTTCAAAATTTTAACAGGGTCTGCAGGCTTCCAGAAGTAAAGTTGCGGTCCCGCACTGTTTACTTAACGAAAGTGTGTAACTGCCTGCACTGTGCAAACAAATAAAGTGTGGTCCCTAGAAAAAATAAAGAAAAACATAAAAGATTTCAAAATTTTCAAAAACAGAGAAAACGTAAGCTACCCAGGTAGATATCTATCAATCAAAAACCAGGAAAAACTTTTTCTCAAATCAAAATAAAAGAGAACCAAAAACAACAAGTTCCTTCCCTAGCGGAGTCACCAATTTGTTGGGCGGATTAATCAATCTTGTGGACAAGATCGATCTCCCTAGTACCAAAAGGTAATCTAGCAACAAATAGCCAAATAAACCTATATTTCTCTAAGCATATACGATTTACAAAAAGTACTATAGAGGTGTGAAAGACTTACCGTAGTTCCAATGCTTGTTCGAAGTAGTTGTTGTCCCTCGTGCACTTGAAGGAGTTATCTTCATAAACCTGCAATCACAAACAAGAAAACATTAAATAGCACCTGTATAGTAAACATCGTAAATCATGCTTATCACAGTGATCAAGGAATCCATGAAATAAACAGTCAACTAACAGCTTATTGAGAAAAATGAATTCATTTGTATTAACTTTAAAAGAAGGAAAACCTTACAACCTTAGCCTTGATGTTGAACAGGCCTTCCTGGGGTCCGAAGCAGGAATATCCTCTACTCCGATAAGCTCTGCAATCCTCCAACCGAGACAGATAGAGGTATGTTATCTCTCCTCACAAAAATCTCAGTTAAATGAGTCTGAATCCCAACAACACTTAACCTCAAATAATTCTAAAGCTTGAACTCCCCTTGAGGCTACCCAATGCCTCTTTTTATAGTGGAATAGAGGAGGTTTCAGTTCCAATTATGAAGGGATAGAATCCTCCTTCAAAGGGATAAGCTCCTCACATCAAGGGGTTAGCTCCATAAGGTAAGGGATACATGAACTTCAAAAGAGTGGTTCTGCCACCGCAAGATTCTTTCTAGAGGCTTCTAGAATTTACTGAAAGTGAGTTTTTTTGAGTTTACTTGCGCCTTTTTAATTTTTACAGGGGTCCGCACCCATAACACAGAGAAAGTGCGTTCAGGTATGCAAGAGACATGAAAATTAGGTGCGGGACCACAGGCAAGATATAGAGAAAGTGCGACACCAGAGTTAAGGAGATTTTTAGGAACTTTTCTCTGATTTTCAAGGCTTGACATGAGGAACTGATATGTTAGACTTTCAAAGGAGGAAGTATGAGTAATAATGAGCTCATACACATAGCAGAATGTCAGGATGACAATTTTTAGTGCAACAGGGGGGTTTTCTTCACTCGAGATGGTTTTGTGAAGAAACTTGTGCCAGTCTGTTTCATTAAGCAGGTTGTCGAGGTAACTGTTCCAACCACCCTTTCTGTATTAAATTTCTACTAAGTTGGATTTCATCACCAACTAGTGTTCTTTGTACGGGAAGTTACTATTTGTGTGTGGTTTGACTCTTAGATTTGATAGCGCGTGTTAATTTGTTTGTTTTTACTTTTAAATACCATAGGTGTGAATTGTTAATTGTTAATTTTAGTTTTAAATTTTTAATAAAATTCACTAAAGTTGAATATAATGGCAAATTTTCCGGAATTTACCAACCAAGGAACCCCTCTTAACGAGAATCCTAGTACTTTTCCTTTATTTGGAAATGTTGGTCCTCTTTATATGGCTACTTTGTCAATACCTGGATTTAACATAGGTTTACTGATATGGTTATTTTCAACTTCGTTGGCCCTGAATAATCCAATTGTTCCACTTCAACCGGACGCTTCACCTCAACATAGTTCACCATCTCAACATCACCAACCTTTTGTTGACCCTTTACCTTCTTCGCCTAATATTTCTTCCTCCATTTCTTTCTCTTTGCTTGGTAAAAGCCTTGATGCTAGTAACCAGGTGGCTAAGAAGAAGAAGAAAGGGAAGAATAAGAAGAAGAAGAAGTAAGATAAGAAAGAAGTCAACCAACCAACCATGGTTGTAAGTGTTAGCTGTGTTGAGCAAACCTCCAACATGCATCGTAAACCCAAATACCTTTGCAGGATTTGTAAGGGTGACCACTTCCTTATCAATTTTCATGGTATTCCAAAGGTCTTGGAAGTATGGTCAGAAAAATCTCATCAACTTTCCGTTGATCCATCAACCAGTGATAGTCAGGTTCCTGGGAAAAAGGGTAAAGTCAGGTTTCCTTGTAAGTTATGAAAAGGGAGTCATCAAACTCACATTTGCCCTCACATGGATGAAGCCTCAAAATTATTGGAAAACCTTACTGTTCCACAGCAAGAATTTCCAATTGGTTACCGTAAACTTTCTCCCAACCTACCGTCAACTAACGGAGTGATTGATCTAATTTCAAATACATTCGATCCCACTCTTCCATTGCAGAGTGAAACTCATATCACTCAGGTTGATGATCCATTAGTTGATCAAGTGGTTGATTCGATTTCATATTCGGTCGATCCCATTGTCCCTGTAGAGAGCGAACTTCATACCACTCAGGTTCTTCTTGTTACATCAGAGTATTCTACGCTAGGGGGAATTTCACCTGTTTCTACAGAACTCCCTCCAAGTACTGAGGTTTTTTCCTTTGATTGGAATAGACTGACAGAACCTCGTCTTCCTTCCTCCATCCCTTTCCAAATCATTGTGAAGTTTGGTGGTAGGGACATACACCACACACAGGTAGATGAGGGTGCTTCTGTTAGTATTTTTTTCTCAATTGCTTGGAAAGCTTTGGGTTCCCCTCAGCTTGTGCCTATTTCGCAGAATCTGAAAGATTCTAACAAAACCATTAGTGAACCTTTAGGGATCCTTCCTAAGTTTTCTATTACTTTGGAAGGTAAAACTGTCTGTATTGATCTTATGGTAGTTCGAGGCCCCTTGGATTTCAATTTAATCCTTGGGCGAGACTATGTCTATGAAATGAAAGCTATAGTGTCGACACTCTTTCGCGTGATGTCTTTCCCTCACAATGGGAATATTGTGACTGTAGACCAGCTTTCATTCCCTAGTCTTGATTCAACTATCAATAATATGAAACCCCTAAATGTTCCTGATTCTAAAGTGGTATCTACCCCACCACGGGTTAATTATGTGGCAACTAGTCTCGTGTTTTCAATTACCGATGTAAGTGAGCCTCTCACTGTTTGCTCGTCTTCCTTTGAATTAGATCCCGTAATTGACATGGAAAAATCTATGGGATTATTCGAACACGATGTTCTTATCCCTTTTGAGTCCCTTGAAATGTGTTCCCTCCAGAGAACTATTCTTCCTTCTGATGAAGATCTTTTGGAAGCCATGATCAAGGTGTGTCCATTGACATGTGTTTCTTCTAGTTGGAAGCCATGATCAAGTTTCATAGGAGAGTTCCTTTTACTGTGTCGACCTCGTTAAAAAATGAATCAGTGAGTCTAAGGATAGTTCCTTTTACTGTGTCAACCTCATTAAAAAATGAATCAGTGAGTGTGAGGATAATTCCTTTTACTGTGTCAAACTCGTTAAAAAATGAATCAGTTAGTCGAGAGCATAGTTCTTTTTCTTGTGTCAAGCTCGTTTAAAAAATGAAACAAGCTTCCATGAGGATAGTTCTTTTCCTGTGTCAACCTCATTAAAAAATGAATTAGTAGGTAGATTGTAGAGAGTAGATTAATAGATTAGAAATAAGTATTTTCTGAGGATGGTTCCTATTACTGAGTCAACCTCGTAAAAAATGAATCAGGTATGAGAAAAGTTCCTTTTACTGTGTCAACCTCGTTAAAAATGAATCAGTGTATTAAGAGGAAAGTTCCTTTTACTATGTCAACCTCGTTAAAAAATGAAACACGTTGCCATGAGCATAGTTGTTTTCCTGTGTCAAGCTCGTTAAAAAATGAAACAAATCCTCCCCTAATTGAGTCATGTCTTTGACTAGATCTCGTAAATGTTAAGTCATATATTTAGGTTAGTTATTTCAGTTTTTGCATAATTTTCTTACATTTTTAGGTCGGGTCTTTCATATGATCTCATAAATTAACCTTCATTCCATCTAGCTATTAATTACCAGCAGTGTACTTAGTTGAATGAAATGAAGCTGGGGGGGCATGCACTCTAGCAGTTACGCTTAGGGGGAATCAAGCACAGTTTTCTCTCTGTTTCAGGCTTGTGTAAAAATGAAACCACTATGAAGCATAGTTTTTCTTTCTTTAAAGCTTTTGTAAAAATGAAACCTATCTTGAGTCAATTTTGGTTATTTTCAAACTCATTAAACTCATGAAAATCTCGAGACTATTTTGCTATCTTTCATTCTCGTAAAACACATGAAAATGCCGAGTTCTTTCCGTCTTTTCCTGCTCGTTATTGAAAGTCAGCCACAAGAGTATATTTTTATCCCTTTTTTGAACTCATTAAAACTTACGAAAAAGTGAAAATCATATGAGTACATTTTTATCACTTTTTCGAACTCGTTAAAATTTACAGAAAAAGCGAAACTACAGAGCATACTTTTATCACTTTTTCGGAGTCTTTCAAAAATTTATGAAAAAGCAAAACATTGGAGTCCTCTTTTAAGCTCTTTTCAGACTCTTGAAAATTGAAAAGATTGCCGAGCACTTGATTATTCGAACTCGTTAAAATAAATGAATGATTGTCCCTTTAGTATAAGTTTACCCCTTTTACGGACTGAAATGGACTATTTACGAAAAAGGTATATGTTGACTAATTACGGTCAATAGAGTTCTCTCCCACATTATTTTATCCTTTTTGGGGCTCGAGAGACTAAATTTACGAAGAAGTACACCCATGGAGTTTTCTTAAGTTTTTTCTTCTGACTCCCTAAAATTGAAAAACACCGAGTTTCTCCTATACTGGACTCGTTAAAATTTAACAGTAAAGGACCTGTTCAATTTTAAATAGGAACGAACCACTCCTTCTTAGGGTTCAAATTTTAAACTAAGTTGGACTCATTCGAGGAATGAGCTTATAAACAAGAAAATGTTATCCTCCTCAAGCTTGTTAAAAATAAAGAGGTACTTGCCAGAAATGGTGGGGGAAAAAAGAGAAAAATGAACCTGTTTGTTACATTTTGATTATTCGGAAAGCCGATAACCACTCTTGAACACGACAATTTTGTTCACCCGGGTTGGGAAAATCCTTTACCTAACAGTTAATCAAACCATATTGAAAGTCTTTAGCCGGTTTCTGGGTGATTGATTTGGGTCAATTTTCACCAAACCATATGCAGTGTCGTTATGTGTTCAAGAGGACAGTTCAAACAAACCATTCATTTGCGAAATATTTGTCTTCCATTTTGACTATCCCTGAGTTAGTCCTTGCCAATATATTTCTTCAAAACGTGATCTATGATTTCATGTTGTGGGCTTGCCTACGAAGGATCACTTTCTATCGACGACAGCTCATTATCTAGGAAGTTGATCCAGAAATCGTCAGTACCTTGAAATCTGCATGCCTCAATGGCAGGTTTCTCGCCTTCAACGACAGGTTGCATCATTGACCTTCGATCGAATGATTCCATGACATGTTTGACTTCAGCTCATTCATTCACATTTCATGGATTGTACTGAGTACTTTGAGATCCATTGACATTACTGGTGGTTACTCTCACACTTTTTAACAGTTTACATTATTGACTGGTAATCAAGTGGTTTCTACCATGTTCGACTTCGACACATTTATTCACATGGATAGAATCGTACTGGTTCAAGAAACGGAAATCAAGACCCTGGATCTAGTTTCTACCATCCAGGCTGCGAGGAATTTTGTTATTCATTTATATAGTGGACTATTCATAAACAGATGGTTGCGTCCATATTGTGTCTACACATGTCTATACTGTTGATGTATTGAAAACCATTCCTGTATCAGAACAATTTAAATCAGTTTTCTATTTAGGTTTGATATGAGTATGGGAATTCCTACCTCGGCGATGATATGTTTACATATATATATTTTTCATTGAATGTTTTTACAGGCTTCGACTAGGTTGTCCACAGGATGATCCTTGAAATGATAAAGTACTTCACTCTTCATATATGACAAACTTCATTTTCATCTATTCCAGACTTCTGCTTCGGACCCCGAGAAGGCCTGTTCAACATCAAGGCTAAGGTTGTAAGGTTCTTCTTTTATTTTAAGATTAATACAATCAAGTTTTGTTTTTATCAATAAATTTTCGTTCGATTGTTTATTTCAATAAGCTGTCGTTTGATCGTTTATTTCATAGATTCCTTGATCACTATGATATGTATGTTTTATAATTATTTGTTATACAGGTGCTATTTAATATTTGCTTGTTTTTTATTACAGGTCAACAAAAGACGACACTTTGTTGCAACGAAAGACGACACTTTCTTGTGACGAAAGAACTCTTGTTGCAACGGAAGGATTATTGTTGCGACGGAAGAACTCTTGTTGCAACGGAAGGATTATTGATGCGATGGAAGCACTACAACCACAAATAAGCATTTGGATCTAAGGTAGGATCGACACCTTCATAGCATTTATTTTTAAAACAAATATATTTAGAGAAAGATAAACTTAGTTGTTCGTTTGTTGCTAGATTGTCTTCTGACACTAGGGAGATCGATCTTGTCCACAAGATCGATTTATCTGGCCAACAGTCCACCATCAACAACTAAATACCAACCTAAGGATGTTTGTGGGTTTTCTGAGTTCTTAAGGATATTTAAGATGTATTTATTTACAAGGTCCCACAGTGATTGCCAGAATGTTAGTGTGGCGATGAGGTGACAATGAACCACCGGATATTATCTATCAAGGGTTTCTAAATCTTTTAAGGAATATCTAAGCATGAAATTACTTAGAAGGTCCCACTGTGATCACCATAATGTTAGTGTGGTGATGAGGTGGCAGATAAACCACCAGATACTATGAGTCAAGGGTTTTTGAATCTTTTAAGGAATATTTAAGCATGAACTTACTCAAAAGGACCCACCATGATCGCCAGAATGTTAGGGTCCCGTGATTTGGCAGATTGGTATACCAAATGACAGGGTAACATGGAACCAGTATTTGGAGTCCTAGGACCTAAATTTCCTGGACTCAGAGAGGGATCTCTCTATTGGATGCAAAGGGTGTGTTCTTATTCGCTTTAGATGGTTGATTTTAGGCTACTTGTTAAGTGTAGGGCTTGTTGATTGTTTTGGTTGGGTAAGATGGTCGAGTGGAATAGATGGAGTGAGAGGACTTTAAATCATTGGGCTATGGAGTCAATGAAAGTCATGAGTGTCTCAATGATGAGTCAGAGTGTGTTGCAGGGCCAATATAGCAAGGTTAATGGATCCTTAAGGTAATGTGTGAGGTAGGGTGGACATCAAGTTTGGGAAAAACAAGGTAGGGAAAAGGGCAGTGAAGTATCCTTTGTCATTTAACTATGAAAAAGAAGGTCTTAAACATGATAAGAAAAATATACTAAGCATGAGATAGGGAAAACCATTTACTCAATGATAATACTTTAAACAAATAAATATCCAAGCTGAACATTCCAGTGAAACATAGAAAGCATAAGAGCTTCTAACTTTAGTAAATTCATCTTTAGAATTTGGGAAAACATATAAGATAGCACAATAACTTTAATAAAGCAAAGAGGGAACTCCTAAACATTTTTTATCAATATATAAAGAAATCTAAGGCAAGCTGATAGGCATGGAAAAAAGGCAAGATCAGAACAAGACCTCTTTGACTTAACCTAGCAAGCAATACTTCAAAGAAAGGTTCCAAGACAGAGCTTAGACAGTGTCAAATAAGCAGGGCTTATCATGAATAATATTTTTTAACCAACATATTAATCCATAAATGAAACAAAAAAGAATAAATATGGTTGAGGAGCAGTTAAGAATTCTTCAAACACACACAGTAGAGGAAAACATCAAGGCTATAGTAAACAGGAGCCTGACTAAGGTGCTTCAAGGAGCATTTCTCAACCTATAATTTTCTGTCCTATAGCAACTAAGAAGAGTGAAACATAATGATAACAAGAAGATATAAACAAATTAAGAATACATCACCATTAACCAAGCTTAGGAATCTTGCAAACAAGCTTCTTCATCATCAATCCAAGCAAGCCATTCATCAACTTCACAAAACCAATTTCTTCTCCAAGCTCATAAAAACCATGTATTGCTCTCCAAGTTCATCAAATTCCAACATTTACAATGAAGCCCCCATGCTCTATTTAACTTAGAAAAGGACGGAAAAAAACCCTAGATAGGGATGGAAAATGTCAAAATCACCCATAAATGTCATAACTGCCCAAGAGACCATGCAAGGCCCAAGGCACAAAATATCTCATGAAATAAATGACAAAATAACTTCTAGCACCTAATTCTAGAGTGATTTGTCTTAAAAAACACTAAAATATGTTTTTACAATAAATGAGTGTGTTTTGTTGACTTTTGGCCAAAAAAACACTAAACAGTCCATTTTCACAGCGCCACTTTTAGTAGAAAATAATCTCTTTTGCAACCAAGTTTTGGACCCCTTCCCGATGTCGGATTTGGCTCTATGATGGCTCGTTGGAAAGCCTGATGAATCTAATTTCCAAAAATACTTGTAGTTTTCTGATCCAGCTCCTTTAGCCTGTCGAAAAGGTCAAAATCCAAATACTGCCATTAGCACAGCACCAAGTCCGAAATAGAGGCAAGATTTCAAGGTTTAATTGGCCTTTTTCTCTTTTTAGTATTTTTTGAATTTCAATGAGGGCTTCTTTGGCACTCTGGTTTTTCTCATTAGTGTCAGTGCTGCATTTGGTTTCTGCATTCTCCTTACTGTCTTCATCTTTTTGCTTGTCCTCTTCTTCATTTTTATCTCTGCCTACTCACTTTCCTCTTCATTTTCCTCTATATTGGCACTGTTTTTTTCACTATCTTGTTCACTGTTTTCACCTCTATTAATTTCATGCTTACTGCTTTTACCTCCATGAATGTCATGCTCACTACCTCTTTCTTCATTATCATCATTACCTTCTTCTTCGTCTTCAAATTCTACATTTGTCTCTTCTTGCTGGCTTGAATCACCATCATTGCTTAGACCGTCTCCTTTGTCCTCTTGTTCATTTGTTTCATGGTCATCATCCTCCTCCATTTCTGTGTATTCTTCCTCTTGCTAATTTAACTCACCACCAGCTTGTTCATCTTCATCTCTTTGTCCTATTTCCATATCTTCTACCCTTTGGGCTGAGTTATTGGCACCATTACCTTCACTGTCATCACTTTGTTCATTATTGCCACTTTTATCCTCTTTACTTGATAAATCAAGAGAAGGGGAAGAAGGGAGGTTTCCTTGAGGTGAGGGCACTTTTGTAGATGAGGAGGGAAAGTTTGGTTGATGAGGAGGCTGTGGATTTGTGAATGATTGCCTTGTGCTTGAGCTTGATGAGGTTTAACTTGAACATGAAGTGTAACTACCCTAAGTCACTTTCCATCAACTGATAATAAATTTGGTCATAGAGGCCATGAACAGAGGTGAAATATGCATTTCAGACCTAGTGTTTTCTCAAATAGGGTTTAATCATTTCATAGACACCAAATAATTAAAATTTCTTGGAGGACAAGGGGGAGAGGCCACCTAATAGCTTTAACTCTTATGTAGCCCTTTGAATGCAACTTGGAGGATGAATTTTAGCCTTGGGGCAAGTTATTTCCTTTTTTGAGGAGCCTTTACATTAGCACAGTACCGCGCAGTCCTGCCCATGGATTAGCGCAGCGCCGGGCAATCCTGCCCATGGATTAGCGCAACGCCACTTATTTGCGCAGTGCCAAAAAAGGTTCAACTTGCAGACAAGTTTTGATGACCTTCCCGACATCAGATTTGTGCCCGTGATAGCTAGTTGGAAATATTAACCTGTATAATTTCCAAATATACCATTTTTTTCTTTATTGGAGTTTATTTTCCCTGTCAAAAGTTGAGTTTCCCAAGACTAGTCAAAAAGTGCTGAGTGATGGTGTAGAAATGCAGAGTGCTGGTGCAGATAACTTTTGGAGGCCTTTCGTAACTAAAAATTGAGCTCATGATAGCTCATTTGAAAGATATTCAAGTCTAGTTGTCTTTTGACCCATCCAACAAGTCATTTGGACACACCAGCTATGAGAAAACTTGATTTTCCCAAGGTCACTCCAGCAGTGAAGAAATTCTCCTGTGACACCTGTATTTTTAACATTTCTCCCAAACCATGATACCTATGTTGGCAATATGATGCAGAGTGTTGTCCTTGATGGCAAACCACTTGATGAAGATGATGGCAACCCACTTGATGAAGATGATGGCAACCTACTTAATGAAGTTGTAATTGATGGAAACTGACATGATGAACTTGTTAATGATGTACATCTGATGTATCTACAATCAGTATAGAAGGTGCAGAAGAAAGAATCTCTAGTATGTGCACGAATAATGATGAACAAGGTATGCTTCAAAGCATACGCGGTTTTGTTTAAGGGAAGTCACATATGCACGCGGGAAATAACGTTCCAAGTCGCGTATGCATAATTGCGCTCTAAAGGTGTAAAACCAGGGGTTACTACCATGGTATTGACCCATTGTATTGAGCGTTGGATTGTCTATTTGGTCCCGTCCAAGAATACCATTGGAAATGATGTGGTTTTGGCTCATGGTATTGACAAAGGCTAGATCTATTTAAGGAGAAGAAATTCATTGTGCAATGAGTGTGCATGTGTCTGGGTTTGAATGAATACTTCACTCTGAAGTATGTATGAATGGAAAGGGTAACAGTTTGATGATATATCTGAATCTGTGATGCACCTATGAAGAAAATGATGAAGAAGGGAATCTAGATCTGAAATGTATTTGTATCTTCTAGATCTGTTTATGGAATGTTAGATCTAAGATGAGGCGAACATCTGTCTGAAGTGAAGGGTAAAATCTGAACTGAATATCTGATCTGAAGAAGTATGCTGCCTTATAATATCTGAAGATCTATACGCAAGTTTGTAACAGAGGAAGCGCGTGTATACGCGGGTCATCTTCAGAGAAAGCGCGTATGGGTTGTGAAATTAGATCTGTAATATGTGCAGATGTATACGCGGGTTTATATGCATGAAAGCGCGTATATACGTGGGACCAGAGAAAGGAAAGCGCGTATGAAAAACTAGGGTTTGCTGAAGTATGAAGTATGGAATGTCTGATTTGTTTTGCTGTGTTACTGCTATCTGTCAATGATTTATAAGTATCAGTTTGATGTATGATTGAGCTTAAATGTGTGGAGTGGGTCCAGTCTGAAAATATGATGAAAAGTGGCCTGCAAGTTGTGCTCTATTGAAGCTGTTGGATCCAGTGTGAAAATTGATGAAACGTGGTCCATAGAGGTGATGAGGGTTGTAGCCTTCAGTCAGGGGGTTGTAGCTCCCTTCCAGGTGAGGCTGGTAAACAAGAGCAGGGAGTTGTAGCTCCCTTCCAGGAGAGGCTGGTAAACGAGAGCAGGGGGTTGGAGCTCCCTTCCAGGAGAGGCTGGTAAACGAGCGCAGGTGGGGGCCTGCGTACTGGTATGATTCTGCGCCAGTACATTGTTGTAAGATTTTTTCTTTATAATAAAATATTGAAGGTTGAGACAACAACAGCGGTGGTTTTCTCCCAACTTGGGTTTCCACCTAAAATCCTGGTGTTCATGTGTGATGCTTATGTGTGATGGTTTATTCTGTTATTACTGCACATGCTTACTGTTAACTAAACATCAGATGAATGATTGTTGCAAAGAACTAAGCTAAGAATTATCTGCATAATTAGATCTCTGTTCATACGCGATTTTTATGAAGGATATCCGCGTATATACGCTAGTTGGCCTCAGCAAAGTAGCGTATGGGTTTTAGTGAATGAAAAATTAAAAAGTTTTGAAGTAAGTCCTAAATACTGACTCACCCCCCCCCCCCCCCCTCTCAGTATTTTTCCCAACAATTGGTATCAAAGTAGGTCCTTCTGCAGAAGCTTGATCTCTTGAAGGAGATCCGTCGCAATGGGAAGTCATGAAGGGATAATGGCCCATACCTTGTTCTCTGTTATTATCAAGATCCTGGGGGGCTAAGTTGCAGGGGACCATGCAAATGGACATGACCTATGCGACTATCCCTGTTTTCAATCAGACTAGAAGACTTTACAGGGAGTCCCATATGCAATACATAGTTACAAGTAAAGACAGACCACAAAAATCTCCTCTATACTCCGTGAGTACAGGCCTTGATTCTTTTATCATGATCAATGATGAAATCCTTAATGAACAATTCACTTTAACAGAATCAGTGATCAAAAGGAAGGAAGAGGAACATAATGCTGAAGTGTCTAAGCAGTTTGTTGTATTTGAAAACATGAGCAAACCAAACACAAGTCTTGAACTACAAGTCATCAATCCATTGAGCTTAAATCTTGATAGTCAAGAGAACAATTCTCAACCCGATGAGAAACTTGAGGATTTAAAACAAAAACGAATTAGTGCTGATGTTCAAGAAGCATCTGGAAGCATGGTAGTTGATGAGGACATTTGTCAAACAGATAAAAATGATAAAATTCCTCTGTGGAGTATGTATTTTGATGGGTCATGCACTAGAACAAATGTTGGTGCAGGTGTCTGGATTACTAACACTGAAAGCAAGCACACAGAATGCATTTCTTGCAAATTAAACTTTCAGTGTTCTAACAACATAGCGGAGTACGAATCCCTGCTCTTAGGCTTACATTTGTTAAAAAAATTAGGAGCCCAGAGAATCAATGTGTATGGGGATTCTGAGTTAATCATTAGGCAAGTCAATGGGGAGTACAACACACATCATCCCAAACTTAGGGCCTATCGTAACGACTTCATGGATCTTTTGAAAACATTTGAGGAGTCCGAATTAATTTTTGTCCCAAGGAAAAGAAATCTTATAGCCCACAATTTAGCCTTTGCAGCTAGGACATGTATAACGCCACCTGAGACCGAAGATTTCTCAACTCAGATAAAATTTAGACCAGCTGTGCTTGATAATAAAAAATATCGGCAGGTGTTTGACGGAGATAAACAAATAGAAGACTTCATGCAATTCATAAATGAATTTGAACTACATAGTTCAGATTCAAATTAAGATACAGACTGCAGTGAAGAAAATTTTCTTGGTGAAGAAGAACCTTCTCCTGAGCTTGTCAATATTAACCTTTAGACTAGAAAACCTAGAAACAAAATAGAATTGAGTGCAGAATCAGAAACAAAGGAATTAGAAACTCTGCATTCTAAAGATGAAAGTTTGCCAAGCGGTCTAACGCCTTTAGAAGAGTTGTTTGATTTTAATGATGTGGCCAAAAAGCCAAAACTGGAACTTGTAGAGACTGAAGTAGAGGAATGCAATATAGGCAGTGAGGAAAAACCAAAGATGATTAAACTGTCTAAAACCTTACCAGCTCACTTTAAACTCAAATACATAGAGCTGTTCAAAGAATTTTCTGATGTTTTTGCATGGAGTTACGAAGATCTCAAGCCCTATGACACTGAAATAATACAGCACAAAATCCCTCTTAAAGAAAACCAAAAACCATTCAAACAGAAACTGCGCAGAATAAACCCTGTACAGCTGCCTTTGGTCAAAAAGGAAATCATGAAGATGTATGATGCTGGTATTATTGTCCCTATTAGATATTCTGAATGGGTATCTAATCTGGTGTCTGTTAGGAAGAAGACTAGAGAAATCAGGCTTTGTATAGATTTTAGAGATTTAAACAAAGCTTCATTGAAAGACAACTACCCTTTACCAAAAATGGATCATATTTTACAAAGGGTGGTAGGGTCCAAAAGAATTTCTTTGGTTGATGGCTATTCAGGGTATAATCAGATATTAGTTCACCCTGCTGATCAATTAAAGACAGCTTTTACTACACCATGGGTAACTTTCATGTATGTGAAAATGCCTTTTGGTCTAATGAATGCTAGAGCAACCTTTTAGAGAGCCATGGACATAGCATTCTCGGAAGAACTAGGCTTCTTCATCATTATCTATCTTGATGATGTAACTGTGTTTTCAAAAACAGATGAAGAACACTTAGAACATTTGAGAGCAGTTCTCGAGAAATGCAGAAATTTTGGGATATCTTTAAACCCTAAGAAAACACTCTTTGGTCTCCAAGAGGGTAAAATTCTTGGGCACATTATTTCTGAGGAGGGTATAAAGATAGATCCAAAAAGGATTGAGGCTATATTGCAAATCTCTCATCCTCAAAACATCAAGGAGTTGTAATCTTTCATTGGGAAGATTAACTTTTTGAGAAGGTTCATCCCTAACTTAGCTGAGCTCCTTAGGAATATCACAAACATGTTGAAGAAGGAGCAAGGGGTAAAATGGACCTTGGAAGCAAAGACATCCTTTGAGCTGGTGAAACAAGCATTAACCAAAACATCGGTTCTGATAAGTCCTGATTTTTCAAAGGATTTTTGTATTTTCTCATTCGCATCAGAACATACCATAGCTGCTGTCCTTTTATAGAAAAATCCACAAGGACAAGAGCAGCCTATTGCATTCTTTAGTAAGGCATTGAGAGATGCCCCTTTGAAGTATAACATCATGGAGAAACAAGCTTTTGCCTTGGTTAAAGCTTTAAAAGATTTCAGGGTATACATCCTTCACTCACACATCATTGCCTTTGTCCCAAATTTAGTTGTTAAAGACATTCTAACACAGGACCCAGATGGTAAGAGAGGTAAGTGGATTGATGTTATTCTTGAATATGATTTAGAGATAAAACCCACTAAGCTCATCAAAGGCCAAGGTCTAGCTAGATTAATGGCTGAATCAAATTGTGAAGTTCTTGATATTCATATGATTAATGCTTTAGATGACCAAGAAGAATTCTCAACTCCCATTGTTGAAGACCATTTTATGAATTCTCCTTGGTATGCTGATATTGTTTATGTTTTGCTCAATCTAAATACACCTCCTGGTTTGACAAAAACAAAGGCCAGATTCTTGAAGCTGAAAGCATGAAACTATTGCATTATAGATAAATGTCTTTATTGGAAGAATGCAAGTGGTCTATTGCTTAAATGTTTGCCTAAGTTTGATGCAGAGAAGGTTAAGCAGGAATTCCATGAAGGAGAGTGTGGGGGTCATTTGTACTGGAAGTAAACAACCAACAAAATTTTGAGGGCTGGTTTCTATTGGCCTACTCTTTTTCCTGATATACACAAGATGATCATTGCCTATCATAAGTGCCAACTATTTGAGGGCAAAAGAAAACTGCTACCCCTTCCTCTGCATCCAATCACTGTTGAAGCTCCTTTTCAACAGTGGGGACTTGACTTCATAGGAGAAATCCATCCACCATCTTCTGCCCAGCATAGGTGGATTCTTACTGCCACAGACTATTTCACTAAGTGGATAGAAGCCATTCCTTGTAGGTAAGCCAATGATTCAGTTATCATAAAATTTATGGAGATTAACATTCTCTCCAGATTTGGCTATCCTACCAAAATTATCACTGATAATGCAACAACATTTGGATCAAAGAGGATGGTTGAGTTTTGTCATAAATACCAAATAACATTGGGGCATTCCACAGCCTACTACCCTCAAGGTAATGCACTTGCGGAATCTTCCAACAAAATCTTAGTGAACATAATCAAGAAACTGTTGGAGGACAATAAAAAATATTGGCACACAAAGCTGGTCCATGCACTTTGGGGCAACAGATTAACTTTGAAGAAATCTATTGGTACGTCACCTTTCCAGCTTGTGTATGGTACTGATGCAATTTTTCCAAATAGCCTTGGTGTACCAGTTATGAAGTTGATTCAAGAGTTGCAGACTGAAGAAAACGTCATGACCAGAAGAATAAATCAGACCATTCATCTTCAACAAACAAGGGAGGAAGTGTATAACAAAGCATTGCAGAAACAAGACAACATCAAAAAGCTTTTTGACAGAAGAACAAAGTCCAGCAATTTCAAGATGGGGGACAAATTTTTAAAGTGGGACTCAAGGAGGGAAGAAAAGGGCAAGCATGGGAAATTTGACAACCTATGGCTTGGCCCTTACTCTATTCATTCAGTTGCTGGTAATAATTCTTTTTTCTTACAGGAACTGGATGGAACAGAATTGTTTGGGGGTCCTGTCAATGGCATGATGCTTAAGCATTACTTCTCTTGATCCATTTTATGTTTTGAAGCCTTTTTTATCTTTTTTCCCATTATGAATATTCCATCCTCCATTGCTTTCAAAGTTATGAAAATTCAAAAATACAAAAAACAAAGAAAAGAAAGAAAAGAGGGCAGAAATGAAAACAAGAAAGGCAGAGCCCCATGCCAAAAAGAGAAACAAATCTGAAAGTGTGCAAGCTCAAATGCCACTCCTCAAAAACACACTTCTAGTTAGTCAAACTGTTTAATATTGAATAATTAGCTTTAAATTTTTCTGCTGATAGGATAGGGAATTCGATTTGCCAAACTGTTCAATCTTGGCTTATCAGTAGATAGATTAGGATAGAAATTGAAGGTTCAAACAAGCTCAAAATCTGAACTAGAAGAAAAATACAACTCAAACAAAAGCAAAAACAGAGCTGTGAAGAAAAGAGAAGGTCTTGATGAGAGACTTTCAGATCTTAAGCCTTCCATTTTGTTTTTTTATATTCTGCAAATAATAATCTATGTGCAACTTGTTTTTATGCCATAGATCATAGCAATTCAAACAGCTTAATCTTGACTTGACTGCTTTTAAATTTTTGTTGTAGAATTTAGAGAATGAAAGTCTGTTGGAAAGTTTAATCCCAACAGACAGTAGATTAGGTAGAGAAAAATTTGAGCTCAACTGTTTAATCTGAGTTCAGGGAGAAATAAGGAGTAGAGTTAGATTAGTTTTTATGCTTTCAAAAGAATAAAATGTGTGAAAAGAGTTTGCCAATCCAAGTGCACTCTCACGAAGAAAAAATGTTATATCAATAGGATTGGGTAGGTAGAAAGTTGTATTGATGAAGTCCATTATTCTTTCATAACTGATACTATTTTTCAGAAGCAAAGCAAGATCATCCAGCAAGAAAAAAGAGCAATCCAAAGGATGAGGCACATGGTCAGGCACAAGTCAGCCTCCCAGAGAAATCAAGTCTGAATTCTTGATGCCTTCAAGAAGGCACCATCCCCAAGTGGAGCCACTGTTAGCCACCTGTAAAATTTGATTATACCAAAGGTGGCTAAATTTGTTTTTGAGCCTTCAAGGAATAGTTTTTCCCTTTCAAAAACTGTTGTCTCTTGAAGACTATTGAAGGCCTCATGCCTCTGTCCAGATCCCATTCTGCTGCTTACATCCTAAAAACCTCTGAAAGCCTACAAAAATCCAAAGTCAAATATTGCTGCAAACATCCCTTTCCCCTTCCTTCTCCTCAAAACTAACCTCTTCTTCTATCCCTCCATTCCCCATTAAAGTCCCTCATTTCCACATTTCTGCAATTTTCCCTCATCAAAATTCATTTCATAAGGTTAAAAAACCCACTTTTTTAACCTTACCATAACCTTCTTTTCCTTTGAAAAAAAATTAAAAAGCCATAGAAAACGCATATTTTCTATGTTATGGGCTTAAACCCCCTTGGGCTAAGCCTCTAACCCTTTTTCGTCCATGCGCCCGAGCGCCAGAACCAACTGCTAAACCTCGCGGGCGCTTATCCTTCCCAATAATATTTCTCCTTCCAAAACATTGAAAACCTTTGTTATTTCGTGTTTTTGGGTTTAAATTTATTTCCAAAGTTCTCTGCCCATAAAAATAATGGAGAAATATATGCCCTTGATCTGCTTCGCAGATTGAACGGTGCGGAATGTGTCTCCTCGTGGTCCCCACCTCCCGTGCGCTGTTTGCCCAAAACCGGCGGTATCCTTCGCACCGCCTTCGGGCCAAAAGCTGTTTTCTTCCATTGGCCAGCGATTCCATACGCTGTGTGACGCATGTCCCTTGTACGATTTGAAAATCGCCGTGCAACCGTCGTCCATCGCGCGTTATAGTCCAGACCAGGACGCCCAGCGAGATCGATCTCCTCCGTTCGATCTGGGCCCACTCATCCAACGGTTGTTGATCGCCGAAAGTGTCTGATGTTTAACCAAAGTGCCCGCGCAAGAAACAGGCCCTCGTACAGTAGCAAATAAATCCTCGCCGTCGATCTGATCTGCAGATCGACGGCCCATATTGCGTCACCCGATTCCGTTGCCCAGTCAATGTTTCCCCGCCGCTGACTTTCCATCGCCCGCTCCCGACCGTCGATCATGCGCAATCAACGGCTCTGATCTAATCCTCCTTCCCCCATGATTTTTCGACCATTCTCAGATTAAATCCTGACCGTTGGATGATGCCATCCAATGGCCCTGCTTCTTCCGCACATCCTCCGATGCAGATTGACCTATGAAAGCAAGATTTTGTAACATTTGTTTGTTTTTGCAGGGTTTAATGTTTTTCCGCTTAAATGAAGAATTTTCGTAGGCTGAGGATGACGATCCTCCGGCCTTCGAATACATCAGATAAATCGTCCATAGGGTATAGATACACATTTTTCAGCAAGGTTTCATGAGCCTTTGTTGCCGTATGCCCTTGTTAAACCTGAAAAACATCAATGAAGCACAGAGAAAGAGTATTAGTTGCAGAAAACAGAGCGCAGCAGAACGATGACTGAAGACAGTTTTATGGGGATTACGGCTAAGACTGTTATCAAAAAGCCTAATCCCCAATCTAAAACATAGTTTAAAAGAAAACCTAAAGTGTTTTATCAGAAAAACCCTCCACCGCCACGAATGGAGGCAAATTGATTCCTCCCAGTGACTAAAACGCCACCTATACCTTAAAGTATGCAATCAGGAACATAATTTATTGAGCAGAATCAAATATTTTTCCTCAACGCAGCCGAAGAGTTACTTCTGCCAGGAATTTAATGAAATAATATCTGCAGAGTAACCCTAGCATCATGCAGAGCCTCAAAGGTCAACAAAATCTCCCACCGAGCTTAAAACATGAGTGTAAATCAATTAATACAGTGAAACACCTGTACAGTTTCTTGATTTAGCCTCCCAAAGGCCAAAAAGACATTAACTCTGTATTAATTGTATTTGAGATCTTTAATCAGATCTCACCTCCTCGTCTTTCTAAAAATACTTCAGTAGAAGATGAGTGAGGGGTTGGTTGTTGATGTAATCACTGAAGCATTGTAATGTAACTGAGCTGAAGACACCCGATTGTAAATAGTGATTCACTGGCTCTTGGAGCTTTGCTTGTAATAGATAAGTTAGGTTGTGAAAGAAAGATGAATTAACACACTGGACTCGAAGATTGTAACTGGTTTCGAGCATCAATACAAGCTGATTCATGGGATCCTGGTCTATGTTGACGGTGATGTTATTCTTATTGTAACTTGTGATTTTGTTTTATGTTTTCATTATGTTTCCTATTCTTCTGTAAAGAACAATTTAAACAGTGTTGGGGCCTACTGTATACCAGTAACCTTCTCTGGCTGAAAAATATTTATTCAAATGTTTTCTTCTAACTGTGTTATTTGGAAATTATTTAATCCAGTTTAAGCATAGGAATGCTAGCGTTCCCTCGTCTTATTGTCTTAGTTGAATATTATTTTTGAATGTTACTTTCAGTATATGTTGTGTGAAGATGAACTGAGGAAGATATGGCGAGCCCTGGTCCCAGTCTTGTTTGCATAGCTGTTGATTGTTTCCCTTAGAATGTGTTAAAAGCTGGGTAGTTTCAAAGTACTTACCAGATCTTAGGCCATTCTTTGTTATCTCTGTGATTGTCTTGAAAGTAACTAAGTAAAGAAGAGCTAGGAGAGGATTTATGGTGAGCCCGGCCCGCTAGTCTCTACTCTAAAAGTTGCCTTCAAGTTTCCCCTTTGTTTTTTATATGTTTTCTATTGGAAGTGTATCAAAGGCTAGCTAGTTTCAAAGTACGTACCAAATCCTAGTTTGCTTTCATGTTTTTCTTAAGTGCCTGGTCAAAGGATGGCTAGTTTCAAAGTACTTACCAGATCCTGGGCTGCTCTTTGTTCTACATCTGTGTATTTCCCCTTCTTAATGTATCATTCCATTCCACAAATCAAACTTCAAAGAGATCCTTAGGCATAGATGACTTGCCCCATAGACCACTCTCAAACCTGATTGTTCCAATTAAATCCTCTTATGACTCCATAGCCCAATGGATTGAAAACCTGCCATCATTTTTCTTCTTGATCAAAACTTATTCTCTTGCTTGAAACTTCTCACTTTTGAACCTCTTTACCTTTGGGACTTTTCGTCTCTAACAGCAATTATGTTCAACCATCCAAAAACAAACAAAACCCTTGGTCTTCATAACTAGCCTAATATCATCATCCCAAACTTCAAAGACATATCCATCTTTGCACTTATTGGAGAGATCCCTCTCCGGATTCAGGAGGGCTAGATCCTAGAATCCCAAATTTGGTTGAAACGATGTTGTTTCTGTAATTGGACTCTGCCAATCTTGCTAATAAATTACAGATTCCCAACAGGTACAAAGCAAGGGCGGTCGCAAAAGGTTTTTCTCAGAAAGCAGGAATTGACTTTCATGAGATATTTTCACCAGTTGTTAAAATTGTTTCAATTCGGATTGTCTCAGCATTAGTTGCTTTACTTGATTTAGAATTACAACAACTAGATGTTAAGACTGCATTTTACATGGAGATCTAGATGAAGAGATTTATATGGAACAACCGGAAGGGTTTGTTCAAAATCGCAACAAGAAATTTGTCTGCAGGCTCAAGAAATCATTGTATGGTATGAAGCAGTCACCTCGACAATGGTACAAGAAATTTGATTCTTTCATGATGAGTCAAAATTATATAAGAAGTGAATATGATCATTGTGTTTACTTTAAGAAATTGAGTAATGGAATGTTCATTATCTTAGTGTTATATGTTGATGATATGCTTTTAGTAAGCAAACGCATAAGTGAGATCAACAAGTTAAAGGCTCAGATGGCTAGGACGTTTGATATGAAAGATCTAGGAGCAGCAAGACAGATTTTGGGCATTGAGATTTTCAGAGACAGGAGCAATGGTAAGCTGTGGTTATCACAAAAGAAGTATATTGAAAAAATACTCTTAAGGTTTGGTATGAACAATGTGAAGCCTATTTCAATCCTTTTAGCTTCCCATTTTAAGCTTTCTTCAAGTTTATGTCCTAACAAAAATGAAGAAAATGAATATATGTCTCGAATTCCATATGCCAATGTAGTAGGTTGTTTGATGTATGCGATGGTTTGTACACGACCAGATATTTCACATGCAGTTGGAGTTGTCAGCAAGTATATGGCAAATCCAGGAAAAGAACATTGGTCAACAGTGAAATGGGTACTTCGATATCTCAGAGGCACAAGTGATTACTGTATCACTTATAACAGAAGTAGTGAATTTGTTTGCAGATATGTTGATTCCTATTTTGTAGGTGATTTGGATAAGAGAAGGTGAACTTCAGGATATGTCTTTACTCTTGCAGGTGGAGCTATTAGCTGGATGTCAAAGCTACAAAACATTGTTGCTTTATCCACTACAGAAGAAGAATACATAGCTGCTTCACATGCTTGCAAAGAAGCGGTTTGGTTGAAAGGTTTTTTTGGTGAGTTTGGTAGGTTGCAGGACAACATAAAGTTATTTTGTGATAGTCAAATTGCAATTCATTTGGCTAAAATCCCGGCCTATCATAGTAAATCAAAGCACATACCTATTAAGTACCATTTTGTAAGACAGGTTATCACTGAACGGGGAGTCTCTCTTGAAAAAGTGCATACAAATGAAAACTGTGCAGACATGTTCACGAAACCAGTTTTATTAGAGAAGCTACGATGGTGTGTAGCTTCTCTTGGCTTGCAGAAAAGATAAAAATAATAATGGAACAGGGTATTAGGCTAATTGTTGTCAAGGTGGAGATTGTTGAGATTTCTTAAATTAAATTTGGAGAAAATCTCATGAATATGAAAACAATAGGATTTGTTGCTAAATTGACTGCACCTAATCCTGATGTGGAGTTATTGCATCCTATTTTGTTGTGATTCAATTTATGATTCAATTTATACTCCCAGCTATAAAATGTAAGCACGTAGAGGAAAATTAGCAAGAGGGATGTGAGGTGAGTGGAAGAGAAGTGCAGATGAGAAACTCTGTTGTTGTAATTCTCCTATTGATGAATGAGATTGCCGATGCCTCTGTTTGGTGGATGTAGCCCAGATTGGTTGGGTGAACCACGTTAAATTCGTGTTTGATTGTTGTGTGTATGTTTTTTATTTATTTTTGTTGCATAACTCCTACAAAACGGAATTTCATTTTGTGTTTTTTTTTTGTTAATACATGTATGTGGGCAATTCTTCGCATTCAAATGATATTTGGGTACTAATTTTTGGAAAAATAAGAAACAAAGGAACTACTAACCAAGTTGTGACAGAGTTGAGAAATGACTCATGGATTTATGAATGAAGTTGGAATGAGCTTACATTGAGGATATACAAGATGATGAACGACCATTATGATAAAATTGACGGTAACGTAATTGGAGTCAGAGTAACATTGAAATAATTATACCAATGGATGTGGAATTAGAATCGTTAGCTGGAAGCAGAACATTTTTTAGATGGCAGTTGTTGGATCACTTCTATAGAGAATGGCAGGGAGAAATTACACCCCAGTAGAAGTGGTTAAATTCCTTAGTTACGGGAGCATTTGAAGCATTGAAGTCAGACTTGACAAGTCAATTTAGAATTCTGGTAGTAGAATGGTTTCCATTTAATTGGATTAATAGTAAGTTTACTTTGCAAATTGCAGATGTTCATGGCATTAACAGTCAAACCAACAACTTTGGTGGCATCATATGTGCTCCACGAACTCAAAGTTAAATAGCTAACGACCTTATCTCTTTCACTGACCAAATCGAGATTTGCAAATAAGCACTATTCATATAACTGTAAAATGAAAACTTAAATGCATGATTTTTATTATCTTAGGTTTTGGTATTTTGAAAACGTGATTTCCTTTTATTCTTTAGCTGAGATCCTTGGGGTAGAATTCCTAACCTCTTAAGCACTCACGATCGATGCATTCTTACATTTGTAGGTGTGGTTGATTCATCAAATCGTCTCTCACGTACTGTTTTATTGTGTTTAGTTGATGCTTTGAATTATAAGCTAATACTAATCCTCTCTCTTTATTACTAGAAGCCAATATGAAATTTGGAAGTTTGACGATATTTTTTTTTTACCTGGGATACGACCAAGTGTCAAAATTAATATTGCTTGCAGTTTTAATTTCCATATATTCAAGTATGTCACTCTTTGTTCAGTAGGTCAGAATCGTCCTCATCTAGATTTTTGATTCTAGGAATACCAATAAGGTAAGAAATTGATCTCATTCTTGTCTTTCCTATTTTGAAATAATTTTGAAATCTATAATCAAGTTAAGTTTACAAGATAGGAAAAAACAAATTGTTAAAGTAATATACTCTATATATCCTCAACATGTTATTTGAGGAAATTGAATATTGATAGAAAATAATATTTATTCCAACCATAAAAAAAAAACCATAAAATTTCTTATAAATTTTTATTTAAGTTACTCATAATATCATTGTTAAAAATCCAAAAAAAAAGTCAAAGTTTAAACACCTCATGTAATTTTTCTTGATCTAGGTGGATATTGGTGGCCACCCACCTATTCCACTTGGACCCCCACCATTGTTTCTTTCATTTTTTCAGTTTCTTTAATTGTATAACAATTCACTATTTTTTGGCAGTTATTTGTGTCCTAAACTTCCGAAGTTGTTTTGAGTCCCGAAACAATTTTTTTTTTTAATGGGAAAACTGTAGTCTTTGAATACGTTTGAAATTGAAAGTTATAGTCCTCAGATATATATTTCTAACGAGGTATCATGTGTGTAAAATAGAGATCGTATGCCAAATTTATGACCTCGAGAAGTTGATGTACCAATTTACCCCAATGAGGCCTGCAGTTTTTGTGATTCATCTACTAGGGTTAGGTTTTTGGATGTTTAGGGTTTTCCATTGTTTCTAAATAATAAATAGGCCTTTCAAACTCATTGTAACATAGTTCAGAGGCATGTATCTGCCACATCTCTTCTCAGACATAAGCTACCATCTCCCGAGCTATTTTGTTTCATTTTGTGTGTAAGCATATTCCAATTCTTTGATATTAATGAAATGAAGTTTTATTCCCGCTGCATATCTATATTTATGGTTATATCTGTATTCTATTACGTTCTTGTCTAAGTATGGATCAGTGGTATAAGAGTGGTCTGTTATTTCTCAGCTTTTTCTTTGCATGTCCCCAACAAAGTCAGGGTATAAGGAGTTAGGGCTCGAACTGGTTGAACATTTACAAGACACCTCACAAACCCCGACGACCTCCCATGGAAGAAGAAAAGAAAGAGGAGGGAGCAAGAGATCCTCTCAAAATATTGTTCGAGGAAGCCCTCGAGTGACAGAGGAACATGATGATGGAAACCTTTACCCAGATACTTCAGTGGATGCCCACAGGGGACACATCTTCATCTGATAGTCACTCTCGAGGTGCCACTCCCTTCAAGGTACAAGTAAAATTTGACATTCCCATATTTAAAGGCTAGATAGATGCAAACGTCGTAGATATATGGTTAAATATGTTGGAAGGATATTTTTTATTTCATGATTTTTCCAATAGGGAAACGATTACTTTTGCATTGCTCAAAATCGCCCCCCATTTCAAGGACTGGTGGGAAACCTACTACAAACATAAGGACGAGAGATAACCCTCACTATTTTTAGCCGAACCCACATGGAATTTTTTTTTAGATGAAATAAAGGAACAATATTATGTTATGAAACCAACTCCAAAAATAGAAGAAAATAGAGATCAATGCCTTAGAAATCAACCACTTCAGGGGGGAAACCTCCAATACATTACATAAATGAACAATTCTTGGATGATATGAATGACCGAAACCTCCTTCTATATATAGGAGTCCATGGGGTCACAATATCATCCTAGCCGACCTAACAATAATAATGTAAGGGCACAATAATAACAATATTGGGGTGACAGGGGTACAATAATAACAATAAGGGGGTTACACACTAACAAAAATAAGGACTATACTAGTAATATAGGGACCTAACATGCCCCTCTCCTTCAAAAAAGTGTTGTCCTCAATGATTGAGTAGATCCAGATGCTTCTATAGAAAATTTTCATCCTCCCATGTAGAATATTCAGTGGGTAAGTTCTTCCATTTGATGAGATACTCTGAAATTGATAGATTTCATAGTTATCGAGTTCTTGTTTCCGTGACTACTTCAAGTTCCAATATGATTTTTCCTTCCTCATCAAGTTCTGGAAATATTGTTTGAACTGGAAGTTTTTCCCCTATAACCTTATTTAAGCATGAAACATGTAAAACTGGATACACTCGCGAAGAAGCAGGAAGGTCCAATTTGTATGCCATAGTACCAATATTTTGCAACACCTTGCAAGGACCATAGTAATTTGGCGATAATTTATTATCCCTCTTAGCTTGCTTGAGGGACATTTGTTTGTATGGTTGTAGCCGTAAAAATACCTAGTCTTCTACATCAAAACTTCTCTCGCTTCAATGTTGATCTGCCTATTGTTTCATTCGATTTTGTGCCAAATTTAGGTTATCCTGTAAGAGTTGGAGAACTTCTTATTGAGGGTCGATGTGATCTTCCACTGCTTGAACCTTATAATTTTCTCTTAAATAAGACGTGATGGAAAATGGATGATATCCATAAAGTGCCATAAATGGGGTCATTTTTGCTACAGTATGGAAGGAAGTGTTATACCACCATTCAGCGAGAGGTAACCAATTGACCCATTATGTTTGCTTATCAGATATAAAACAACAAAGATATCCTTCCAAAAATTTATTCACTATCTCAGTTTGACCATCGGATTGAGGATGATAAGATGAGCTATGAGCTAGTTGAGTACCCAAACAAGAAAATAATTTCATCCAAATATTTCCAGTAAAAATGGGATCTCTGTCACTTACAATAATCTTTGGGTTTCCATGTGGCTTTTGAAATGTTTACATAAATGCAGTAGCAACTGTACTTGCTTTAAATGGACGCGATAATGCACAAAAGTGTGCATACTTGGTAAGTCTATCAACTACCACCATGATGACACTCTTTCCTTCAGACTTAGGTAAACCTGTGATAAAATCAATTGAAATCTCCTTTTAACGTTGACTTGGAATGGATAAAGGTTGTAGAAGACTCGGGGTCTTAATTGTCTCAACTTTATTTTTCCGGCAAACCAAAAATTCTGCCACCTGTTAGTGTCAGTCTAGTCATACTGCCATCAGTGATCAAAATTTCTCTTTTTTCATTTTCATATTAGGAGTCCCATACCAATAAATTTCACCATTCCGCTAGGTCATGGATTATTGATGGTAGTGATTTTTCATCAGTTTTCCCTCATGTGAAAACTTGTTGATTTTCCTCTCTATCGTATTGAGTCATGAGTCACTTTCACTCTCTAATCCATGTCATTAGGTCATAGGGTTGATTCCATTAGGTCCTAGAGTCTCATCATGGTCAAATTAATTAGTCAAGTGTCAATAAATTTCAACAAGGTCATGAGGAAGTCAATAAACTCAAAGTCACAGCACCTAGGAAGATCAAAGAAATGTTTTATCCAATTTGATGTAATTTTCACCTCAAAACTATGTTTTTAGGTGAAAACATGATACTTTTCCTGTATTATCATTTATTATGTAATTCTATGTCAGCATATGTAATAAGTCACAATTCAGAAGCTGCTATCTCCACAAAGTCATCACCCTGCCTTTTAGAGAGATTTTCCACAACATTTTTAGTTCAGAATCAAGTTCTAAGTATGTTGAGCAAAAAGAGCCCAGAAAGAGCTTTCCAACAGTATATTACACTCTCAAAACTGATTTTTGGATTGAAATTTATGCCTAAGTGAATAAAGTCCTCTATACCCTAAACCTTCCCCTTTTTCCCATCTTTCCCTTAAACCTTATATTATTAAAGTTTATTATTTTCTCTTATAAAACCCCTTTTTCCCCATCTAATCACATAATCGCATTGCAAAGGTCTTATATATAAATCCGATGTGATTTAAACATAACCACTTCCCCACCATTACCCCTAAACTTTATAATAAAGTTTATATATATAAATCCCCTCCCATCGCAATCGGAATAATCCAATACATAAAACCACTTCCCCTCCATACTTTGATACTTTATAAGTTTTATATTATAAAGTCCCCCACCAATCCTTTCATTTCCCCGATCACATCGCAACATTCGAAATGTGCGCTCTGATTGGCCCTTCGCAAAACCTCCGATGAGATTGTATATCTCCGATGGCAAACTCCCGATGAACCCTACCTGATGAAATCCTGGTCGTCGATCTGTCCATACGATTGGATGGCCCATACTTCATCGGCACCTCCAAATCAACTTCTTCCGATTGACATTCCCTGATTACTTCCTGACCATTGATCCAATCGACGATCGGACAGCCCATACGCGATCACATCATCGCAATCGCACATCCCAAACGACCCCCTCCGATTGACTCCTCCCGATCCTTCCGATTGCGATCAATTCTGCTCCCCCGATTGCGTATGCGCTGTTGATCCGTCCTTTTGATCGGACGACCCGCAGTCTGTTGCACCATCGCATCGAAATTTTCCATATGAGCGTTGCCTCCACTCCCTCCTTTGATTCCAATTGTGATTCATACCTGGTCCCACCACGTAAATCTTCCGCCCCGCTCCAAAGTTAAATTTTATTTCCCTTTGAAATGTGCTAAGTTACATTGTATTTCAATTCCACTCCATCACACTTCTCCCTAATCACATCGAAAAGTTTCGCGACGTGCTCTCGCTCCCCTTTCATCCCGATTGCGATTGTGATTATCCTTGTTACACTCTCGCATTGCAATCTTCGGTCGTTCCATTACATGACGTCCCACCCCATCCCAATTCAAATTGCGATTCCCATAGTATTACCCCATCGGACCAATGCCAATTCTTTTTCCTTGTTCATATATATATATATATATATATATATTCCCCTTCCTCCGATCCCCGATTGCGATAGTTCCATCACAATGCGTATTGTAAAACACTCCACTGTATATTGCATTCCCTCTGCCTATTGGTTTTGTTGGTGTCCTGTGTTTTGATAGTTTGGCAAATCAAAAGACAAGGCAACATCAGAACCAATCTTTAGAGTTCTAGGATCTAGTCCTCCTGTTCTCAGAGAGGGATCTCTCAAATTTTTGTTTGCAAAGGTTTATCTTGTGTGCTTAGAATATGGATTTTAGACTATTTATTAAGTGTAGGTGTTTGTTTGTTTGGTTGGTTGGGTTGACATATCAGAAAATGAAAGATCTAGGAAAGATATACAGAATGGAGAAACATCTGGTTCATTGGGCAATGGAGTCAAAAAGAGGTCATAACATACTCATCAATGGATATGGGATATCAGAGGGAAAATCTAACTTGGCCATAGGATCCTTTGGTTTTTTGAATGAGATGGAAATCAATGATTTGGAAAGAGAAATTTAATTCTCAACAAAAGGAATTGGGAAACACAGTTTGAACAATAAATAGCTTTCTGATAGACAGGGCTAACCGTGAATTCTACAAATCACACCTTTAAGCAAACAATGATTCCAAAACAACTTTTAAAATGAAATCTAAGATTTGGGGAACACCCTATTTCCTCAAATATTTTATTTCAAATGACTTAGAAAACATAAAAGATTCACTGATAATTGCAGTCATAGAAGAGGGAACACCTAACACATCTATGATTACAACTATAAAGACCTTCAAGGCAACTGTTTAAGCAAGGACAAAGGGCAAGATCGGAACAGAGCTCCTTGATTCGCTATAAACAAGAAACTTCAAAGGGAGACTTCAATAACAGTTTTTAAGTGGCAGCAGACAAGCAGGGAAAACCATAAATCAGGTTGAAACCAACTATTCGAACTATTAAGGAAATAAATGAGCATGAAGACTAAAGAGAGAGATTAAAGACTCTAAAATACTTCAGCAGAATAAAAAACAAAATAGTGAAGGATGAACAGGTCTAAGGTGCTTCCAGGAGTCATTTCTTAGCCTAAAAATTTCAACCTACTGTAGTAAGAAGTTATGGAACATAATGAAAACAGGGGAAAAACATTAAACAGTTCAGAATACTTCACCAATAGCCAAGCTCATGGATCCAATGATAGAGCCTTCTCAGTCACAAGCATTCAACAACATCATCAGGGCTTCCAAGACTTCAATTTGTTCTTCAACTTCAACAGACTATGTATTTATTTCAGAGAGTTTCAATATTACAACTAGTGATCAAACAACAACCAACCAACAACCAACCCCTCACTCATCTTCTGCAAGAGTATATATAGAAGAATGAGGAGGTGAGATCTGATAAAAATATCTCCAATTACAATTAATACAGATTTAATGACCCCCTGGCCTTTGAGGGGCTCAATGAAGAAACTTACATGGGTGTACTCTGTATTAAATTTTTTTACATAAAGTTTAAGCTCGGTGGGAGCTTTTGTTGACCTTTGAGGCTCTGTGTGGCGTCGAAGTAACTCTGCAGATGTTTGTCATTAATTTGCGTGTAGAATTTATATTTTTGGTTGTGTTGTGAGGCAGATATCCGGTCCTGATCAATAAATTCAGCCTCTAATTGAATACTTTGAGGCACAGGTGGCATTTTTAGTAGCTGGGAGGAATCAATTTGCCTCAGATGTGGCGGTGGAGGCATTCCTGTTGACAAAACACTTTAAGATCTTCTTTAAACTGTGTTTTAAATCAGGGATTAGGCTTTTGATAAACATTCTTAGCCGTGATCCCTGCAAATATGTCTTCCATCCTCTGTTCTGGCATATTTCTGGTTTTTTGCACTGATACTCTTTCACTGTGCTTGATTCATGTTTTTCTGCTGGTGTGCAGGGCTACACAGGGGTCGAATGGCATCAATGCCTTGCGAATCATTGATAAAATGTGAATTCTAAACCCTGCGATGATTTTTTTTAGTGAATCGAAGGCAGGAGGATCGTCACCCTCTTCTTTTGAATTTTCTTCAAAAATGGAAAGAAAATCATTTAAACCCTACAAAATACAAAAAAATATTAAAAAATCCTGCATATATAGGTTTACTGCTATGGAGGACGTGTGGGGGAAGCGTGGCCGTTGGATGGCATCATCTAATGGTCAGAATTGATCGGGAGAAGTCATAGAGAAGGCGGAAGATTTGTTTAAATCAGAGCCGTCGATCGTGCAGAGATCGACGGTCGGGAGCGGAAACGGAGAGTCAAAGTGGAAAATGTTTGACCGGGCGATGGAATATGGGCCATTGATCTGCAGATCAGATCTACGGTGGAGATCAATTGAATGCCGCGCCATAGCCCGGTTAACTGTTGGGCATCTTCAGAGAGCGATAGTCGTCGAATGGGCGGCCTCAGATTGGACGTTGTACAGCGATATCGCATCGGGTTTGATGTCGAAAGTTAATGCGCGATGGGGGGGGGGGGGGGGGCGGGTTTCAAATAGTGCACAGGACGTGTGTCGGCCAGCGTATGGAATCGCTGCCGATTGGGAAAAAACCGCCGCTGCCCAAAGGCAGTGCGATGAATACCGTGCAGTTTTTGGACAGGTAAGTGGAATGCGGGGACCACCGAGGAGATGGACTCCGCACTGTCGATCTGCAGATCAGATTGACGATGGAGAAATTTTTGAACTTCGGACCGGTGGAGGTATAAAATATAATAAAACCGACGAGTTTTAATATATAACCAAGGTTTTAAACTTTGGCCGAGAAATATTTTATTTGAAGCGGATAGGCGCCCGTCCGCGGGGCCGAAGGTTATATGAAGGGTAGTACGACCGGGGGCTTATGGAGGAAGGGGCTAAAGGCAATTGGGTGACGCGATAAGCGCTTAAAGGACTAGCGCTCAGTCCTGGCAGCTGGGCGTATGGAGGGGGGGTTAAAATCTTAGCCCAAGGGGGCTTAAGTTCACAATACAAAAAAAATATGATTTTTATGGATTTTTGATGATTTTCAAAGGTTTAGAGGGGTTCCGATAAGGAAAAGAAGGAGTCTTTAAACCTTATCAAAGGGTTTTTGATGAAGGGGAAAGAGAAAAATCATGAAAAAGAGGCATTTCATGGGGGAAAAGGAGAGAACAAGAGGTTAGTTTTCGAAGAGAGGAAGGGGGAAAAATGATGTTTTCAGCAGTAATCTATCTTGGAAATCTGCAGGATTTCTGGATGTAGAATAGGCACAGTAGTGAAGATTTGGGACAGAGGCAGGAGGCCATATAGAGTCTTCAAGAGCCAACACTTTTTAGTAATAAAATTTGTTCCTTGAAGGCTCAAAAAAGTCTTAGCCACATTTTTCTATAACAAATTTTATAGGTGCCTAACAGGTTCCGATTGCGACTGTGACTATGCCCCACCTCCTCTCCCTTTGATCCTTCCATTCAAATCAGTTTTTCCCTTCACTAAGGCATAATTTCATTTTATTTTATTAAAAAATCAGTCTTCTTCAAACAAATAATGGAAAGCAACAGTCAAAAGGCCGAGAGCTACAATGAGGCCGAGATTTCTACAACAGCAGGAAAATAGGATCTGCTCTTTAAATTGCCTATTTTTTTATTCAACAATGTAACAGTGAATCTGCAAAAATGGTCAAAACGTATTGTTTTTCCTTATTTTCAGAGGCAGATCATTGTTTCTCTTTTCTATATTCAGATTTCAGTTCTGAGTTGTTAAAGCAACTCCCTCTTTTTGTGGATCTAATTCCCACAAATCTGGTCTATTTAATTGAATTGTAAATCATTTGTAAATCAGTCTGTAACTTAGAAGTAGGGGAATAGTGTGGAAAATAACGCTCTGCACTCCATTGTACAGTTTGAAAGGGAATTAATAAAAGATGCAGCTCTAATTTTTGGATCCATATGGTATGAGATTTAGCATCTATTTCTTCCTTTGTGTTCATATGTAAATTTGTTATGTGTTCCATTCATTCATAAACATTTCTGATTGAATGATTTCAAGATAGAAAGGTAGAATCCATTTTATATGCTCTACTTTGGGAAATCATTCATATTCTGTGTTTTTCTTCTGTTTGAAAAGGATCCATCTCTTGTGCCCTTTTCAGCTCCTCACCAGTCTTATCATTCCATCCTATTTAAAATTTATTGCTAAATTTTCCTTCCTACCTTGCCCCATAAGATAACCTGTATCCATGATTTAATTCCCCTATTCAAATTGTCCCATTTGTCCCATACATCCCTGAAAAATTCATTTATTTCATTAAAACATCTTCCCATTATTATACCGAGCCTAAAATCAGTCCATAATTTTACTTTTTTGAATATCTTTTCACAGAGAGAGCCCTCTCTTGACCTTGTAGGGCTAGCTACAAGGCTGAGCGTGGTTTAAGTGTTACCATGATTTTCCTTTTTTAGCCCAAGGTCCAGATTAGGTGCTAACACCACCAACTTTTGAATATCAGATTTAAAGCCATCCCAAAAAATTCTTTCTTCACCCTATGGTAAGTTTTTAAAAATCCTGAGTGTCCTCCTAAAGGAGAACTAAGCAATTCCAAAAGAATATTTTGTTTTAGTTGGGAATATTGTAAATATATAAGCGATCTTTGTACCATAAGGAATCATTTTTCCAACTAAATGTATCATATGTACTAGGATCTTGCTACAACTTTTGAATGAGTGTCACTTCTTCATCCTTCTTCCATTCATCCCTTTCTTCGGATATCCAATCTGGTTGGATAATAGAAATGGCACATAGCAATGCTTCCACCTCTTCATACTTTCTTGAGATTGCATTTGCAACAACGTTTAGCTACCCTTTTTTGTAGATGATTTCAAAATCATAACCCAACATCTTTATGACCCATTTTTGCTGCTCTTTTAAGGATAGTCTTTGTTCCAAAAAGTGTTTAGGACTATCATGATCAATTTTTACCTTGAAGTGTCTTCCCATTAGGTAAGGTTGCCATTTCTTTAGTGCATATAGTATTGCCAAAATTTCCTTCTCACAAATAGCTTTATGTAAATACTTTCCTTGGATTGGAAGACTTTCAAAAGCAATGGGTCTTCTTCTTGCATTAAAAAAACACCAAATCCATTTCCTGAGGCATCACATTCCGTAATAAAGGTTTTTGTGAAGTATGGCGTAGCTAGGAATGGTGCTAGGCACATTGCCTCTTTAAGATGTTCAAAGGCCTTAGTTGCTTCAGGAGTCCGTGAAAATGCATCTTTCTTCAATAATGTTGTTAGAGGTGCTGCTATTCTCCCATAATTCTTAACAAACTTGCGATAATACCCTATTAACCCGAGAAATCCTCGCAACTTCTTTATGGTTGTGGGGACTTTCCATTCCTTAATGGCTTTAATTTTGTTAGGGCTACCTTAACAACCTCGTGAGATACAATATGACCCAAATATTCCACCTCGTGTACTCCAAAGAAACATTTGTATTTTTTTGCATAAAATTGTTTCTCCTCCAATAGTTTGAGCACCTTGTCAACATGTTGAACATGATCCTTCCAAGACCTGCTATAGATTAGTATGTCATCAAAAGATACTAGAAAATATTTTATAATGAAGGGTTTGAAAATGGAATTCAACAACCCTTGAAATGTAGAAGGTGCATTGGTAAGGCCAAAAGGCATGACCAAAAATTCATAATGATCCTCATGAGTTCGAAATGTTGTTTTCAGAATATCTCCAGTCTTCATTCTAATTTGATGCTTGAGATAGTTTTACAGGTGTTGGAGGATGTCTAACATGCTTTGGAGCTGCATATTGTTGGCAGAGTGTTGGTTGAGCAGTTTGATGGCCTAGATGCTAGTGTGGTTGTTGGTTGGCATCCTAGTCAACCCAGTTTGACTTACGATTTTGTTGGTGATATGGCAGTGACTTGGTGATGTGTTGTAGAGGTGCTAGTGACTTTCAGAGGTCCTACAAAGCCTTATCAAGCTCTGGAAAAAGGTGGAGTAGTTTCTAAGCTAAGGAACTTGATGTTTTCCTTCATGCTCTGCCATAGTCGCATGGATGCTGAGTTATGGGAGCGACTAAAAAGCTCCAGTCACTGGAAGGAAAGTTTATGAGAGTGACTGAGGAGTTTTGGTCACATGCAAACTGTGTTGTGTGAGCGACTGAGATTTTTCATGAGTTTGTATCCATATTCCTTGTGTTTCTTAGCTAATTTTGGTGTTATGGAGATGTTCTTCATCGGAACCTTTCTACATGTGGTCGAAAACATTCGTGGTGCCTCAAGAAGCTGATCAAGGTTGAAGATATCAAAAGGCTAGTGAATTTAGTGGCTGATTTGGTCAAGAAGCTTATCTCAACCAAATATGAAGCATGTAAACATGATTATTGAGTGGTCCATGATATGTACCATTTACTGAGTTAATCATCTCAGAAAATGATATATAGAAGAAGGATGTGAGGCTATTTGGTTGGTTGTTTTGAGAGTGTGAGTATGCCAATGTGGGGGAATTGTCAGTGAGTAGATATTGTTGCAGCTACTCACATTGTATTGTAGAGAGAATTTAGAATTGTGTATGCAAAATTTAAATATGATTTGGGTTGCAGAATGGAGGAGAATTGGTAGTAAAGAGTAGAGATTTTGTGAGTAGAAGAGAAGAAAAATAACTCTCCCGAAAAATTTGTTGATTCAGATTTGATGAGAACAATTATGGGTTTGTTTGGTTGCTCATGTTGAGCGAATTGAGAGCCCAGTATGAAACATTTATGAAACGTGGTTTACATGGAGGCTTCAGAATAGACAATGATTTGGATAATTCAGTAGTAGGAAGAGTTTTCTCCATCTAATAGGAGTTGGACATTCCAATGGTAGTTGGGAGAGGGTCATTGGTCATGGGAGATTCCGACGGATAGAATTCTATATATCCGTAAGAGAAACATATTTCGGAGTTGATAGATGTTGTAGAGGAATCCAAGTCTTCCGACTTATGGGTGTAAGCTAATCCATGCACGATTTGTTTAGTAGAATAATAAAAGGATTGAGAAGCGCAACAACAACAGGGTGATTTTCTCCTGAAAGGGTTTCCACCAGAAATACTTGTGTTATTATGTGTGCATGCTTGCGTTGATATTTCTCATGGTTATTATGTTTTAAGTTTAATAATTTTTGCATATATGTTTTTTTGAGCTAATTTTGTGAATGTGCATGGATAATTTAGGTTGTGGACAAATATTTAAAATTGCTATAAAGGCCATCACTATTGATTCACCTCCCCCCTCCCCCCCACTTCTCAATAGTGAATAAATTTCCAACAATTGGTATCAGAGAAGTGTTATTCATTTAATCTTGACCACTTGGAGAGTATATCATGGATCATGGCCAAAAGAAAGAAGAGAATGTATCAAAAGGAAAATACTTTGAAGAAGGAAGAAAATAAATCCATTGCAACAAAAGTTGCAAATTATGAAATCTCAACCAAATTGGATGTTTCACTAGGTAATATTTTGAATGAATTTTTAAATGATGATTATGATGATTCTATTGAGCCACTTAGTGAAGATAAGAAGGATATTTCTATTGTTAAGGATGAATATGAATTGACAATGGTTGTGATCAAAGAATTAGCTACTCAAGTGGGAAAACTAATAGTTGGATGTAGAGATCATAATAAATTATTGCAGGTTTGTCATGAGAAAGAGAAAAATATCAAGGAGGAGCTCACTACCTTGAGAACCTAACTGAGATATTCAAAACTAAATGAGGAAGTAAAATGTGAAACAAGCAAAAGGAAAAGAAGTATTATGTAGAAGAACTTGAAAATGTAGTAGATAAATTGAGAAAGAAAATAGAAGAGAAAGTCCAACAACTTGAAAAAATTAAAAGAAAAATAGCAAAGAGAAAATCTAGCACTAACCTTCAAAGAGGAGATGCAAGAAAAATTAATCAGATAGATTCAAACAATGCTACAACGAAATTTGTGAGAAGCTGGGACAATGTTGAAGAAAAGATGTAGCAAATTCATCAACAACAAAGAAGAGATTCAAAAGGAGTTTCTATGAAAAGAAAATAATTCACTCCTATAGTTAATAGTAGAAGAATTCTAAGAAGAAATCGAAACCCATTTTCTCCTTTGATGAATGAAATTGAGCGTTTTAATTGCCATCGGTTTGGACATATAACAAATTTTTGTAGGAGAAAATTGGGCACATCCATGCAGCAGTTTGGACAGCAAAGAATGATATCTTCCTTCAGGTATACAAACTTATTTAATGGTTTATGTTATGATTGTAACCTTTTTGGCCATAAGGCAATTGATTGCAGATCTGGTACGAGAAGATGGAAATATAGCTTGAGAAACAAAAGATCAAATCCTTTGCCTTCTTATCTCGGTCATGTAGAATGTTATAAATTTCACAACTTTGGACACATGGGAAAGTATTTCCAGATGCCTAGATCCACGTGACCTTTGGTACAAAATCATCAACCAAAGAAGCATGCGAAACAAAGGAACCAAACAAGAGCTATGTGAATGAAAAAGGAAGAAAAATTAGAAAATTTTGGTATTTATCTTTGTTCTCGTGATGAGGATAATAAATGGTATATTGATAGTTGATGTTAAAATCATATTCCATGAGATAGGAGAAAATTTCACTTCTCGAAGAGAATCAATAGTGGTCATGTTATTTTTTAAGGGAGTGAACCAGCAAAAGTGTTGGGAAGTGGTAAAGCCAACCTTGATGAGAATAGGACCAATGCAGAAAATGTGTGGCTCATAGAAGGTTTAAAGAAAAATATTTTAAGTGTGATCCAAATGGTTTATGGAGATAAGGAGGTGGTCTTCAACTCCAAAGGATTTTTCATTCGAAAGGAAGGATCAAAGACGGTGATAGCGAGAGGAGTTAAAACACCATAAAATGTTTATGTGTTTCATGGAAGAGTAAGAAAAGAAAGGAGATAAAAGAAGTAATATTCTTCATCAAATTGAGAGTAGAAGATGACAACATATTTTGCAGTCTATTTTTACATGATAGATCAATTATACTACAAAATGAATGTGAATCCTTCATAGGCTCAAGGGGAGTATATGGAAAATTTTGTTTTTGCATGTAGTGTTTTTGAATCCTTGATTATGTTTTCTTGATGATGTGTTTTTACTACTAATGATGTCTTTGCTAAGGTGTGATCATGGAAAAGGGTGGTACATTTTGAGAGGGAGCACTTTATATGCTTCCAATATTTCGATGACATTATGGCTCCTTTAAGGAATTGTCTATGCATCTCATGCTATGTGCTAATTCGTTGCAAATGTTTAAAGTTTTGATTATGCATGAATTATTTGCTACTTATATGAGTTGAAATGTAGTTGGCTTAATAATTTTATGCATGTATAATTCCATGGATATTAGTACAATGATGGTGCATGATGCTTATATTGTTGATGTGATGTTGTTTCTATCATTGTGTCATTGTTCTTGACAATTTTTCTTATCTTGTAGAGGTTCATGCTCCATATGATGGTTATTGTTGCTGCCATGTATAGCTATAGAGAGATGATATATTGGGATGATTGATGTTATATGTTGCTTCTTTATGATGATGTTGATATAAGCCTTTGTTGGACCACTTTGTATTATTATGGACTAATGGTTACTGCTGCTAAAATATTGATTTATGTTTATTGATTTGGAGATACCGTCACATGTATTAATATGATATGCATTTATATTATCTTGTTGTCATGCATTGAGGTGTTGGCCATTGTAGTGAGTGTATATTTAAGTTATACATTATGATGCTTCATCACTTGGTGTAATTTATTATTGATATATCTTATTAATGGAGCCTTGTATTATGCTCATGAGATCATGGATTCTTATTGTAAATAATTTGGTATTAGTCATAGAGTCAAGAGCCATGATTGGCATATGTTGTATAATGAGTTATGAGAGTTGGTAGTATTGTTACATCCATATAAGGGCTTATATTTTCATTGTAAAACCATGTATTATCATTTCATAAGCCATGTAATAAACCTATGAGGCCATGTACGTTGTTGCATATATTTTGCTCATCGTCTTTGGTCCATTTGGAGTATCCTCTTGCATATCACAAGCAGGCATTGGCAACCATATATATATTAGTTTACATTCAACTATGGATATTTTTTTATTTAGTAGAGTATGGTTAGTCATACTGTTGTGACCTGTCATCATGGATTTACTGCTACCATGTCTACTTCAGAGATATGTTGCATCTAGACAATCATTGTTGCTATTGATGTATGCATTTGTTGTTGTTGCTTCAGAGTTGGTTGGAATATGCTACGACTGCTATAGAATTAATCATAGTTGTTGCTGCTAGTTGGTCACATGATGTTGCTGCTACTATGTGTTGGAGATATGATTTTCTATTGCTGCTATGACATGGATTGTGCTATTGATTGTTGATGTTGATTATTTTCATGCTGCCTTGGGAGTGAGAGAGTTTATTTTTGTTGCTGATAGGATATGTATAGTCTTGCTCTAGTGTGTTTTTTTTTGGTCAAAGCTTGTGTCTAGGGGAATTTTAGTGAAAATATTTTCAAGGGGAGTTTTGTTGTTATTCTTAATCTTACACTCCATTTTTCATCACCTACATATGATATTGAGTGGAGATTGTGTTTTTCTTGATGGATCCCCTTTCATGTAGATCATTGTATGACATTTTTCCTTGATATGTTTATCCATTTGCCATTGATTTCAAAGGGGGATAATGTAAGCATGTCAATGATTTTTCATAGGAAAATTTTAGAGGATTAGTTCAACTATGGTTGGCATCAATGACAAAGAAGGATATTGCTGGCATTGATGTGTGTTGCAATGTTGCAGATGTGTTGTTAGTTGGAAATGGTGTCAACTTGGTTTTTTGGATTGCATGTGCGTTGGTTATGCATGTATATGTGTGGTCGCGGATGGTTTAGGATATGATGATTGAGGTGTATATGGTCCTTATCATTTTTACTATATTGGAGATGTTATGATCCTATTTATCATGTTGCTCCATACAGGTGTTTGTGGCTTCTACAAGAGTTAGAGATGAGGAGCCTTGGTGATTGCTCTCCATGTGCCTAATTAGGTCTCCCATGTTGATGATGGTATACTTTGGGCTTGGAGAGGATATGCATGTGTCAATGGATGCTTGAGATAGTTCTACAGGTGTTGTAGGATGTATGACATGTTCTGGAGTGGAATATTGTTGGTAGAGTGTTTTTTGAGCAGTTTGATGGCTGAGGTGCTAGTATGGTTGTTGGTTGGCATCTTAGTCAACCTTGTTTGACTTATGATTATGTTTATGATATGGCAGTGAATTGGTGTAGTGTTGTTGAGGTGATAGTGACTTCCAAAGGTCCTACAGAGGCTTTTCAATCTCTAGAAGGTGGAGCAGTTTTTGAGGTGAGGAAAGATGTTTTCCTTCATTCTCTGCCCCAGTCACATGGATGATGAGTCATGGAAGCGGCTAAAAATCTCTAGTCATTGGCAGGAAATCCAATGGGAGCGACTAAGGAGCTCCAATCGCATGGACACTATGTTGTGGGAGTGGCTAAGGTTTTTCATGAGTTTTTCTCCAGATTCCTCGCAATCTTAAGCTAATTTTGGTGTTATGGCAATGCTCTTGATCAGAACGTTTCAGCATATGGTCAGAAACATTCGCGGGGCCTCTATAAGTTGATCAAGGTTGAAGATATCAAAAGGATAGTCGATTTAGTGGCTGATTTTTTCCAGAAGCCTATCTCAACCAAATCTTAAGTGTGTGAAAATGATTGTTGAGTGGTCCATAATCTGTAGCATTTACTAAGTTAATCATCTTAGAAAATGATAAATAGAAGAAGGATGTGAGGTTATTTTGTTGGTTTTTTTGAGAGTGTGAGAGTATTCCATTGTGGGGGAATTTTGAGTGAGTTGAGATTTAGGAAAATACTCACATTGTATTGTAGAGATATTTCAAAATTTTGTAAGAAGAATTCAAAGATGATTTGGGTTGTAGAATGGAGGAGAATTGGTGGTAGAGAATAGATATTGTTGCAAGTATAAGAGAAGAAAAATAACTCACCAAGAAAAGTTTTTGATTCAGATTTGATGAGAAGAATGATGCAGTTATTTGGTTTCTCATGTTGAGTGAAATGAGAACCCGGTGTGAAACATTCATGAAACGTTGTTTGCATGGAGGAAGTGAAGGCATGGAGGCTTCATAATAGATAGTGATGATAGTGATTTGGAAAATTCAGTAGTAGGAAAAGGTTTCTCCATCCAGTAGGAGTTGGATAGTCTAATGGTAGTTAGGTGAGGATCGTTGGTTATGGGAGCTTACACTAGCTAGATTTACATAGATATGTGAGAGAAATATATTTCCAAATTGATAGATTCCAACATACTGTAGAGGAATCTAATTCTTCTGGCTTATGGGTATAAGCTAATCCATGTACAATTTGTTGAGAAGAATAATAAAATAATTGAGTAGTGCAATAGTCGCATGTTAGGCCCCTATATTACTAGTATAGTCCCTTATTGTTGTTAGTGTAACCCCCTTATTATTATTGTTGTACCCCCGTAACCCCCATATTGTTATTATTGTGCACTTACATTATTATTGTTAGGTCGGCTAGGATTACATTGTGGCCCCACTAGGATTACATTGTGGCCCCATGGATGTCTATATATAGAAAGGAGGTTTTGTCATTTGTATCATCCAAGAATTTTTCATTCATGTAATGTATTGGAGGTTGCCCCCTCGAAGTGGCTTATTTCTAAGGCATTGATATCTCTTTTCTTCTATTTTTGGAGCTGGTTTCACAATATTTGGTATCGGAGCTTTGGATTCTAGGGTTTCGCTACACCAAACAGGTCATCGTGGCATTGTCACTATAAAGTTCTTTCTACAAAGGTTCAGAAGCTGAAATTTGTAGAGCGTGAATCTGAAATCCTGATGAACATCTTCGCAAAATTTCAGAGCTTGGTTCCTAATATTTCCGGTGATATGATCTGTGGAAGTTAAGGCTTTTGTAGGCTCCCGAATTTCATCTCAAAGAGGCGATCGTGGGAAAATATTCATAACTCTCTCTCTGAGCATCAGATTGGAATTCTGTAAAACATGGTTGGAAGTACATGGAATGTAGTTTCCTTTCTATCTATTTCAGATCTGAAGGAGCAAATAGTGACCATGGCAAGTTGTACAAGTTCGCTCTATTGAACTAGTCCATAATTAGGTCATTGTGGGAGATTGGATATAACTTTGTCTTGACGAATCCAAATTAGGTCAAACCTGTGGCATACGAAAGAGGATTCAGAGGGATACCTCAGAGTTAAATTTTAGATATTTAAGATCCACAATCACAGAGATAATTCAATTTCAATATCGAGCTCCTCAAAAGCAAGAAAAAGGTGTGTATTTTTTTCCGAATTGCATAAGTCTTGTTTGAAGAATAAATTTGAATTGATTCCAAGGGAATATTGTAGAATAGATATCAGTATTTGGTTCTAAAATGCCCCCCTAAAAATAATTCAACACCCATGAATCCTTCAGAAGGCTCTACTATGGCTCATGAAGATGAAGAAATGCAACATGACATAACAAAACTAAAAGAGAAAATGCACCAAATTTCGCTCTCGCAAAGAGCAAAAAAAATGAAATGGATGTTTTGAAGAAAAGCGTGGAAACTAAGATGGATGGTTTGAAGAAAGGTATGGAAGCTACAATGGAAGGTTTTAAGGATGGTATGGAAGAAAAAATGGAAGGTTTGAAGGAAGACATGCAAGGTTTGAAGGAAGGTTTGTCAAAGTTGATACAATAAATGATTCCTAATGGTGAAAAGATAGTAGAAGAAACTCATGACGAGGACAAAACAAATGTTAATCATGATCTCATAAAATCTAATGTTGGATTGAATAACCACCATATTTCAAAGATGGATATAAGGAAATTTGATGGCAAGGATCCTGTAACATGGATACTACATATGGAGCAATATTTTGATCTTAATAATGTGCAAAACACACAAAAGGTACGCATTGCAACTTTACATTTAGAACAAAATACATTTGTATGGTATCAATTGCTTTGCTTCCGTAAAAAAATTGTCACTTGGTCAATTTTACGAAGGAAATGATAGCACATTATGAAGATACAAAGAGAAACACCTTCATTATCTAATTGATAAATCTCAAACAAAAGGGTTCAGTGGTGGAGCACATTGAGGACTTCCAAAAATTGAATATAAGGGTAACTGATATTCCAGAGGAACAAAGGATTGATTTATTCATAGGGACTTTAAAGGATAACATCCAACATGAAGTTTGCATTTGGGAACTTGATTCATTGGAGAAGGCATTTAGGTTAGAAAGAAAAATTCAATGTAAAATTATGGCGACAAGGAAGCCTACCACTCACATCTATAAAGATGAAAGTGTTGCTACTCCTATACTTCCACAACCTACAAGGTTCACACCACAACAATTGGAAGAAAAATGAGAAAAAGGGCTTTGCTACAGTTATGATAGAAAATACACTAAAGGTCATAAGTGTGCTGAGAAGAAATTATTTTACATAGATTGTGAAGAGGAGGAAGAAAATGAACAAGAAACTTCAAAAGAAGAGGATATACACCAGGAAGCAACCCTAGAATAAGAAGAAATGAGTCCAACCATATCATGTAATTTATTGGCAGGAATTACCACTCCTCAAACTCTCAAGATAGAAGGAAATATCAAGAAGAAAAAGGTAATAATGTTGATTTATTCGGGTAGTGTCCATAATTTTATTCATTGTAAGGTAACCAAGGAATTGAATTGTTTCCTATACCCAACACCATAATGTAAAGTGATGGTTGCAAATGGAGGAACTATAAATTGCTCAGGAAATTGCCATAATATCAAGCTAGTTGGGGGGGGAATATGTATTGAATAGTCCAATGCTTTCCATCCCAATGGGAGGTGCTGATGTTGTACTAGGAGTACAATGGTTACAATCTTTGGGGACGATAACTTTTAATTTTTAAGAACTTTTCTTGAAAAAAATTTCGGAAGGAAAGGAAATCGAATTACGGGGTATCGTAGGGAAGCCATGAAAGATAATAAGCTTTAATGTCATGAAACATCTTCTGAAGAAAGAAGAATGAGGCATAATTACATAATTATGCTCACTAGAAGTTCCAACATCAAAATCATCTATTTCTCCAGATCTCCAAAAATTTATTGGATAATCATTCCAAGGTGTTTGATACTCCCAAAGGATTCCCACCTATTCATGATAATGATCATGCTATTCATTTAATTCCAGGAAGTGTTCCTCCAAACATCAGGCCTTATAGATATCGTTATGTCCAAAAGAGAGAAATTAATTTCCTGGAGGATTGCAGAAATGTTAGAGGTCGTGTGTAATTCAACCCACTAAAGTTCTTTTCTTTGCCCCCAAGAGTATTGGAAAAGGTAGAGGCGGATCATGGAGTGCATGTGTTCTTTATTATAGGGAGTCGGTTGCTTCACATAAAGAGTAAATGGCCTCCTGTGTATTTGTTGATGAATTTGCTGGATGAATTACATGGAGTAATTTATTTTACCAAGTTGGATCTTCTGCTCGTGATATCACCACTTAGAATTAAGAACAATATATTCCAAAATGGCCATTAACATTCTAGCAGGTCATTATGAATTTCTCGTCATAACTTTTTTGGCTTTACCAAAGCACCTTTGTATTTCTGGTATGCTTATAATTCATTTTCAAACCTTCTTAAAATTTAAAGTGGTATTTTGATGATATACTAATCTACAGCAGGTCTTGGAAGGATCATGTTCAACATGTTGACAGGGTGCTCAAACTATTGGAGGAGAAACAATTATATGCGAAAACATCCAAATGTTTCTTTGGAGTACAAGAGGTGGAATATCTGGGTCATATTGTATCTCACGAGGGTGTTAAGGTAGACCCTAACAAAATTAAATCCATTAAGGAATGGAAAGTCCCCACAACCATAAAGCATTTGCATGGAGTTCTTGGGTTAACAGGGTATTATCACAAGTTTGTTAAGAATTATGGGAGAATAGCAGCACCTCTAACAACATTATTGAAGAAAGATTCATTTTCATGGACTCTTGAAGCAACTAAGGCCTTTGATCTTAAAGAGGCAATGTGCCTAGCACCAGTCTTAGCTACACCAGACCTCACAAAAACCTTTATTATGGAATGTGATGACACATGAAATAGAATTGGTGTTTTTTTAATGCAAGAAGGAAGGCCAATTTCTTTTGAAAGTCGTTCAATCAAAAGAAAGTATTTACAAAAGGCTATTTATGAGAAGGAAATGTTGGAAATACTACATGCACTAAAGAAATGGAGACCTTACCTAATGGGAAGACAATTCAAGGTAAAAACTGATCATGATAGTCTTAAACACTTTTTGGAACAAAGACTATCTTTAGAAGAGAAGCAAAAATGGGTCACAAAGATGTTTGGTTATGACTTTGAAATCATCTACAAAAAAAGGAAGTTAAATGTTGTTGCAGATGCACTCTCAAGAAAGGATGAAGAGGTGGAAGAATTTTTTTGTGCAATTTCTATTATCCAACCATATTGGATAACCGAAGCAAGGGATGAATGGAAGAAGGACGAAGAAGTGTGGACACTCATTCAAAAGTTGCAGCAAGATCCTAGTACATCTGGTACATTTAATTGGAAAAATGATTCCTTATGGTACAAAGATCGCTTATATATTTTCAAGAATTCCCAACTAAAACAAGATATTCTTTTGGAATTGCACACTTCTCCTTTATGAGGACACTCGGGATTTTTTAAAACTTACCATAGGGTGAAGAAATATTTTTTTTTGGATGGCCTTAAATCTGATATTCAAAATTTTGTGGCAAAATGTTTGGTTTGCCAACAAAACAAAGTTGAGACAATTAAGACCCCGAGTCTTGTACAACCTTTATCCATTCCAAGTCAACGTTGAGAGGAGATTTCAATGGATTTTATCACAGGTTTACCTCAGTCTGAAGGAAGAAGTGTCATCATGGTGGTAGTTGATAGACTTACCAAGTATGCACACTTTTGTGCTTTATCTCATCCATTTAAAGAAAGTATAGCTGCTAAGGAATTTATGGAAACAATTCAAAAGCTACATGGAAACCCAAAGATTATTGTAAGTGACAGAGATCCCATTTTTACAAGAAATATTTGAACGGAATTATTTTCTTGTTTGGGTACTCAACTAGCTCATAGCTCATCTTATCACCTCAATCCGATGGTCAAACAGAGATAGTGAATACATGTTTGGAAGGATATCTTCGTTGTTTTTTATCTGATAAGAAAGCATAATGGGTCAAGTGGTTACCTCTCACTGAATGGTGGTATAACACTTCCTTCCATACTGTAGCAAAAATGACCCCATTTATGGCAATTTATGGATATCATCCATCGTCCATCACATCTTCTTTAAGGGAAAATTCTAAGGTTCAAGCAGTGGAGGATCACATCGAGCATCAACAAGAAGTTCTCCAACTCTTAAAGGATAGCCTAAATTTGGCACAAAATCGAATGAAACAACAGACATATCAACATCGCAGTGAGAGAAGTTTTGATGTGGGAGACTGGGTATTTTTATGGCTACAACCATACAAGAAAATGTCCCTCAAGCAAGCTAAGAAGGATAATAAATTATTTCCAAAGTACTATGGTCCTTACAAGGTGTTGCAAAAGATTAATACTATGGCATACAAATTGGAGCTTCCTTCTTCTTTGCGAGTGCATCCAGTTTTCCATGTTTCATGCTTAAAAAAGGTTATTGGGGACAAAATTTCAGTTCAAACAATATTGCCAGAACTTGATGAGGAAGGAAAAACCATATTGGAACCTAAAGCAGTCATGGAAACAAGAACTCGACAGCTACGAAATCGATCAATTTCAAAGTATCTCATCAAATGGAAGAACTTACCCACTGAAGATTCTACATGGGAGGATGAAAATTTTATACAAAAGCACCCGGAGCTACTCAAGCGTTGAGGACAACACTTTTTTGAAGGAGAGGAGCATGTTAGGTCCCTATATTACTAGTATAGTCCCTTATTATTGTTAGTGTAACCCCCTTATTGTTATTGTTGTACCACTGTAACCCCCATATTGTTATTATTGTGCCCTTTACATTATTATTGTTAGGTCAGCTAGGATTACATTGTGGCCCCATGGACGCATATATATAGAAAGGAGGTTTTTTCATTTGTATCATCCAAGAATTGTTCATTCATTTAATGTATTGGAGTTTCCCCCTCGAAGTGCTTATTTCTAAGGCGTTGATATCTCTTTTCTCTTATTTTTGGAGTTGGTTTCACAACATAGTAGGTTGGTTTTCTCTCGAAAGGGTTTCCACCAGAAATACTTGTGTTCTTATGTGTGCTTGTATTGATATTTATCATGGTTATTTCTCATGGTTATTATGTTTTACATTTATTGCCGCATATGTGTTTTATTGAGCTAATTTTATGAATGTGCATGGACAATTGAGTTTGTGGAAAAATATTTAAAATTGGTATAAAGGCCATAACTATTGATTCACCCTCCACCCTACCCTCCCCCCCCGCCCCTCCCCCTCTTAGTAGTGATCGAACATATTCAACATCTACTTTGGTACCTGGAAGATTTAATGTTTTTTCACCTTCCTTCAATTCATATGCCACATCTACAATGAATTCAAGCATAATTGTAGGAATCATGTTATTGTGTGTATTTAAATGGAAAAATTGCTTTAAGTGGTATGAGAGAATAATATTTTGCATTTATATTATGCAATCATTTATATTTAACATAGTATGTGTTTTTATTCCTGTAATTGTGTTGAGAGATGCTCTAAGACCCAGTACGAGGGAGAATTTGAGGCGTAATGTCAGTATGCCAAAAAAATTTAAATCTCATCTCTATTACACATTACATATGGTGGACACATATAATAATAATAAGAGAGAGAGTAAAAATCACTAATAACAATTAAATATTGGTTTCAACAAGTCAAAAAAAAATGTATAAATAAATATATATAACATATAATCTATCTATAAATCACTTAATAACTCACTCACTCAATTTGATCGTTCGCTCATTGAATTTTCCCATTGTGTTCCCTCAGTTCGTTTGATTATCAGGTGACTGTTTTTCTTTATATATATATATATTTTTCTTTTTCCTTTGTTCAAGATTTTAGTTTTGTGACGTTTCGAGCTAAATGGTAGTTTTTTTTATTATAATGTTTTGTAAGATTCAAGTCCTTGATCAAACTGGCTTATCCATGAAGATCATTATGACATGTAGTCAAATTTTTTTATTGATTTTTATTATATTATTGTTCTATCCATCGTCATTATATATGCATAGAGATAATAGCAGGAACATTGCATGTAATTTGTCTTGATAAAATTAAGAAGATCAAGTTGATGTATGGTCTTGATCTATTTTGGAGTAGGAACTATCCATGTAGTTTGTGTTGAGAAAATTAATAAGAAACCTGCGTAGAGTACCAATTGTTTTTACGAAATCTAAGTTTTACTACTATATTCATTATTCGCATTTGCATCTAATTTTCTTTCAAAATATAAGCTCATATGTTTCTGTAGTATATATTTTTCATTGTTTGAATAACCCTATCTATCACCAGTTTCATTTAACAAAGTAAAAACTCTCAGGCTCAGTTAAAAACGTCGTACCCCATAATCCCAAAATGACATAGCACCAAAAGCAATATTGGAAATTAATTCCAACTGCTGAAGTCAATCAGCGGTAATTGTAGAAGTGAAAGATTGCAGCAAATTGAAGCCAAGGCAAAGGCGGTTGCCTGCAGTCTTGAACAAATTGCAAAAGGATTGGAAAGTAGTATAGAATTTATTATGGATTGGATCAGGCTTTTAAAGCCTTACCAATTTAAATCGGCGGAGTTAAATGGCAGAGGCGGTGAAGGACTTTTATATTAAAGTGTCTTGTTGATATGGTGGGTTCCGCGTGCGGAACGAACAAATATATATGTTATATATAAACAATCGCCCCCCCATAAAGCAGAAGGCACGTGGGTCCCATAGACCACGCGGCATTGTATATCATATTTGCGATGCGATCGCAAATCGCATCATCGCAAAACCACATGGCAAGTGTTAAACCGACAGTTAAAAGTTGTGATGTGATCGTCGCGCATCGCGCGATCGCAAATCGCAAGTCATTTATGTCCGCCCATCCGTAAGCCATATCGCCAACCGATGTTTGCGATGCGATCACACAATCACACATCGCAACATCACGCAATCAAAATTTCATTTGGTTGTTTTGTTTGTTGAAAAGCGCGGACCCGATGTTTTATGTTTTATTTTTTTTGTTTTATATTATGTGCGCGGCACATATATAAAGAAAAGGCCCGTGAGGCTAAAGTGTAGTTGTTTTGTTTTTAAATAGAACAGAGTCATTTTTATGCACAACAGTGCCGAATCAAGAATACACAGAAGCGTATTTTCTCTAAGAGACAGAGTGTTTTATTTTGAGAGACAATGAAGTGTTCTCTGTGAACTATGTTGTAGCAGCAATCATGTTTTTAATCCCTCTGGAAGAGGAAGAATTTGTAACAGATTTTTTATGAAACATATTTTTTTTCTAAGTTGAAACTCTGTTTCCAGTGAGTGAAATATTTTAATTTCTCTGTGTTAGAAGAAGGGAGTTTATTCTCTTCATTGTTATTCTGGAAATTTTCAATATTCCAACATGGTATCAGAGCTATTCCAGGCTCTTTGAAGGTCAAGGAAGCTGAAGGAAGGAGTTCTTAGTTGCAGCAGCTTCTCCAGCAGTGTGAAGACTCAGCCAAAAGAATCCAAAGGTATTTCTCTATACAGTTTTTGTGTTACTGTTGCAGAACAGTGAGTTATTTTAAATACACAGTCAAGTGTTTTTGAATCATAATTAAGAGTGCAGAATGGCTAGAGCCAGCACTGGTATGGGTATGGAAAATATCCATCTCCCACAGTTTAATGGGAAAAATTATGACTACTGGTCAATAACTATGAGAGCATTATTTGTCTCCCAAGACTTATGGGAATTTGTTGAGGAAGGCTTTGAAGAGCCAGCAGATGAACATGAGTTTAATATGTTAACTCAGGCAGAAAGAGAGATGCTAAAGAGCAATAAGAAGAAAGACTCCAAAGCTCTTTTCTTTTTGTGTCAAGCAGTTCATGAGAGTGTGTTTCCAAGGATAGCAACGGCTAAGAGATCCAGAGAAGCATGGGAAACTCTCAAGACATCCTATCAAGGTATGGAAAAAGTGAAGACAACAAAACTTCAGTTGCTGAGGAGAGACTTTGAGACTCTCTGTATGAAAGATTCAGATACTATTGACTCATTCTTCACTCATGTGATTGGAATGGTCACACAAATAAGATCTCATGGAGAGACTCTTGAAGATAAGAGAATTATGGAGAAACTCTTGAGAATTTTACCCTCAAGATTCGATGTGATTATCACCACCATAGAGGAGACTAAGGATCTCACAAAGTTCTCAGTGGATGAACTACATGCATCACTGATGACCCATGAACAGAGATTGGGTAGGAGTGAAAACTCATCTCTTGAGAATGCCTTTAAGACCCAGATGTATTTCGGAAGAGGAAGAGGGAAAGGCATAGGAAACAAGAGAGGGAGAGGCAGAAGCCAAAACAAAGGTCGAAGGAACAGTCCAGCAAATGATCAAGCAAGGGGCAACAATCCAAATCAGCATCAAGGCCAAGGCAGCGGCCAACAGAGTGGTCAGCAGAATGCTTAAGGACAGAGGTATGATAAATCCAATGTCCAGTGTTACCATTGTAAAAAATATGGTCATTATGCTAATGAATGTAGAAAGAAGCAGCAAGAAATGGCAAGTAGAATGGGTGCAAATTTCACTAAGGAAAATGTCAGCCAAAATAATTTGTTTTTAGTTTGTAATATGGCTGAAGAAAAAAGTGAGGATTTATGGTTTCTAGACTCCGGTTGTAGTAACCATATGACAGGAAACTTAGCAATGTTTTATATGTTAGATGAAAGTGTGAAGTCACAAGTCACACTAGGAACTGATAACAAAGTTTATGTTATGGGAAAAGGAACTGTAAATGTTTTAACAAGGATAGGTGAAAAGAAATCCATAGCAGATGTTTATTATGTTCCAGGAATGATGTGTAACCTCTTAAGTATTGGACAACCTGTCCATAAGGGGTATAATGTTTTCTTTGATAATGATGTTTGTACCATCATGGATAAACCACCCAGCAAACAGTGTATTGCTGAAGTGAAGATGACAAAGAACAGAATGTTCCCTCTCAGAATGAGAGCAGATTTGAAGAATGGTGAAGAGAAAGCAGCAGTTGCACAAGAGACTTTCCAAAGCGAACCAAAAGATGATAATTGGTTGTGGCACTTGAGATTTGGACATCTCAACTTTGGAGGTCTTAATTTATTGAACAGAAAAGAAATGGTAAGTGGTTTACCATTTATAGAGAAACCGGACAGCCTTTGTGAAGGTTGTATCTTGGGGAAACAACACAGAGAAAGTTTTCCTTCCGGGAAAAACATAAGGGAAAAAGCACCCTTAGAGATTGTCCATTCAGATGTGTGTGGACCGATGCAAACTCCATCGCTTCCAAGCAGCCACTATGTATTAACATTCATAGATGATTTTACAAGAAAAACTTGGGTTTAGTTTTTGAAAAACAAAAGTGAAGTGTTTGAAAATTTTTGAAATTTCAAAGCACTTGTTGAGAACCAGAGTGGGCTGCACATCAAAGTCTTAAGGACTGATAGAGGAGGTGAGTATATCTCTAAATATTTTCTACGTTTTTGTAGAGAAAATGGAATACACAAGCAGTTTACAACAAGATATACTCCGCAGCAAAATGGAGTAGCTGAAAGGAAGAATAGAACCATAATGGACATGGCAAGGAGTATGTTAAAGGAAAAGCATTTGCCTAATGATTATTGGGCTGAAGCTGTACATTGTGCAGCGTACATCTTGAATAGATGCCCTAAAAAAGCTGTTATGAACAAAGTGTCGGAGGAGGCATGGAGTGGCACAAAGCAAAGTGTCACACATATGAAGGTTTTTGGATGTGTGGCTTATGCACACATTCCAGATCAGCTAAGGAAGAAGTTGGACAGCAAGGGGGAGAAATGTATTTTCATTGGATACATTGAGGAATCCAAGGCATACAGGCTATATAACCCATCCACCAAGAAGTTTATTGTGAGCAGAGATGTTTAGTTCATTGAAGAGGAAGCTTGGGATGGAAGCATAGAGAAAACAATAAATGTTAAACACTGCAACACCCAAACATGATGAGAATAATGATGAGTTGACTGAAATACATCCCCAAACAGCAACACCAACAAAAGAGTAGCAGAGCACACCCTTGAGGAGAAATGACAGTGCTTCTACAAGCACACCACAAGGAGGAAATTCAAGTGCTTCTTCAAGCATTTGTACACCTAATGAAAGAGGTAAGAAGTTCAGAAATTTAAAAGACACATATGAACAAGATATAGCAAATGAAGGTATCAATTATTTGTTTTCTTTATATTTTCATGTTGATGATCCTATTCATTTCGAAGAAGCTATCAAAGATAAGAAATGGATAGAAGCTATGGATGAGGAGATAAATGCCATAGAAAGAAACAAGACTTGGGATTTGGTTGAATTCCCAAAAGGTAAAGATGTCATTGGAGTTAAATGGGTCTACAAGACCAAGAGTAATGCTGAAGGAAAAATAGAGAGACACAAGGCCAGGCTTTTTGTCAAAGGATATAAGCAGAAGCATGGGATAGATTATGAAGAAAATTTCGCACCGGTTGCCAGAATGGAAACCGTGAGAGAAGTGTTGTCCATAGCAGCACAAAACAAGTGGAAATTTTACCAAATGGACGTGAAGTCAGCATTCCTAAACAGAGTGTTAATGTAAAAGGTTTACATTGAACAACCTCTCGGCTATGAAAAGAAAGACCAAGAAAACAAAGTGTGTAAGTTGAAGAAAGCTCTTTATGGGCTTAAGCAAGCACCAAGAGCGTGGTACAGTAGGATAGATTCCTATCTACTGGAAAATGGATTTTAAATGTGTGAGGGAGAACCCACCCTCTACATCAAAGAAAAAGATGGAAAAATGTTGATTGTAGTTTTATATGTTGATGATGTTATTTTTACAGGTAATGATGATTACCTTATTGAACATTTTAAAACAGTCATGAAAGAAGAATTTGAAATGACTGACATGGGTTTATTGAGATACTTCTTGGGAATAGAAGTAGAACAAGATGAAAGTGGGATTTTTATCTCACAGACAAAGTATGTTAATGAGGTGCTTGAAAGATTTAACATGCAGGAAAGTAAGGCAACGATCACTCCCACAGTGATGGGATTAAAACTCAGCAGAGATGACAGCAACAAGGATTTTGATCCTAGTTTATACAAGAGCATAGTTGGCAGCCTTATGTATTTGACTGCAACTAGGCCGGACATAATGTATTATGTTAGTTTTATTTCCAGATTCATGAAAAAGCCAAAGGATGCACATTGGCAGGCAGCAAAAATAATTCTGAGGTATGTTAAAGGTACTAAAAGCTTTGGTATTTTGTATACTGCTTCAGAATGTTCAGATTTAGTTGGATACACTGACAGTGATTGGGCTGGAAGTGTTGATGATCGGAAGAGTACTTCCGGTTATGTTTTTCACATGGGTTCAGGAGCCATTTCATGGTCTTCTAAGAAACAGCCCATTGTAGCGTTGTCTACAGCAGAAGCGGAATATGTGGCAGCTACAGCAACAATGTGTCAAGCAGTTTGGATGAGAAAAATGTTGAGAAGTTTATGCCAAGAACAGGTAAAAGGGAAAGTGATCTTTTGTGACAATAGCTCAGCTATTGCATTGTCTAAAAATTCTGTTTTTCATAAAAGGACAAAGCACATTGACACCAATTTTCACTTCATACGTGAATTGGTTAACAATGGTGAGATAGCTTTGCAATATTGCAGAACAGAGGATCAATTTGCAGATATCCTCACAAAGCCACTTACGTAGAAAAGCTTTGAACATTTCAGGAAATGCCTGGGTATGCAGAAAAACCCAGCAGTTGAAATTAAGGGGGAGTGTTGGAAATTAATTCCAACTGCTGAAGTCAATCAGCAGTAATTGCAGAAGTGAAAGATTGCAGCACATTGAAGCCAAGGCGAAGGCGGTTGCGTGCAGTCTTGAAAAAATTGCAAAAGGATTGGAAAGTAGTATAGAATTTATTATGGATTGGATCAGGGTTTTAAAGCCTTACCAATTTAAATCGGTGGAATTAAATGGCAGAGGCGGTGAAGGACTTTTATATTAAAGTGTCTTGTTGACATGGTGAGTTTCGCGTGCGGAACGAACAAATATATATGTTATATATAAAAAATCACCCTCCCATAAAGCAGAAGGCCCGTGGGTCCCATAGACCACGCGGCGTTGTATATCATATTTGCGATGCGATCGCAAATCGCATCATCGCAAAACCGCATGGCAAGTGTTAAACCGAAAATTAAAAGTTGCGATGTGATCGTCGCGCATCGCGCGATCGAGCGATCGCAAATCACAAGTCATTTATGTCCGCCCATCCATAAGCCATATCACCAACCGATGTTTGCGTTGCGATCACGCAACCGCACATCGCAACATCGCGCAATCGCAATTTCATTTGGTTGTTTTGTTTGTTGAAAAGCGTGGACCCGATGTTTTATGTTTTTTTTTTTTTTTTTTTTATTATGTGCACGACACATATATAAAGAAAAGGCCTGTGAGGCTAAAGTGTAGTTGTTTTGTTTTTAAACAGAACGGAGTCATTTTTATGCACAGCAGTGCGGAATCAAGAATACACAGCAGCGTATTTTCTCTAAGAGACAGAGTGTTTTATTTTGAGAGACAGTGAAGTGTTCTCTGTGCACTGTGTTGTAGCAACAGTCACGTTTTTAATCCCTCTGGAAGAGGAAGAATTTGTAACAGATTTTTTATGAAATATATTTTTTTTTCTGAGTTGAAACACTGTTTCCAGTGAGTGAAATATTTTAATTTCTCTGTGTTAGAAGAAGGGAGTTTATTCTCTTCATTTTTATTCTAGAATTTTTCAATGTTCCAACAAGCAAGACCAAGAGATAATACGTATCGAGGTGGACCTTAAGAAACTTGATCCCTTTTGGCATTGATAGATCTGAAGCTATTATGGATGGATTTTTCTGGATTTTATTTATTATTATTTTTAATTAAATTAAAAATAATAATAAGAAAATAAAATTGAGAATTATATTTATTAATTATTAACAATTAAACCAGCCTAGATCCATCTTAACTCCATATTTATCAAAGGTTGAGAAAGATCAAATTTCTCAACATACACCTTCATACATAGTAACTCTTAGTCTTGATTTTAGGAGTCTATCATTATGTTATTATGGGGTACAATATTTTTAACTGAGGTTGAAAGCTTTTACATTATTGATGGAAACTATTGATGTATACGGGAATTCAGACAATGAAAAACTTGTGCTACACAAACATATGGCCGTTATATTGCAACAAAATCACACACAAATTCAAATAATGAATATAGTAATAACTTGGATGTAGTAAAAAAAATTAACAATCTACATAGGATTCTTATTAAGTTTCTCAACAAAAGCTACATGTAGAGTTCTTCCTTCAAATAAAACTACATATACTTGATATTCTTAATTTTCTCAAGACAAATTACATGCAATGTTCCTACTACAGTGTCTACACATATATAATGATGATGAATTATCAGGCCTTTCAATGGTGTTTTCTCGCTGTAGGTTTCCTCAACTGAGATATATATGTCAATGTACGGTTTATATACATATATGTCAATGTACTGTTTATATATATAATATAATCAGCATTTTTTTTTCTTCTGAAAAAAAATAATGATGACGAATTAAAAATATATATAACAGAAATCAAGAAACATATTGTTTGAGATAATGCCTCCATTATTGTGCTTACTTAGTTTAGATTGGGTTGTTGAGGAAGTTGAGAGATTCTCTCAACTTCTATCTCTAAGATTAGGATTAGTTCACCTATATATATTTGATGTATCTCTCATTATTTGAACATAGAAATTAATTATTTGTGTGTGTATCTTTGATCTCTTCAATTTATAATATGGTATCGGAGCCAAGCTGAGCTTAATCCCTCATGGGAGTGCTCACGAAAATGAAGAGGAAATTGTGATAATTGATTTTACAGAAATAGGATTTGTGTAGATTACTGTGTGAATTTATGTGTGTAAGTTTGAGTGAAATATTTTATGTGTTTTATAAAGCTGTTATTTGATTTCGATTTCCAGTGTCACTGCTGAAGGAGATTTAATTTTAAGAAAATTGTTCTAGAATTCGCTGTGTAGGAAGGGTCATCCGAGGCATTCGAATAGTGCATAAATGTTGAGTAACAGTTTTATAATTAGTTGAGACGAGCTGAGTATCGTTACCACAAAGGCAGACTGCGGAGCGTAATACAGTTGACATTGACTTTCATCGTAACTGTCACGGATCTGGACAGTACCACCGGGAGTGATTGAATCCTCTGCCGCCGAGCTTACAGAGTTCAAATAATCACAATTTTCTTTCTTTTTATGCAATCAGTTTGAACGATAAACGGTTCAGAATGAGTTTAACGTGGCAGAGAGTCGTAGGGATCACGTTACTTGCAGTCCTGATGCAATCTGTTGGGCTTTTTCTGTTCGTGATCAGCTTTTTCCCGTCAAACCTGCTCTCAGAGGTGTAGGGTGGGTTAATTACCCAGCAGAAGCATGAAATTAAACAACCTCGGCCATGCATTTGATGCATAAAGAAACGCCTGAGGCTGCGGGTGTTGTGCGACTGGAAATATGTGCCTGCCATTAAGGAAAAGACATAGGGTTTCTCATATTGGGCTGCTGGTGCCTGCGATGCTACAAGTTTTATCGTCAGAGGAGATACATGCCGTCCGGCCTGAAGATTATTTTTTTTGGTTCAAAGTATGAAAAGATGATAAATAATCTTGTTAAACTTTGAGTCGATAGTTTGAAAATGGACTTCTAAACGCTGCGAACGTTTGTAGAATTTCTATTTGTCTTACAGAATGAAAATCAGGTGTGATGATTATTAATATTCACCAAGATTGAATGTGCTCGTTTGCCGAGCTCATGAAGGACCATCTCTCATCACCGTGGAGAAGTTTAGCTCTGGCAGGGGCAATCATTGGACAGTTGCTTGCCGTTGTGCAAGCCCTCTTCTCAAATACTCTCAGTATTCCGTATTTAAATTTTTACATTCAATGGAATTCACACAGTTTGCAGCTTGTTTAGTGCAATCTTGGGGGGATCGAGCCAACAAAATGAAGCTGCAATATTCACTAATTTAGCAGTAAAAAACGCAGTGAAAGTTGTTGCCTATTTTATTAATTATTTGAATGATGTTTGGATATTTTCATAAATTTTGTTGTTGTGAGATTTGTAGTGCAGAACCAACTATGAACAAATTAGCATTATTTAAATTAGTCGTTCTTAACGTTCTACAGGGACGAGAGAACAATTGGCTAATTTGATTGTGTGAATTTGTTATATGATTATCTTGTTGTGCTACGGGCCAAGGAGCATCAGTTACAGGTTACAGTATGATGTGAAGAAGGTCAAGTTGTTAGATTAGCTCTTGAACACATTCAGTATTCAGACCATTTTCCTAGCCACTGATGGATAGCCGAAAGCGAAATATCCGACAGATGGTGATTGGTCCATAGGATGGTTCATCACTAGTCAGCTCTATCGCGGAAGCCCCGACGAGCCGAGTTGTCAATACTGTTAATCTTGCAAAGTTCATTATTGCTGGTCAGAAACAAATGTATTTTAAATGGGTTGATTGGTAGCTCGAAAATGGTGGAGAAAAGAGCGTTTCCTATGAGATCTCAGAGTGGGTACAAATGTTAATGAAGACCAGGGCAGACAAATGTTTGTATTAAATTAGTATGTTCTTCATTTTTCTAATGTAGGCATTAAAGGGGGGTGTTTGAGATAATGCCTCCATTATTGTGCTTACTTAGTTTAGATTGGGTTGTTGAGGAAGTTGAGAGATTCTCTCAACTTCTCTCTCTAAGATTAGGATTAGTTCACCTATATATATTTGATGTATCTCTCATTATTTGAACATAGAAATTAATTATTGGTGTGTGTATCTCTGATCTCTTCAATTTCTAATACATATGTGATTTCATGTCATAATGATCTTCATGGCCAGACCAATTTAACCAATGACTTGAATTTTACAAAAAAAATATAATCAACATACTACCATTTCGCTCGGAATGCTTGAAAAACCTATGCTATAACACATAAAACAATGAAATTAAAAAATTGACGAAGAATATGTATATTAATAAAAAGAGTTTCCAGTAATCTAGTGAACTGAGGGAATACAACGAACAAATTTAGTGAGTAGACCATTACAATGGGTGAGTGAGTGATTGAGTAATTGATTAATATATTGTATCTTTTATATTTATTTATACATTTAATTTTGATTTGTTGAAGTAAAATTTAATTGTGTTTAGTTATTTTTTCTATCTATATATTTTTCTATGTATGTCTGCCATATGTAATCTGTAATAGAATCAACATTTAAAAATTATTGACCTATTTACATTACACCTCAATATATTTCTCATATTGGGCTGTTGAGTGCTTACGAACGAAAGTATTAATAATATGATAAAAATAGTAAGTTTGTAAGCATTTTGTCTATCAACATAAGTTATATATTTTGTACATGTTGTACAAGTTAGCCATGGTATTGGCCCGTGGTTTTACTTTTGTATATATCTTAACCTCGAGAGACATCTTTAGAGTTGGATACATTTATTTAGTAAAGCAATTACATTTCAAGTGCTTGAAGTAGTAAAGAAAATATAAAATGAACTTTATGTATTCAAAGGTAAGAATGATAAGTAAAAAAATCATATATTGGTAAATACAAGTGAATTAATAAAATTTACATGAATAGAATTTGTATTTTTACTTGGAGAAAGAATTTGTATTTCCACTTAATTAAAAAAATAAAAATAAAAAATCTATGATGAGCTTTATATATTTCAAAGTAAAAATAACCTAGATATAAAGTCATCATATGAGAAATTATTTCAGTGGTAATCTCAAAAGAGAATGAACTCGACATCTGAAATCATGAGCTTATGATTTGGTTAAAGAAAAAATGTTGAAATTATTTAAATTATTTTATAATGAATAATTTAGATTAGCATTAAT